>CM021109.1:236931425-237255249 GCA_007115665.2 Sequoiadendron giganteum | reverse complement strand
AATCTATGCCACTTGTGGGTAGACTATTTCAAACTAAAATACCTTTCTCTCATACAAATAGAGCCTTATTTCACATGGATTTACCTAGAAATCAATCCTTTGTGTCTTTTACCGGTGGTAGCCCCTTAATTTTGGCCCAAAAGAATCATATACCAGTCAATTCCCTCAAGAATATTCCCCATTTTACTAGTGAAACATCTACAACACCAGAAGAACACATCATTGGTGTGGAAAACATATGCTCAGTGCATGATGTTATGAAGGACAATGTGGCTATTAGACTAGACTTGGCACTTCATTAAAAGGGAAAAAACTACAATGGTATAAAGGTCTGCCTCCCAACACCATTCACAATTGGGATGAGTTAGGGGAGAAATTAGGTAAATATTTTGAAGATAAAAGTGATCATTTATCCTTGGTTGAACATCTAACCACTATTAAGAGAGCACCTCATGAATTCATGAGTGACTTTAACTATAGATTTCAGAAAAAGTGGGATAGAATCCCCGCTCTGGTGAAACCTTCCCCTGAGTATGCTTTCTTATATTTCTTAAGAGCACTTAATAGTGATAGCTATTATGATTCAGTCAATGGGAGGTATCACCTTGCTAGATGCATATGACGTTGTTATAAGAGAAAATATTGTTTAATTTAGGCTGGGAATATAACTCCTAGGCCACCAATGCCTTTATTTCCTTAGCTTCCTTCATAGCCAACGATGGCTCCTATCCTAGTGGTTCCTGCTCCAGTGGTTTCTACAAGCCAACCTTCTACTTATGTTGCAATTATGGAGGATTTGCGAACCTTGATCCGAAGTATGAATAATGAACTAGTGTCAACCAAGAGGTAGCAAGATCAAAACAATAGGCCTTATCAACCTCAAAATCAAATTTATTTGCATAATAGACCACCTTATCAAGGAAAAAATTAATGGAATCATAGTAAGCCCATGAATAACATGCATCCACCTGCTACCAACAACTCTAAGGATTTGGTTCTTGTACAAAACAATCTAGCCTGAGAGTGATGTTATCCTTGTGAATAAGCTCATAATCAAAACGCCTGTCAGTTTGTGCAAACTCTGGTATCCCAAAATGAAACTTGTACTTTAGAGCAACATATTGGCACAAGCCATTCAACTTCTAATAATCAAAATCATACACAAGGTGACTCTTCATTTTTCATTTGGGTTCAAGAAGATTTATGTGGTGTAAATCAAGCAGATACTTACACAACAACACACAATACAAGATCAAAGAAAAGAGAAATGGATGGCGGTACATCTTCCATGGTTGCTCAATCATCAGTTTCTTAGCAACCTCTGCCAAATGAAAATGTTGGACCATCAGGTAGAATAAAAAATGTTCCACAATCAAACCAGTCAGTTAATAGGCCTAAGAAAGTGGCAGAACAACCTAAGATTGCACAAATAACAAGAAAAAACCATGTTCCAAAGGTTTCCTCTAAAGCTAATGAACTTCCTTTCGATATAGTGGAGAAATGGAAGAAAGATAATATGAATGTCATTATGTGGGAAGCCCTATCCATCCCATCACAAAGAGATTTGCTACAACGAGCTTTAAAGGAACATAAGCAAATGGGGGATGTACAAGAAAAGGAGGAGACTACTCCATCAATTAGCTTGGTGCAACTCAAAGAAGAAGGAAATTCAAGCAAAATCAGTAAGCCGCCCCCTTCTATCTTTCTCTAATTATTGGAAATTATGTAGTGCATAATTGTATGATATATTTAGGGGTAAGTAGTTCAGTCATGCTTAGGGGGATTGCTAACTTGCTTGGTATCAAGTATGAAATAGTGGCTATAAAAGTTCTACAATTAGATGGTACTGGTATTAATATAGTGGGGGTAATTAAAAATTTAGTTTTCCTTGCATGCATGTCCCGGTTGTGATGTGTTGCAAGACATTTCAATCATAGACCTCCCTGCTCACTTTTCCATTTGCTTATCTAGGGATTTCACTACTAAGATAGGTGGGTACTTGTTTGTTGATTGGTCTCACATGCTATTTAGAACTAGATATGACACTAAAGCAACCATCAAATTTGAGCCCATAGAAAAAGATCATTTAGAGCCCTACGCTCCTCATTCAGTAAACATGAATTGTACATTGCATGATCAAAAGGAAGAATGTTATGTTCATGAGCTTGCCAATCCAATAGAAGAGGTCCCCGTCTTTTTGTTGGATGAATGAAGTAATGATTTGTAATTTGATCCACTTACTAAAGCCGAAATAAATGAGATTGGTCTTTGCACTTATTGTATTCATGAAGAGAACACTATTATCTCCAATCTCATAAAAACTCAAGAAGACTTAGAGGGATTATAACAGATTTTTTTTATGGTTCTAGAAATAGAAATGGTGCTGGTGCTGATGTGATGCTAGTATCCCCAAGCAAGGAGAAATATTACTTTTCTTTCAGGCTTCAATTTAGTCGTACTAACAATGTGGTTGTATGAAGCACTCATCCAAGGTCTTCAACTCACACAAAAATGGAACATCAAATTGTTACAAGTTTTTGGTGACATTGAATTGGTCGTCCATCAAGTTAGAACCCAAAGCTCAACCAAGAATAATCTGCTCAAATCCTACAAACATAGGGTTTGGGATTTAAATCAGGGTTTTGAGGGTTTTAACATCCAAAACAACTCCAAGAAATCAGAATAAACATGTTGATAGACTTGCATACCAACACATATTGCAAGCAAAAAGAAGCAGCATATCAGACTTGTGGTGAGACCTGCTATTCCAGATAATCAAGATCACTGGCAGGTTTTTGATAGTGTTCAACAGATAGTGAGTTTTCTGCAAAAAGAAGCAAAATTTTCTAAAAGAAATCAATCTAAGATGCAAAATCAGTATGGTGATCAGATTGTGCAACCAAGTAGAAACAAGCTACCAAATGGTCTTATCACCCTTGAAAGTATTTTCAACTCTGATGATCAGTTAAGCAGATAAATCTGTGTAAGGAAAAACTAATCAAGTTGAATTTGATGGTAATAGTGATCAACAAACTGAGGACCTTTCTGAAGTCTTTTTACTATTTCACTTTGTTTTTAAGTTGTTTTAAAGCTGCTATTTCTAGTATGGTGGCTTCGGAAACATCTAGAACTACTCTGCCTTCACCACAGCCTTCTTATGACTGCAACCTTTTAGCATTATATATATGCGCAATCTGGAACTTGTCGAAGCCATATTCTTTGATTGTCTCAGAGAGTAGAGAGCAAGTGTAGGAGTGGCTGCAGATTCTAGTGTGTAGCTCTCTATAAAATCAGAGAATTTAGATGGGCATTTTAACGCTCCATCTCCCGCTCAACTCTTCTTTGCGCATGCATTCGCCAAACCATCATCAATATTGCCAAGTGTTCATGCATCCTCGGATCATGTGAGCCCGGGTCCAAAGACTTAAGCTTAAGTAACAGTGGCAGTGGTAGTGGAATTTTGAATGCAGATATTGGTTCCCCCTTGTGCCGCAAGTGTCCAGGTGAAAGTCCAGCCATTGCAGTGGAACATAGGAAGCGTCCACAGGTAAACTGGTTATGTGCCCATTTTCCACAACAACAGAATTGGCAGCCTTCTCAGATATGCGCCGTGGTGGCTGTTTTGAGGTGTAATTCAGAGCAATGGAGTCCCACTCATCCACTGACATTACTCTATGAAGGATTGGGGATTTCAAAGGCAAATATGTTTTTGATCTGCAACTCCTCGAGATATATATTTCCATTTATCTTGAGCCTTTTTAATTATTAAATTTGTCAATCCTTGTGCTTCCTCTAAAGTAATATACATTTTTTAAATTTTATCAACTTATGTTATTGATAATGAATATGTATCTTTCTTGAATCATCCTAATATGATTTTCATGTAAAATGATTTTTTTTTCTCTCGATGTTATTATATATATTAATTTATTTAATATATGTATGTTAGTTATAACATATATATCATCTACATGAATAAATCAATCAATATATTGATCCATAAGAAATGAGTAAATACTTACAAAATAAGTGATGTACAATATTTTTCTTTAATTTATTTATTATCATATCTATTTCAAATATTTTATATGCATATAAAATTAAAATTTAAAGTATTATTGTATATTAATTTTTAGAGAGAATGGTATTCTTTCATGAAGATGTCTCAATAATAATTTACAAAAAGACATTTTCAATGAATCATAACATATATATCATCTATAGGAATAAATCAATCAATACATTGTTCCATAACATATAAATAAATACTTACAAAATATATGATATACATTTTTTTTTCTTTAATTTATTTATTATTATATCTATATCAAATATTTTATATTTGCATTAATTAAAATTCAAAGTATTATTGTATATTAATTTTTAGAGAGAATGATATCCTTCCACCAAGAAGTCTCAATAACAATACAAAAGACATTTTCAATGAATAATAATATCTACACTATTTACACCAATAAGTCAATCAATACATTGATCCATAACAAACAAATAAATAAATACAAAATATGTGATATACAATATTTTTCTTTTATTTATTTATTATCATATCTATATCAAATATTTTATATTTGTATTAATTAAAATTTAAAGTATTATTGTATATTAATTTTAGAGAGAATGATACCCTTACATGAAGAAGTCTCAATAACAATACAAAAAGACTTTTTCAATGAATCATAACATCTACATTGTCTACACCAATAAATCCATCACTATATTTGATCCATAACAAATAAATAAATACTTTCAAAATATGTGATACACAATATTTTTCTTTTATTTATTTATTGTGATATCTCTATCAAATATTTTATATTATGTTAATTAAAATTTAAAATATTATTGTATGTTATTATTTTAGAGAGAATGATATCCTTCCATAAAAATCTTAATAACAATAAATAATAAGTTTCCAATAAATCATAATATCTACATTATATACACCAATAAATCAATCAATGTATTACTCCATAACAAATAAATAAATACATTGAAAACAAAAAGAACATTTTAGAAAAAAAAATACAAAACAAAAAATATTTTTAGAAAAAAAATAAAAAAATCATTTTAATAATAATTTTTAATAATGTAATAATAATAATTATTCAAAAAAATGATATAATATAATAATAAAACTCCCAAAGCACGACATGAACAGGAAGTGAGTAGAAAAATTAAGTGGGGGCCACCATCATGCTGATCAGATTACAACGGTTTCGGCTCAACCTGCATGTTTTAAGCAGTTACTCTTGGCATTATTTTGTCATTGATGTCAAAGGTGCATGTAGTGTTGCAAGGTTTGGTACAAAGGACAGTGTTGCTAGAATAGTGTTGCTTGTCATTCTTGTTGGTCTTCATGTTTCATTCTTGCTTCAAGGTGCTTTAAAGTCTTCAAGGAGTCAAGGCATAGTATCAGTGCGTCTAGACATCAATTGCATTCAAGACATTCAAGGTATTCATGTTTGGTAAGGTACTTGTTTTGATATTGATACTCAAGGCATAGTATTCTGTATTACAAAATATCAAAGGTCCAAATGTTAGAATATGGTATAGGAAAAACCACATAGTTACTTGATTATTCATGATGTGTTCATGCTTCCTCATGTATTCAAAGGATCATTTCAGGGCGAGTCATGAAGGTAAGGTTGATTTCAAAGGTTTGAAATTGAAAAGACTTTACATAAATTCATGAAAGTTGAGTTTGGATGTTAAGGTCTTTCTAGTCTTTTGAGGGTTAAGGTTTTATTTCAAATGGATATATTCTTCTTCAAAGTGCATCTTCTTTAAAAATGTCAAAGTCATCATGTTTTTGCAACCAAATTTCTTGGGGTCTAGTAAAAATTCAAATTCAATCACAGGTGCATAACTTAAGTAATAGTCTTTGTGCAAGAATGATTTTAAATCTTCTTTTTGATGTATTTTGAGGTTGACTTATAATTACAAATTAAAAGTCACTTAAGTGACTAAACAGGGGCTTCAAATACATTGGGCAACTGACACTTTTTATAATGCTATCGGTCAAGCAAGTGAATGTTGTATATTTAGATATATTGAATGTGTTAGACTATTGTATGTGGCAGAAAAGCAAGGGTTTCAAAGTTTGATATGCAATGATATGATTCAACACTTTGACAACAACAAACTTAATTTTTTCTTCAAAAGCAATAAATGTGGATAGTTGGAGATTTGCAGCTATATTTCTGTGAGTTTTGTGATCTTCATTCAGTTACACGATGTATGGATTTCATACAATTAAACAGAATAATGTTTTCTATTTATCATGATGTTGATGCACGACATAAAGAAGAAGAGAGGTGTTGAATCCTTTCGAGTTTGTAGTTTTATATTTTGAAAACAAAAAGGAAATGATTAGAAAATGATTATTGAGGTTGTGTAGAAGAGGTTTCTTTCGAAACCCTAGCATCAAACTGTGAGATATTGAAAATGCAAGTTTACTATTGTAGTTATTGTAAATGTTGTATATACAAGAGGCTGCATAGGAAATGTTATTTGTGTTTTCTAGATTTCAAAATTAATGAAACTTATAGGACATGAATGGCATTATGAACTTAAGTGAAATAGAGGTGATACTCTGTATTGTTGTTTACAATATTATTTGATGAGAAATGTTATTTTTTCTAGTGAGGCAGTTACTACCATGAAAGCTAGTGAGGTTGCCATGAATGCCAGTGAGGTTGTAGTAACATGAAAAATCTAGTGAGGTCGTATTTTTCTAGTGAGGCATTTTGTGAAGCCAGTGAGGCTTTGTAATCAGTGAGATTCATAACAAGCCAGTGAGACACTTTTCGAGTGGTTTTTCTCCCTGCAAAGGGTTTTCCACTCATGAAAACAATGTGTTATGGTGATGTTTTTCTCTGATTATTCTCTTTATCATCAAAGTTTGAAGGCTTTACAAGCATGTTGTTTTTATGTGAAGAATGATCAAATCTGAAATCTTCATTCCATATATTCAAGATAATTGAAATAGATTATTTAAATTAAGTTTAAATTTTTCATAGATTCACCCCCCTCTTAGTGGTATTGTACTCCAACAGTTACCGTGAAAAAGAGGGGACTGGCTATATCCAAAGGTTTTTGAGGATTCAGATATACTTATCATGTACTTAAAAGAAATTATTTTATTTTATTTGGTCATAGAACCGTTTTGAACATTCATATCTGCAACAACAATGCTATAACTAGCACTTGCACCCAATGGGGGTTCAAGGGAGATGTCAATAGTAAATTAAAGAAGAAGTATCAATGAATTGTTTTAATACGCAGGTGGTTGTAGTAAAATATATTTGTATATACATATGCATTGTATAGTACAAGTAGGTGCAATCTTTTGTTGGATTTGTTCTCTATAAACAACAAAATACCTTTGAACAATTTGTAGCAAGTTTGCATAAGTCAAATTTACATAAGAGCATCTATTTGTCTTTTTTAAAGACATGCAATGTCTAAGAAGTGAAATACAATGTTGATTAGATTTCCTTGAACAAGGACTGACAACTTTGTTGTGACCATGTTTAGAAGATTCTCTAGTAGTGATCGACCACCTATAGAAGCCAAAATGTGTAATTGATTAGTTTTAGTATTGATACTCTATTCAAAAAGGGGATAATAAAAAATTTATAACTTTGAGAGAGAGTGTAATTAATTGTACATACCTAAGCATGTTGTGAGAGAAAGTGCATGGGAGCTTCTTCTTTCTTCCTGATAATTTTGTATGGATTTTTTTTTCATTTTGGAGTAGTGATCAAAAGAGAATGCAGGCTCTATGCAAAGGCCATTTATAGATTTGACTCTAGAGAAATTATTGTAAATGTAAGGCCTTGTCTTTCAATTGTACCAATATTGATTGTGGCTTTACTTATTGTAAGGCCTTGCGATTTGTGTATAATGATAGCCCATGCCATGGCTAGTGGTATTTGTCTATGGTTGCCGCATGTTATTGGATGTATTGGTATAGTTTTTGGGTTTGTTTCATCCCATGGTGGACCACTGTAGTTATCGAATGTGACTGTAATGAATGCAGGAAATGTAGGTGGTTTTGATCTAGTAGGATATACAATATATTTGACCTGTCCAAGCAATCCATTTACTAGTCTAGCTTGGGTCCATAGGTTTGTTGTAAGCATGACATGTTGACATTTGCTGAGTAATACCTCTTGGGGATGTTGCTCACCACTATGATCGGTACCTAATTTAGATTGTGTATTTTCTACACAACTAAGTGCAACAAGCACATTAAGTAATGTTACTAGCTCATTTGTAGCAAATAAGTGTATCAATTGGTCAAAATCTTCTTGTTCAATCTTTGTTAATTGCTTGTTGGTGTGAGTCAGCAATAAGTCCCAATAATGTTTTGTCAGTTTTGCATTGTGAATTTTTTGTAATGTTTGACGAATTTGTATTTGAATTGGATCATCACCTTCATGTCTAAACATTGTTTGTAATGTAACAACTGTATTAAATTTGTGTCATAGGTTTCTTGCAGTTGTGTGTGTTGCATAGATAGGTTTATCCATAACAGGTGGGAGTTGTGCAAGGTCTCCTACAAGAATTATAGACATGCCACCAAAGCAAGTATGTTGTTGATGGGGGAATGGTTCACGTAACTTGCTATCAAATTTCAATGAATTTTAGGCCCAATGAAGTTCATCTCATCAATGAGAATGTATTGTATATTTTTCATATCTTTCTAGAATGTTGTCAATGCTTGTCCTTGTAATGGTTTCATTTCTCTAATTGGAATCTTGAGGGCTACATGTATATTAAATGTTGCAATTCTTGTTGGAGCAAGAACAAGGAGGGGGTATACTCTTGTTGGTATGTAAGTTTGCATTGCATTTCTTATGCAATAAATTAGATAGGATTTCCCAGTTCCAGAAATTCCTTGTATGACCATATGTAACGGTTGATTAGAAAATTTCTCCATTGAGTGGTTTGTTATTATAGTCAGTGCTAGTTGTTGTTGGGTGATAGTGTATAGTTCTGGTGGTACATATTTGAAGGGGAATGCAAATCTTGTTGGTACATCTTGTTTGTGTGCAAAAATTGAACGATAATATCATGTAAATTTGTAGGGACGTTATGATTTTCCCATTTATGATTGTTATCAAAACCACATCGACCCAGCATATCAAGTTCATTCAGATTTAGATTATTAGTGAGGCCCAATCGAGATAATAACTCCCATTCGTTAATTTCTATAGTTTCTTGTTGATCCATATTATCATCAAAACAATTTTTGTCTTCAAGAATATCTTTAGTCTATTCAGTGTGATTAACATGCCATGGATTGAATTTTTGTGCATTCATTTTCTTCCAATGTTTGACGATTGCTTCTTTGGTAAGGCCTATATCTTCATTTATTTGTTGGAAAGGTTTATACAAAAGCAACTCACTCCAACAAAAGGTTTCAAAGTTTTTAGAATCTTCTTTTAGAATGGTATGGAAACACGAAAAACACTTGCACAATTTCTTGTTCTTTTCTATTTAGCCATTTGCATCCTTTTCAAGAAGTAGCATATGTGAAGGATCTTGTTGCTTCAATTAGTGATACATTTTCTAGGTGAAATGGCCAATTCATCTAGGATTATAGTATATATAGTTAGACTATATCTCACTACCATCACTCATTTTTTTAGGTGGTGGAACACTTTTCGACCTACATTCAACATCACAAAATTGTGATTGCAAACAACGAAGGGTAATTTTGGTAGCACATGGCATGTTTCTTGGGCTCCTTTATCTCGTTCAACAACAATCTCGACCATGAAATTGTGATATGATTTCAATGCCTGGTCTTCCAATCTTTCATTTCAAGATATTATTTCCAACATAGCAACACAACTTTAGGATTTTCTTTTAGCTTTAGATGCATACTTGGCAATGTATTTGAGAACAAGAAGTCATGAGACACATTGCTAGTCAAAAGAATGTTTATGCTACAATTTTAGTAGGCCTAGACACATTGCTAAGTTTTGTAGAAGCAAAAATATGAGGAAGGATAATCCAATAAAGAGGAATGAACTAGTAAAAAATGTTGATCTGATAGAAACAAAGAAAGAGGTGGAAAATATTTGGGGAAAGAAGGAAGAGATAGAGGTTAATAGTGAATCTATATCATCATTCGATGCAAATTTTTCCTCTAGAAACTAGGTTGGGAGATTTGGCTCAGGGTGAGCTTTAATAAAAATCTTTTATTCTTTGCCAAAGAAATGGTTTTGATGCCTCAACACAAAGATATGTGATGTAGATCGACATGCTTGATCTACTACTGAAAATTGTGAAAGAAAATATGATAATGTAGAAGTTTGTAGAGCATCAAAATTTAATTGTGCATATAGATAAAGGATTAGTAGCTTTATTCTTTGAAGCATTAATTGTGAAATTAGGTCAAATTCCAAGGGTTATAAGTGATTTTACTTAGCCAATTTAATTTATATCGAGCACTAAGAAGAAGAAAACAAACGAGGAAGTGATTTGGATTGATCAAAGCTATTTGTAACTTGGTGTGTTGAAACCCTAGTTTGAAAAATGGAAGAAAAGGTATTTATAATCTTAGCTTTGCCCTAGTTTTCAAAAGAACTTTGTTTGAAATAAATTTCAATTCCTTGCAATGGCTACACCAAGGGTTATTGAGGTTACTAAGAAGCCACAACCCAAATTCAAGAAATACCCTACAAAATCTATAGAAGACAACTTGTTGGGTGCATTTTCACATGTTCCGTATGGGGTTTTACCAATAGAGGATATAAGAATTTACATTCATGGAAAGATGGAAGAATTTTATCACACTAAACTAGGAGATTTATGGCCTAAAGAATTGAATGGAGATAAATTTTCCCTAAAATCAAAATATCAAAACCTAGTCATGAAGAAATTGGATGTATGGCAATGGTTTCCAAAAATTTTTTTTATGAAAAGTGTGTTAGAATGGCATTAAGAAGAATCCATGATAAAAAAAATTTGGATTGACATGCCTAGGGTGATAACAAAAGAGGTAATTAGAGATGTTGTAGGTCTATGATCCACTAGACTTGTTCCTGTATTAAAATCAGTTAAGAATGAAGTAGTAATGGAACTCATAGGTGCAACATATGAAAAGAGGGCTCTAGTAGTAAATCCCATCAAAAATCTAGCTATGAGATATACAACAATATTAATTGGTTATAAAATCTACTTCACAACCAAAGATAACTCTATATATGCCACCACAATCAATGTGGCATATGAAATGTCTGAAAAAGGTGTTGAATATAATCTTTGTGAGTTGCTAAGACAACAATTGATGGAGAACTTGAAGCAAACCAAGGAGAAGAAGTATGCATTTAAGTATGGTACTTTGGTTATGTGTTTACTTTTCTATTTCCTAAAGGAACTCCCCAAAACTAGAAATGTGGTATGGTTGCAAGGAAGACCAGTTGCTCATCAAATCAAAGATTTTATGAGTGGTCTTGGTGATGGGAAGGCACAAGATGAGGCACTTGCTACCTTCTTTGTAGTTTTTCAGAAGAGGATTCATGAGAGAGAGAATTTCAATGCAAATAGTAGAGAAATATAAAAATGATATTACATTCCTAGTGTCAACAGATGAGTACATGATGGAGGTAGTTGAACCAAGGACTATGTGGATCCTTGTGTTGGGATATGAGGTCACTAAAAAAGATATTACTAAGATGATATTTTGTTGAAGAATTCAAAGGATGGAGCTAAGGAAAGACATGACACTTATGAATAAAAGTCTTTGGAGGCACACATATTGGAGCAGAAGAAACATAGATACAAAAGAAGGTTAGAAAGATGGTTGATTAGTTTGTAGAGGAAATGTGCAAGTCAAAGGAGCAAGGGGAGTATGCAAGAGCAAGGGCTAAAGATCCAAAGAGCTCATCAAGCTTAAGAATATATGGTAGAACCTCTACAACCCCTCATGCTATTCATAAGTCCTCCAAGACTAGGCAACCTATTGGAGAGAAAAGGAAATCAATAGATAGTCCTCTGGTTGTGCACATGAAAAGGTGAGAGAAGAAGAAGGCTACCCCGATTGCACCATCTACCGCTCCTGCAAAGGGAAGACCAAAGAATTTTTTTTTTAGAGAAAATAATTTAAGTGTAAATTTATAAGAAGGAGAAGAAGCGGAAGGAGGACCACAGTCGATCCACAAAAGGAAGAGTGAAGCTTCACAAGTTGAAGCTAGTGTCAAAAAAATAAATTTGATGTTATTGACACAAAAAGTGAAGAGGAGATAGAGAAAGAGAACTAAGCATTTGTAATACACGTGAGAGAGAAGAAGAAAGAAACCACCAAGAAGGCATCTCTAGAAATGAATATGGTAGAAACAAAGAAGACTTTGAAAGTCATAACAGGAGAAGAAGCAAAATGTAAGTATAAATTTAGAAGAAGAGGAGGAGAAGGAGGAGGAAGAAGGACCACAATTTGTTTGCAAAAGGAAGAGTGAAGCTTCACAAGGTGAAGCTAGTGTCAAAAGAAAAATATTTGATGTTATGAAATAGACAGTGAAGAGGAGATAGAGAAAGAGAAGGAATAATTTATAATACACATGAGAGAGACAAAAGAAACCACCAAGAATACGTATCTAGAAAATAATATGGTAGAAACAAGGAAGAATTTGGAAGTCATAATAGGAGAAGAATAAAAGAACATTGATTCTCAACATGAGCATGTAACAAATGAAGACTACACTAAGGACATTGCTCCTTTGGAAGTGGAAGAACTAGAAAAAGAGGATGAGGAACCAAAGAAGGATTTTGGAGAAGAAGCAACAAAGGAGGACACTTTTCTTCCTTTTGTACATGAAAAAAATGTTGAGATTGTGCAAGATAAACCAAAGACTTCTCCTCTGGATAGCCTAGACCAATCTGCAAAGGAAGATGTGAATAAATATTCAAAAGAAGAAACTGGTGATGTAGAGAAGGAAGATGGGCAAGAAGATAAGGAGAAGGAAAGTGAAGATAAGGATGAGGATACCTGTGAAAATGCAAGAACAAAAAAAGAGACACATGTAAACTTTGGCAAAGACAAGGGAAAGGAAGTAAAAGAGAAATATATGAAAACTATAAAGACTTCTAGTTAATCCTCCGGCTCCTTCAAAAATTCCTTGAAAAACTTATTGAGTATGCAACTCAAGTTTTAGCCTATTGTTTCTTCACAATCGCTACAATTACCAATGCAACAGGGAAATGTAGATTTGGACAAAATTTCCCTACTCCACAAGCTACGATTGGGAGATGTATTCCATACATCTTCCCAAAAGGAAATTATTGAGATGCATCAAAAGAGTGGAGAATTGATGGAGGAAGCAGTAAAGGCACTACAAAAGGCCGTACCTAGTGCAAACATAGACACAATACTCTTTGGTATAGAAAATTTAAAGCTTTTAATTGATTCTTTTAAGGAATACACCTCTAATCTTAAAGGTGAAGTAGAGAAAGAAGTAGAAAATAAAATGAATGATAAAAATATGTTGGAATTCACAAAGAAGTGTTCTCTTATACACAAGAAGTTCTCAAATAATTTGAAGGATGCAGAGATTTGTGTAGATGAGGCTAAGGCTCTTTTTCAATATTGCATTAAGTGGTCTGATGCCACACAAAGCATCAATAATGAGATGGACTCCATTGAGTCCCAAATAAATAAAGCCTCCATTGCCTATGATGCAACACTTGATCTAACTAGTAATACAAGGAGTGTAATTGAGGATTTTCATAAGAAGTTCTTTCAATTGAAAGCAGAAAGGGAAAATGTCATTTTATAGTTTGCAGAAATAAGGGATTTGGTGAATGATAAATTTATATCTATATCCAGTGCCCTTCCGAGTGCTAATAGGGCTACACAGATGAATCTAGTACCTAGAAATCCATAAGAAGGAGAAGAAATACTAATGGATTTTGAGACGTATTGCAGATTGCTTGGGCTAGCAATGAAGATATAGAAGGAAGGAAAACAAGCATGGCATGCCGATCTACAGAAGTTACAAGAGTCAACTTCCTCCTGTTGGCACATTTCATATTCTTTATACATTTTAGTTTTTAGTTTCAAGATTATTTGTTCATATGTAGAGTATGTAGAGTAGTGTCCAATACAAAAAATTTGGTTTGGCTTTGGTATATGACTCAAGGGGAGTCAATTCAATCTTTCAATTTGTACATATGCATATATTTCTTAGGGGGAGATCTAGTATAATTCAAAATAGTTGTTGTAGGAACCCTTTTCCCTTGATGTCAAAGGTGGACAATGTTTGTAAAAAAAAATTGGAGATATTTTGGCATGTTTCCATCAATGACAAAGGGGGACAATGTTTGTAAAAAAAAATTGGAGATATTTTGGCATGTTTCCATCAATGACAAAAGGGGAGATTGTTGGAATAATGCCATTGATGCTATTGTTGGCAATATGAGCATGAGGGATAAGCACAAAGGTATATAACAATGTGTTGTAGTGTCATTGATGTCAAAATTGTATCTTGATGTGGAGATCATCGTATAGATCATTGTAGATCATTTTGGTTGGTTCTAACAGGTTTTGGAGTGTTTGTGGAAGACATTTTTGCAAGATGGTTTGATGTGGTAAAGTTGGTTGTGATGGAAATTTTACTGTGTTAACTCTATTAATTTTATGTAACAGAGCTCTAGTTTTTGGGTCTGCACTAGTCTATGAATGAATATTTTACTCTTCGCTTCTAAAATTATTTTGTTGGTTGTTAGATGCATCCAATTCTAGAATTTCATCTAGTTTTGGCCTTTGGTTTGGAAGTTATGGATAACAGAAGTTCGGTTTGGTATATTATAGTTATTTTATGTACAATGTATATGAGTGGGAGAGCCAACACTTCTTCACGGATAAGTTTTTGGCTTTGTTCTTTTGAGGATATATTTACAAATGGAATTAGTGTGTGAATTCTAGTTGGCATTGAATTTTGAGGTCCATGTGTTTGAATGTGGGTACACAGTTGAAGAATTTTGGTATTAGATCTTCTATGGTGCCAACCTAATAAGTTTGAAGGTATGTGAAGGTTAAATAAGTGTTGTGTTCTTATGTGGGATCTATTATAGGTCCATTCCAACCTATTTCAAGTTATTTTGAAATTTGAATTTATTTTTTTGCTTGTTAAATTGCTGCAGAGGGGTAGCACCCAACACTTTTGACTGGAGCAGTGAACCAGTGAGGCCACATACGGGGGACCTCATCCCCAAAATCTCTATTCCTCCATGCACTTTTCACCTTAGCACCTTCAATCGGACCCTGCTACTAGTTACTTCACCCTCGGGCATCTTCCTTGGATCCAACATTGAGAAATAGTCATTTCCTAGAGACTGCCAAAAACAACCCAAAGAACCCTGCATATACTGCATCCCGCTAGTCAAGCATGCATCCATCACCAAGTCCATAGAGAAGGCCAGCCAAAAGAGCCCGAACCCAAAACAAGTGATACCCCGTAGAAATATAGAAGATTATCCTAGTGTAACGCCAAAATGCCACCCTGAAAAGTGTAAGATTATCCAACCAAGAACAACCTGTGGACACACACTCCAAAGAAGAGAACACAAAATACACTTCTCGAAGGTTGGATACACTACCCAACTACCAATTTATTGAAGCAACTGAACTTTTAGATGGCCATGAAGCAAGAGACAAACTAGATACAAACGCTGAC
The DNA here is from genome assembly GCA_007115665.2 of Sequoiadendron giganteum. Lineage (NCBI taxonomy): Eukaryota > Viridiplantae > Streptophyta > Pinopsida > Cupressales > Cupressaceae > Sequoiadendron > Sequoiadendron giganteum. Next base: position 237,239,542 of record CM021109.1, on the reverse strand, counting down.
AGAGCCTCATTGGGAAGCACATAGATGCTTAGTTAAGCATCGTATGTCAAGGGCCTAACAGCCCTTGAAAACCTTGCTTGATGGTATCATGGCTTCCTGAGGGAGCCCCTGGTTCCCATGGAATAAAAAAAAAAAAAATGCTTGGTAACCCTAATTCTTCCGCCAACTCCGCCCGTTTAAATTTCAGCGACTTTCTGCCTTTTCCTTTTTTGAACTTACCTATGGGGCTTGCTTTAGAATTCTAGATTTTCCTTTCCTCGATGACAACCATTGAGTCCTCATCTAAGGTGTCCACTTCAGAAGCCTCAACCCTAGGCACCACCAAGTTCCCATAGAGGAGTTCGCCCGTGGGGGCACATTGACCGGCCATAACACCAGCCTCACCTAGGATGAGTCCAGTCGCTATTTCCTCATCCTCCAAAGCCGCCACAGGGTTCGAAGTCTTAACAACCACCTTGGGAGGCACCAAGGCATCACTCTTAGTTGGGCGCACATTTTCCAAGGATGAATTATGTTCTAACCCACCCGTGCCCGCAACCTTCGAAGCAGACATGACCACCGGTTTCTTTGGATTCCCCACATTATTCATTTTCAGTTTCATTTTGTAGTTGGCTTCAGGATGAGATCTACTTCTGCATTGCAAGCAAAATAACTTATCCTCCTCAATTTCCACAGGGATCACCCTATGAATACCATCAACGCAAAGCAACAAACTGCTTGGGATTTTGTAGATTGCACCGATCTGAATCCGGAGATACAAGTAGGATTCCCCATCAATAATCTCTTCATCCACACTGATCAGTGTCCCGAGGGATCTTCCATCTTCTCAATACACTCCTCCACCCAATACTCCAATGACAGGTTGTAGAAACGGACCCAGACCAGTTTGTTATAGGGATCCAATTTCACTGGGTCAAAATTTGGCACCCATTTTTGCATATAAATCAAATGGCCATCCATTCTCCAAAGACCAGCATCCAAGGTCGTGTCCTTCTCCATCGACGATTTGAAGATCACCACAAAGAACCCCTTGGGGAGTAATTTCACTATCTCCATTAAGCACCAAGTGTGAGCCAACCAACTGCGAATAGACTCCCGACTATATTTAGGGCCAGAAATGTGGCAGATGATTGCCAGATCACTCAACATTTTGATTTCCATGTTGGCCTCTCCGGACATATCTATTATCTGGTGATCACCGTGGATCGAGAGGCAGTGGGGGAGCCTCTGCCTGTTGCCATTAGACCCATCCTCGCATCCCTCAGCCACTTCTACAAATTTTCGGTGATCACTGTCGCTCGCCATTTGATGTCTATCTTTTGAAATTTGAATTTTTGCATGAGGTGTGTATGGAAATATTTGAAGCCAACAAGTTATATTTTGAATGTTACATATAATTAGACCGACCTAATTGATGTTATGCTTGAAGCAGATATATAAGCTAGATCTTTTTCAATGTTTTGAATAATGTTGCGAGAGTTCTACATGTAAGTGATGCAAATAATATCAAAGTTGTGTGAATTTGAGGTGTGAATATTGAGTTGAAGATTAGAGTGATGTGAATGTAGAGGAAAGAAAAGTGTTAGATCTAAATCAAATGAAGTGTGTAAAATCAGTTTATTAAGCTTCATTGGAACTGTAATTCATGCATATGATAGATGCAATAGTAATAGTTCAAACTAGGTTGTGAGCCACAATCTCTCTTCTATATTTTTTTTGGTGGGCAATGAGTCCACTTGGACAGTGAGTCCAATTGTAGTGAGCACTTTTGTAAATATTCTATAATTGGTTATAATATATTGTGAGATAATCCTCACTATAGTTTTTCCCATATTGGGTTTTCCACTTAAAAATATTGGTGTTCATGTGTTATGTGATCGTGTTGATGTTTCACGCTCTCTTTCTTTATTGTAGTTGAATGTGTTATCTGGTTTGGATGTTTAAATGTTTGAATGGTTTAAAAGAATACCGATTCACCCCCCTCTTAGTATTTTGGGTGTTCAACATTATTTTTGTTTATGTTAGTTTTTGGGGCTTGAAAGTCATATGTTCTTGGTTTCACAATTTTGGACATAACTTTTGCATACACAATCAAATTTTTTGGTTCCAAATAGATGTTGGAGAGAATGAGTGGTGTACTACATAGTGGATCGGGTAAATGTTCAGTTTATGGTGCAGAAAGAGTATTGTACTTATTTGATCACTTGTAGGTTCATGAGATTCATGGTGTGATTTCATGAGCATTTGGACGATTCAAGAGGTGAAACCTTGAAGGGGTACATGTTTTTATATGATATTTATGATGGTATAGTTGATTATCAAATTAGTTCTTCTTGGTATAAGTTTATAGGTGTTTTTGAGAGCTGAACTTTGTTGGTGATAGGTACATATATTGTCTTCATTTTTGAGGACATGGTTTGACACATGTGGAGACTAGGAGTCTCATGTGGGTGATAGTTGAGTGTTGATATAGTGTTGGCGATTATTATAGTGATATGGATATGCAGGTACATTTGAGTATTGACACAACATGATCATGTATATGGTCATTTGGTGGTGATATAGTTTGATGTTAAGAGGTTGTTCGTATATCCTAGATGCTTTTATGATTCCTTGACTATGGTTACTCATTTGTGTACATGTTTGGGAAATAATATTTGTGGTTGATTTGGTGTTTGGGTCTTGTTGTCTATAGGATTATCTTCTTTTATATCATGGTTTGCAGGTTACTAATGTGATGATGAGTTTACATGCCTCAGTATTTCAGATCTTTGAGTTATGCAGGTTGTGGATTAGCTACCCATTTTCTTGCAGTGGGATGACTCATATGTGGATTTTCTATATCCATGAGATTGATAAAATGTTGATGCAGACTTTGTTAGTTATCCTTGTTTGTGGTTATTTGTGTATTGGTATGTTGCTTTGAGGTGAGAGGATGGATGGTTAGAGTACCTGATTAGTCAGTTTTTGGGACTTGTAGCTCATATTTTTTTAATCTTACTGTCATGATAGTTTGGTTACATTTCATTGGTTACACATTTCAGTGGGAGCTTTTGATAGTGATGATTTGGCAGTGTAGGATTGATCCTTGATGTCTTGATGGAATTTTTATCTTCTTGGCTTGGAGATCTTGGTTCTACTTGGTATTATTCATATTTTAGTTGAATGTGCGGACCTTGATGATATTCATTTAGGAGATGGTTGTCACAATGCCATGTGCAGCTTGATATTACAGTTCAGTGGGATTTTTTGGAAGTGACATGATTCATCATTGGTGATGGATGGTATTCTTTAGTGTTTGTGGATTTCTTGGAGGATCCCATAGATCCTACTATTGTAGAAGATTTATTTCACATTTATAGGTTCACTGTTAGGAGATGGTTAGATAATGATGCCATGTTTGGGTTCTTGATTATACAGTTGTAGCTTTGACATTGATCTTGTCAGTTCTCTTGGTATTGAGTATACTAGCCATTTTCTTGGGATCTTCATGATAGTGTGGTGTTGAATTTGGATCTTTGCATGGATTGATAAATTTTAGATTCTCATGGATACTTGGAGACTTGGGTGAGGTTGGAGTTCTCTTCTGATTAGAGACATTTTTTTGATACAATTACTTATTAGAGGTTTCAGTAGGAAAACTGAGGAGCCTTCACTTTGATATGGATGTGAGTTCATGATGGACCTATAGAGGAGATTTTTCTTAGAGTGAGTCATTATGAATTGGTTATCCTAGAGGAGCATTTTCATTCCCCTATCTTGGTCTAATTGGTGGTTTATCATTTGAAAGGTATTTTCCCATTCTTGTTTTAGATGTGTTATGTTTTGTGCTTTACTTTCTCATGGAAAGAAGTCAAGAGCCATAGTGATTTATTTTGGGAGACTCATTTGAGGATAGTCTAGAATGAATTTTATTCTTTATCTTTCATAGATATGGATCTTGAGCCATTGATAGTTGGTTCTTGAGGATTCATTTTGAGGGATGTTTAGCATTGTTATCTCCTTGTGCATATGAGTTTATTTATGTTATCATTCATTGATGAGGAGTTTAGGAGATGTTCATTGGGATGATTTCCCAATTTGAAAATGGATACATTGAGTTTGATCTTCCTTTATTAGAGAGTCTTAAATCCATGTTGGCATTATTACATGATTCATATGTTGCATTTTATCTTTGAGATTGAGTGGTTGGGTTTTATTGAGGCTTATCATTTGAGGTTGTAATGAGATCATACTTGACACAACTTTGCACTTTTGAGGTGTTGGTATAAGGGTGTGTTATTATTTAAAAGTTTTCTCTCTTCATTCTATGGTTCATTCTTTGAGGTTCATGTTCATATGATTTGGGAGGATTATGGTGATGTGTTGTGAGAGAGTATGCAACTTCTTGGGTTACATGTGTGGATCATTGTGATTATTCTTAGTACTTCATTTTTTAATCATTTATCATACCTTGATATAGTGTTGATTAGTAGACTTGATATGCCTTAATTATTTTTAGATTTGGCATTACCCATGCAGTGGGAGTTCTTGGATATGTGTGTTTCTTCCTCAACAAGTTTGATATAAATATCTTGATATTGGTTTATGGGTTGAATATATGTTGTCATGAGTTTACTAATGTTGTTGATACCTAGGAGGTATGGATGGTTGGATTTATTTGAATGTGTTATGGATTTTAATTTTGATCATGTGGAACTTTACCTTTGACAACAACTTGGAGCCTTTATTATAACTTGGATTTGATGCTTGTGTTCTTTGATTGGCACGTCTTCACTTTGGCATGTTCCTTTTCTTCCATAGGTGCCATGTTGGAGGATGAGATGAGCTCTTTCTTGAGATGGTTGCCACTTTGGTTTTATTGCAAGTATCTTGATGGAGCATGATAGCATGTTGGAGATTCACATAGTTTTATGTATGGTTGTGATGATTTTATTCATTATTTGACCCTTATGTAATGTATACAACAAAGTGGGAGAATGTTAGGATATGATGTTGTACACCATTGTATAGATTTTTATATTATAATGTTATAATGTTATAATTATTTAATTATGGTGCACCTAGGTGGTGTGTTTAGCCACATTAGATAATTATTTGGTGACCACTTGTAAAGATGTATTGTAACATTGGATTATTATTTTATGTAAGAGACAGGATAATAATTTAATATTTAGGGAAAGAATTTAATAAAGTGAAAACTTAGTACCTAATATTAAATGAGGGGTCAATGGTTTTGTTTTAACATGGTTTTGTAGCACATGGTTTTATCTTACCACTTGGTTGTATTTGTGTGAGCTTGTGTCTATAAAAGCAACACATGTTTAGTGGTTAAGGTTGGTTGGGTGAGTGGTATATCATTTTGTAGTCTTTATAAGGATTGAATATGTGAAGCAGAGCACAGGATGTGTGGATTCATGATTCAAACATGGAGGATGCATTGGAGAGGCTTGATGCTTTAGAAGTATTCATTGTAACTCTTTAAGTACATGCATTATTTTATTGATGAATAATAGATGGAGTATGGATGATTTTGGAGGTTGGGCTTTTCTCTCATGAGGGAGGATATATCTTGTGTTATCTTGTGGCTCATTTTTTTTATCTATGTGTGTGTATGTGAATAACGTGAATAAGCAAATGAAACTATACAACACACCAATGAAACATTATATCAAGGAATTCAAATAACTAATCAAATTAATAAACCAATTCCTCAATGTCGTTTCATTGTCCTCTATCTCCAAGGATTCTTTAAGTCATTTTTTCTCTCAGATTGTTTGTGCACATGAATTTCCAAAGGACAACCTGAAGAATGAGAGATGTTGGAAATGCAAGAGATGTTTGCTATTTTTATATGATAATGGACTAGTTGTAGATGATATGCAAAGATAATAATGCTGATATGATATTGTTGTATGAAAATGATATGATAAAGATGTTGTAATTAAGATGTTGCTAATGAAAATTTCATGATTAAACTACTTGATGCTAAAATACTAATACTAAAATGATAATGCTAATTAAAATTCTGCAGTGTAATTGCTACAAATGCTCAACTCTCTCTCTTGTTGTAAATGAGGGCCGATTTATAGATTTTCCAAGGCATGAGCCTAGGTGGCAGGAATCAACGGTTTGGATTCGATCTAGAGAGATGGATGGTTGAAGATGAAGAGGTTAGAGAGAAAAGGGGAAGTGTGTTCCTTGCATAAGAACAAACTGCCAAGTGTGAAGAGGAATCAAATGAAGATGAAGGCCCAAAATAGTTAGAATTTGTTGATGATAAATGTCAAATTAAATATTAGAAATATTTAATTATTGAGACACATGATGAGGTGGAAGGTGGGAAGAAGTTAGTAGAAATGTGCCTAAATTCCAATTTAAAATTCCAATTTAGTGAGAAGACGTTAATTAAATAAAATAAACTAATTAAATTTGTTCATTTAATTAAGATATGAAGAAAGTGATTTAAGATAGAAAGAATTAGAGAAAATGAACTATATAAATAAATTATTCAATTTATTTATAAGTAGAAGAATTAAAGATTATTAATTAAATAACTTGTATTTAATTAATCCTCTAGACCGAATTCAATTGTATACATTTTTCCCCTCTTTGAAGTGATGTGTTTGTGACACGTTGCTTCAAAGAAAAATTTGTCAATAGTGCTAATAAAAAAAATTGATACTGCCCCAAATGCTAATTTTCAAGTGATGATGTGTACTGTATGCCCCCTCGGGAGATAAATTGGGGAAATTTTTGATTTTTTAGGATTTTTTGAATTTTTTGAAATTTTGATGAGTTTATGAGGATTTTTCAAATTTTCAGGATTTGCGACAATTTATCTCCCGATAAAGAAGAATGACCCTGCGAATTGATTGATTAATACCCCTTTTTTGAAAAAAATAATCCCACTTAAATACCCTCCATTTACCCCTTTAAAAGGTAAAAAGGTGAAAAAGGAGTCCATTTGAATTCATTTGTAATTGAGAGATTGAGCTGATTGAGTGATCTAGCAAAATGGTGATCCCATACCACACCCATCGATTCGAGCGAGTTTGACAACACCACCACCCTGCCATGTATGGGCCTCTGGTATGTACCTCAAGAAATCGCCTTTTGAAATTTGAATTTTTTTTTCATGCATTTTTTATGTTTTTAAAATATGCAATGATACGTTTTTGTGCATATACCTCTTGAAATATCGCATAGATTAAATGTTTTAGTGCATTTAGGCTCTATTTCAGTGCATTGACTAAAAATTTTAGCACATCTACGTTGTAAATTAGTGCATATGTTGATTGTTTTAGCGCATGTAAATTTTGGACGCATAGATGGATTTTTGTAGTGCATCCATTGTTTCAGTGAATAAACGTGCTATTTTAGCGCATTGACACTAGAATTGATGAAATTTTGATTTTTATCCTTTCTTTTGATGCTTGATGATCGCATCAGCTATTATTTTGATGATGTTTGATAGGATAGATGATGATTGACCTTATAATGAATGAGTTTCAATGATAGGATAGATGATGATTGACCTCATAATGAATGAGCTTCAATGATAGGATAGATGATGATTGACCTCATGATAGATGAGAGTCAATGTTAGACGCTCATTTGAGCTGATTAGATTGATTGACAGGTTTATTGATAAAATGTTGATTTACAATACACCATGATTATAGGAGGACTTAGGATTTCTTCAATCTCAGGAGTGCTACCTGAAGACTTGGGATATGATTCCACGTTTGGTGCAAGAAGATTTGGATTTTATTGAGTGATGTGGTTTATCTTCATTGCTTGATATGCCCTAGTATAGGATAAATAGGGGACTATTGACTGCATTAGCCGAGAGGTGGCATAGCGACTACAACACGTTCCATCTGGCTACTGGTGAGATGACAGTTACCCTAGAGGATGTGTACTGGATATTGGGGATTCTCATGGTCGGAGAGTTAGTTGTTTATGATCGTACAGAGTAGGGAGGTACCAAGGTGCTGAGGAGGATCTTTCATGATGACGAGATTAGTGGTTACAAGATCCTGTGGCAGGATATGGTGAATACTTATGAGCCATTACCATCTATTTTAGCTGGGTTTATTGGAGGTTTCCTATGTCCCGACCGTAGGTCAAAGAGATTTTCCATTGGTTGGGTCAGGTTGATAGAGAGGATGATCACTCAAGGGATCCAATATGCATGGGGTTCCTATATGTTAGCACACTTATATCATGATCTACATCAGGTGGTGTATCTTGGATCCATGAGTTTATCAGCTGGAGTGACACTGCTTCAGATTTGGGCTTGGGAGCATATAGTGGTTACTCATCCTTTGGGGGAGAGATATCATCTGGTTGGTAGGCCATATGTCTTTGGGTACACAAGTATTCATGTCCAGTGCAACTTGGGAAAATTGGAGTATTGGTGGTGAGTACTTGATGATCTAGAGGTGGTTATATGGCGACCATACTTAGACTGTGATGAGATGTCATATGAGTTGGAGATTCATCCTCATGAGGGTGCTTCGTTAGTATGGCCGATTTTAGGGGATGCCCCAGGGAGTCGCATTATAGGCTCAGAGATAGCAAAATATTCTAGAGTGGGGACCCACCCTATCTTATGATGTAGTTTGCGAGGATTATTTTGGATTATAGGCATAGGTATGGGATTACTATCCAGAGATTGTAGCTAGTGTGATGACATATGAGTATGTTGAGCATTTTTTCATACATATTGTATCGAGGATATCTAGTCCTAATGAGCTAGTACTAATGTTTGATGATGATGAGAGGGCACCAACACTGAGATGGAGGAGGGGTGGGGAGATGGTGATGATGAGGAGGGAGATGATGGGGATGGAGGGGATGTGGGTGGCAGAGAGATACTGGACTTCAGAGTACCCCGAAGGAGGAGATCTATGGTTCCCTTGGGATAGCAGCAGGTAGGACCATCCCAGATTTAGATTCATGTGTAATCTTGTCAGGAGCAGGCATAGATTGATGCTTTACAGTTACAGGTGAAGGGCTTATAGGGACAACTAGCGTAGGAACAATAGCAGATTGCCTCTCTGACAACAAAGAGAGATGTGAGAATGTAGAGGCCCTAGCTGAGAAATTGCAGAGAGTTTTTGAGGGGACTATTGTAGAGGATATGCTCAAAGAGGTTCGACATTCAGCCCGAGAGGCAGAGTACTACATATCACATTATTATCAAGCGGTTCTTGTAGAGCGGTGTGTCCCTAGCTATGCTCAGTCTATCAATTCCAGGTTAGGTCAGAGTCAGTCATGGACAATGAGCATGGGTGTGATTGGACCACCTCTCAAAGATCCATCAGGTAGAGATCCAGATATAGGTCCATCTGGTGATGTAGCAACAGGTACAACAAGGCCTACAACATCTGGGGGGAGCAACACATAACTCGATGTACTCATGTTTTATGTAGTGAGACTTGATGTTTTCACTTGTTTAGTCAAGGACTTTATGATTTCCTGCCATTGTGGTGATGTATCTCTCCATATTTTGTGATACCATTGTACACTTGACATTGATTATTTTGAGATTATATGAGATGCAGTGAAACTATTGATCTATATGTTGTCTATATGCTTTTATGATGGATGCTTATGATTAATGCATTTGATTTCCAATCTATATGTTATGCAATGTTTATATGATTATGCCATGGTTGTGTATGGATGCAATGCAGAAATGATGACATACGAATTATGATTCTATATGTCGTTATGGATGATGCTATATGATATTCAGATAAGATGTGATGCACTTTATTTTTTTTATTTTTCTAATGCAAATATATGATCTAATGCATGGATGGATGGCTTATGGTAATACTTTCTAATGTATGTACGATATGATTATGATTATGCAACTAAATGTGAATGATCTTTTTGTTTTGTTTATGTAAAATGTACTCAATCCTTTAATGAGAAAGATAAAATCATTTTGAAATTTGCTAGACTTGGTAAACCTAAAATGCACATGCAAAAACCAATGTGAATGCAATCTATCTTAACCATGCAAATCTAATTATGCTATGTTTTCATCATGTCATCCAGTTTGTTGTGCTTGTTATTATCATTGAGCTTTTGATATGTTGAAAGTTAGTAAAAAACCAAGGGTATAATCTGACCATGATGACCTGAGTACAACTTCCATGAAATTTTGATATTGCAAGGTAATACAAGCATCTAGGTATAATTGAACCGAGATGACCTAAGTATTGCTTGTGTAAAACAGACAAGAGTTAATCCTTTTCCTATGCAAATCAGGAATTTCATCAATGATACTTTATAGATCACGTCCCACGACAAATTTACATAGTAGTAATGATCAACTCATAGACAACAAAAAAATAAAAATATCATACTCCATCATAGCTTCTCTAGTCCATGACATCCTTGAGTTTCTCCAAAGAAATGATAACAAAAATCAAGATACAATACTTGAACATTTATGCTAAAGTGATTAAACCATGATTCAGAAAAAACATCATCCAGTGAGATTTGTTTTACCGATCATGTTGTTGATTTGGATGGTTGGTTTTCTAAAAATTGTGATTGATGTTCAATGTTGAGTTTCACTGAGATCATTATGTTTGCCATGTTGTCCTATTGTTGCTTGTTTGTTTTTTTAAGCTCAAATTAGATTGCTCCCAGTGAGTTCAATATTTTTCCCCCAGTGAGAAACAAACCAATTATTGCACAATGATCACCAAGCCAGGATGAGACACGACCACAATGCTTGGATATATACATGAGGTTTTTTATGATGGTCAGGGATAATGATGGTGAAAAGCAGATGACTGACAAATGTTCCAATAGATGGAAAATCTAATCTATCACAAATAGCGCCTGTTGCCAGGTTTTCACTACTTGATTTTATTGCACATTTTTTGATTTTATGATATTTTTTTTACTTTTTCTCTTTTTTGGATTTTTCTCTTCTTTTTTTTCTTTTTTTACTTTTTTTGGATTTTTCTCTTTTTTAAACCATGAACTGGATGAGTCATGTATAAAAATTATTGAGATGAATTTTGTTGATAGGTTCTTCAAACAAGTCCCCTTCGGGTGTAGATAATTGATAGGCTCCAGATTCATAAACTGATACAATGACAAGAAGACCTAGCCAATAAGGTTCAAATTTTCCCTTTTTTTCATGATCTTGTTGATTGAAAGGATTCTCTTTTAGTACCCTGTCGCCAACCTAAAATGTTCTTGGTCTTACTTTGTGGTTATAGCTCCTTGACATTCTTTGTTGATATGATTTTAGATGATCAACAACATGCTGACAGTGTTCATCTAACAATTCCAACTCCTGTAGTCTGGATACTCGATAGTCTTCCTCTAAAATGATTCCTTTCAATGATGCCTGGAGTGAAGGTAACTCAACCTCAATGGGTAAGCTGGCTTCTGATCCATACACAAGGGCATATGGTGTGGCTCCTATAGGGGTGTGAATGCTAGTACAATATACCCACAAGGCAAGGTTTAGTTGGATATGCTAGTCACATCGAGCATCGTTGACAGTTTTCTTCGGGATTTTCAAAATGGTCTTATTTGAGGCTTCTTCTTGTCCATTCCCTTGAGGGTAATAAGGTGTGCAAAATCAGTGTTGGATATGGATTTTTTCACAAAGTTCTTGCACATCTTGGTTTTTGAAGGGTCTACCATTGTTAGTGATAATGGAGCTAAGGATGCCATACCGACATACAATGTAGTTCAGGATAAAGGAGGAAATTTCTTTACCAATGATTGTGATTATTGGGACAACTTCAATCCACTTTGTGAAAAACTCAGTGGTTGTGATTATGAATTTATGTCCATTAGAGGAAGATGGATGAATCTTACCCATAATATCAAGTCCCCATTGATAGAAAGGCCAGGTTGATGTGAATGGTTGCAGCTCCTGCACCAGTGCATGTATGATATTTCCATGAACTTGACACTTCTTCCACTTCTTAACAAATTGAAAATATTCTTTCTCCATATTCGGCTAGATTAAGACCACTTCAATGAGTACCAAAAATACCTTCATGAACTTCTCGTAAAGCAGTTTCAGATTCATCACGTTCAATACATCGGAGGAGAGTACCATCAAGACCTCATCGATAAAGTGTATCATCTATTAGGGTGTATCGGGCTACTTGACGGATAAAGTTGCATTTTTGGTTCCAGGATAGATCAGGTGGAAGGGTATTGTCTCTCAGATAGGCATAAATCTTCCCATAGATTGAATAATCAACATCAACTAGATGTCACATGACTTGGGATTCAGGATTGTCATATGTGGGAGTAAACAATTGTTCCACCATGAATTCATAACGACTTCATTTTTTTGGTATTTGTAAAAGAGAAGCAATGGTTACCATGGCATCTATAGCTTTGTTGTCTACTCTTGGAATTTGTTCAAACTTGATCTCAACAAATTATTTTCTTGAAGTCATCTATCATTCTTTTGTATGGCATCAACTTGTCATCTTTTGTTTGATAGTCATCATTAATCTGATTAATGAATAATTGGGAGTCTCCATAAACTTGTAATTTTGTGATTTTCCATTCCACTGCTACCTTGATAACAATGATTAGTGCTTCATATTCAGCCATGTTTTTTGTGCAAGGGAACATCAACCTATAAGATTTTTCTGCCCTTGAGGAGTAACAAATAGGATTCCATCACCTGATCCATGTTGAGTCTAAGACCCATCAAAGTATAATATCCAATGGTGTGTTGTCATTGTGAGGACATCTGCATCTGGGAATTCAATGTGCAAAGGATGGTCATCTTGTAACGGTGCTTCAACTAATTGATCTTCTATTACTTGGCCCTTGATTTCTCTTCTATCTATATATTGAATGTCAAATTCGCTCAATATCATCACCCACTTTGCTAATCTTCCTATTAGAGTGGCTTTGCTGAGTAGATATTTTAATGGATCTATCTTGGCTATGATTTTGATGGTATGGGTTAACATATAGTGTCGCAATTTTTGAGTAGCAAACACCACTTCCAAACAAGCTTTTTCAATGAATGTATAGTTAAGTTCATATAACCAGTCGGTTTTTTGTTGATATAGTAGATGACCCTTCCTTTTCCTATAGAGTCTTCTTGTGCTAGCAAAGCTCCCAAAGATACCTCAGTACTTTCTATGTAGATTAGAAGTGGTTTTCCCTCTATTTGTGGTACCAATATAGGTGGATTCATCAGATATTGTTTCAATTGATTAAAGGAAGCTTCACATCTTTCATCTCATCTAAAAGAAACATTCTTGTGTAACAAATGATTAAAAGGATGAGACTTGTCCACCAGTTGCACGATGAATCTTCTGATGGATTGGAATCTTCCTTGTAGAGATCTTAGTTGTCTAATGTTCTTAGGAGGTGGTATTTCCATGATTTCTTTAACTTTTGTTGGATCTACTTCGATGCCTTTAGTTGGGACTATGTACCCTAAGAGTTTTGTTGATGTTACTCTGAATACACACTTCTTTGGATTTAATCACACATTGAAATTTTCCAATCGGTTAAAGATTTTATCCAAGATTTCTAGATGTCCTTCCCTGGTGAATGATTTTTCTAATAGGTCATCCACATAGTCCTCCATGAATGTGTGCATTATGTCATGAAAGATTGTTGTCATTGTGTGCTAATAGGTGGCTCCTGCATTTTTTAATCTGAAAGGCATGACATTCCAACAAAATGTACCTCATGGGCATGTGAAAGTTGTTTTGTCTTGATCTTCTAGTGTAATCTTGATCTGATTATAGCCTGAAAAACCATCCATGAGTGATAGCATAACATTTCATGTTGTTAAATCCACAATGATGTCTATATTGGGCAAAGGAAAGTCATCCTTTGGACAAGCCTTGTTAAGATCCCTGAAATCTGTGCATATTTTGATGTTGTTGTCTAGTTTGGAGATTGGTACATTTTTTGAAATCTATTCTGCATAGTCAATTGGTTGGATGAACCCCACATCTAATATTTTTTTTAATTTTGCTTTCACTAGTAAGGCGATGTGTGGATGCATTTTTCTCAATTTCTGATTTACTGGCTTCACTCATGGTGCTATGGATAAATGATGCATTATTAGGTCTAGATCTATTCTTGGAATGTTAGCATAAGACCAAGAAAAATTAATTTGTCTTTCTTCAAATAATTTGGTGAAATTTGACTTTTCTTACTCTTTCATTGATGCTGCTAGGTGTATGGTCTTTACTGTTTCTGCAGTACCGATGTTTATGGATTGTGTAGGCTCAACCAATACTGAATATCTTTCTTGATAATGCTTAGGGAGAGTGTCAAATTTCTCATCCTTCAGTGCCTCAAAAAGGTTTTCACCATTGGATACACTCTTTCTTTTTACTTTTTCATGATCTAATACTACAATTGCATGGTTTTCACCATTAGATCATTTTTTGTATTCTTTATTTTGCAGCTAAGAGACTTGGCACTCCCCTAGTTCGAAGCTTTGCTATGAAATTAATTGGTGGAACTTATTTTTGGATCTTTAGAACAAAGGAAATTGACAATGGCATTATCATTTGAAAAGATAGGGATATCAAGAGGCTCAGTTTGTTCCCAATCAATGAGTTTGGGATGTATCAAAGGTAAGGAATCATCGGATTGGTCAAGATCATAATTGGTGAGGGCCAGGATAGAAACATCTTCAAGGTGTTCACTAGCAACATCAAGGTCTATAATGTTACTCTCCTCTGAATCATCTATCTCGCTTGATGGTTGATCGTCTTCACTAGAGCCATCAATATGTAGTGATCCAAATTCAAATGGTCTAGACCCTAAGCTTTCTCCCTCCATACGTATGGGTGTATACTTATTTATTACATAGATTTCCTTGTCTTGACAAGATTCTTCTTAAGATAGTGAATCCCATTCTTATTCATTTGAGTCTGTTTCAGAGCTAGCTTGCAACTGGAGGATTTGTTCACAAACCTTCTGAATGGCCTCTTCTTTTGTCTCTTCTTTGTATCCTAATCATGTCTTATCTTTTGCATTGATAGTGATAGGTTGGATCGGTTCCACAATACATTCTTTTCATTTTCTAATAGGACCTTTTCCTTCATATCCTATCATTTCTAATATTTTTGACCCTTTACCATATTGCTTTGTTGGTATATTGGAAGTTGTTGTTTGGGATTCTTCATCTTTGTAAGGCAAATTTAGAATGTCTTTATCCTTGGATTCATCAGCTAGAGTACCTACTTTTATAAATTTACTATCAAAGATAGTGATGGGTTGTGAAGATTGTTGTCAAGATGTTGATGGTTTTCCATATGATTTTGGAGAAGGTAGTAGTTGTGAGAGACATACGGACTACTCAAAGGAATACTTACCCATGCCTTTATCTTTCAATTGAACCTTTTTCTCAAACTATTTTGATAGAGAATTCAGTTGGTTTTCATTGCTTGAGGAAGTAGAAGGAAATTGGGTTTCATTACTTGAGAAAGTAGAAGGACATTTTCTTTCATTACTTAAGGAATTAGAAGTGGGAGCTTCTCTGTTGTGTGGTACAAAGACATCTTGGATTGTCTTGAGAGTGTTGCAGTATTGGGGATTATTAGAATCTATTGAAATTGTGATCTCTTGTCCATTGTAAGGGAATTTTAAGCACTGATGGTATGTTGATGGTACTTCTTGCATTTCATGGATCCAATGTTGAACCAAGAGTATGTTGTAGGTCAATTCCTTGTCTAAAACATGGCATATTATATCCTTTTGAACTAGTCCCACTTGAATTGGAAATATTATTAGTCCTTGAGAGGATCTTTCTTCACCATCATAAGATTTTATGGTGATCTTTCTTCTAGAATCTATTGCATTTTTTGAAAATCCCAATGCACAGATAAGCTTTAAAGTACATATATTTAGACCAACTCCATCTATTAAAATGTGTTTGATATGATGTTTATGGATTAAAACCTCAATATGGAGTGGAGCATTGTGTGGATGAGTGAGGGAGGAATCATCGATTTCTGAGAATGATAAACAATGGGGTGCACTCAAATGTCCCACCATGGCTTGAAATTGACAAAATTCCAAATTGGCTGGTATTGTAGTGTCCACTAAAGCTTTTTCCAGAATATCCTTATGGGTTGGTGAAATTTTAAGAAGTTCTAGTATAGATATCTACGCTATAATATTTTGCAATTGATCTACTATATTGTATTGATTTGAAGAAGCAACAGGTGTGTGAGATGCATTTCCTTTCAATATGAACTTGGACTGCCCTCTTGTGGTCACATTGATAGGTAGGTTGTCTTGTTTATCCTTGAATTTGATAACATTGATCTGATTATCAACTGCAAAAATGTGATGGATGGTAGTATCATAGACATAATTCACATTTTTCCCTTTGTTGTTTGTCGAAGAAGATTCTCCTTTTTCATAGTTGGGTAGAGGGTTTTTAAATCTCCTAAGTCTTATGACCTCTGTCTATTAAGTCTTGCACTAATTTTTTTAATTGCATACAATCATTTGTTTTATGACCTTTGTTCCTATGAAAATCACAATAATATGCATCATTCCACCATGATGGCTTGACTCTTGGTTCAAAATCTCTTGCATCCGGTAATGTTATGAGTTTGTTTGCAAGAATCTCTTTTAATGCCAATTCAAGTAATTGCCACAAAGGTGTAAATTTTCTTTGATGTGGTGGTGGAGTTGGTTTCGATTCATTGTTGTTTTGATTGTTTTTGGGTGCAACACCTAATAAATTCAAGACAATTTTACATTATGTGTGTCAGCTAAACCATTGTTACCAGTATTCTTATTTCTTGTCCAAAATTTTGATTTGTCATTGTTGTTATGATGGTTAGAAGAGTTTGTTCCTTTGTTATATATTTTCAATACTCCTCTTTTAACCAAGGCTTCCTCAATCTTAAGTCCATTTTCAATCATCTTTTCAAAACTAGATGGACACTGCAATTGGAGTATATAACTCAACTCATTGTTGAGATTATCAATAAAGATCTCCATATTTTCTTTCTCAGGTATAGGACGAGCATATCTAGCAAATAATCGCCTCCATCTTTGCAAGAATGTGAGGAATGCTTCACCATTTTTTTTTTTGTGTTACAGAGATCCTTCATGGTTATTTCATGTTGAATTTTGTATGAATATTGAGAGATAAATTTAGTTACTAGCTCCTCAAATGATCTAATACCTGGTGAGAGTTTTTAAAATCATTTCATGCATTGACCACCCAAACTCCTTGGAAATAATCTCATTAGATAGGTTTCTTCATGTCCAAACTCTAAACTCATGGTACAAAATTCTCTTACATGATCTTGAGGATCGGTTTTTCCATTGTATTTTTCATATCTTGGAAATTCACAATTTGGTGGAAAACGTATCATGTTTACCTTTCTGTCAAATGAATAAGGATAGACATCCTGCAAAAAATATCTCTTTGTTGTTCTTGTTTGTATGTTTTGGACTTGTTGTTGAAGAACTTATATTTGTTGAGTTAGATCATTTAATGGATCTATGATTCATGAGTCAACTTTTTTTTTCTTGGGAGCTTCTTTCAATTGGTTGATATCAAAATCATTGGGTAGTTTTACACCTTGATTGGCCAGCATCAGAAAGTATTTCTCTCCATACTTTTCTAGAATCTTTTCCATGAATTTTTGAAATTTAGGTTCTTGTTGAGCTTGTTGAATGTCCTCATAATTTATCTTATTAGTTTCAGGTTGATGAAATATGTGAAAATCATTTTCTTCTCCTTCTGCCATGATGGTTTGGGTTTCAATTATTTTTTTTCTAAGTTTTTGTTTTTGAGCTCTTGTTAAAATGGGCATGTAAATGATAGAGTTTTTCTATACTTTGGTATTTTTTTTGGGAGTGCCAATGAAATACCTAAGTCAAATAGGATGATAGATCCTATTGATGAGACCAGGATAAATTTGATGTACAACATTTGTTTCATGATGAAGGATGATAGATCCTAATAGTGAAACTCAACTAACAATCAGAGATGAGATTGGTGAGTGGGAACTTTAAGTTATTTGATCTAAGTTTAGCTAAAGGGATTACACTTGTAAAATCCAATTTCTTCAAGTTTAAAGCAATGTTTTCATGAGAAATGATCTCTGTTCTGAAAAGGGTCCCTAAATATGATTCCAATTGTCAAACAGAAGTTCAATTTTACTCTTTTTTTGAATATCAGGTGAATGCACTAAAATAGACTGTATATGCATTGAAAGATGAGGTAAATGCGCCAGAACAGACCCTATATGCACTATTTTTTTAGTTGAATGTGCTAGAACAAAAAGTTGATGCACTAAAAGATGGGGTAAATACGCTTGAACAATAAGTTTATGCGCTAAACTGGAAATGTTACCGTTCTGAAAGTTTGTCTGGTTTTCTTATTTTTGAGTCAATGAATTGAGTGTTTTGATGGATGATCTTCTGAATAAAGGTTTGAAAACATAGAAGCAAGTAGTAAAATAGTTGTTTCACCCTATGATCTAAACATTAAGTGTATGTTCTAGGATCTGTTTTGATTCCTTTGATTTCCATTGGTATTGAACAATAGCAAACAAATCAGTCAGACTCTTCTAATGTCAAGGGTCATTAATAAAATCACAACCCACATCTTAGAACTATGTCAGCGCACACAACCCTATCACCCCCTAGAGGGTGCCTATGTTTTTTCCTTTTCTAGGTCTTAACCAAAGTATATTTCTCCATTATTGGCCAAAAATCCCTAGTAGTTATATGGTGAGTATCTTAGGGGCAGATTATGCCCTCCCTTGCACTGTGAATATTATAATGTGCAGAAACTGACTCAGCTTGGCTACTACACTTAAAGTTCTTAGTAAGGGCTTCCATTTGGTATGGAAAATGATAAACTCCCTCAGGAGGCCTCTCAACCTTTAGAAAAAAGGCTTTACGTATCTCAAGGATACTGGGGGAGGGCTATCAATGCACACTACCATTGAATGTGATTTTCATCATGATTCGTGTTTGGTTATAGTGGGTTGGAATTCTTGGCTTTATTTTTTCCCACTTAGGTCATTCCCTCCTTTCGAAGCAAAGAGGCGGGCCTACAAAAGGTGTTATTACAATAAACTGAAAGAGTGAGTCTAACATTGTGGTCACCCAAAAAAGGGGAGAGCATAGGCTTATCACTTTACAAACACAACATACATGGTGTTCTTTAACCTTGTAATTAAACTAGATGCCTAATTTAATCAAAGGAAAACAAATCTCGCCCATGCAAACATAGTTAGTAGTTTTAGATATGTCTTTGACAGTGTATAGAGTACCTGCAAAATAGAAAGATACAGATCAATCCTCCAGAATTTTAAATTTATGCAAATAAAGGTATATGCACTAAAATAGAGAGCATATGCGCTAAAATATTTAGTATATGCACTACTAAACACATTCAATGTTCTATTCAGGAAAACAAAAAAGGGAAACCAAATCCTATATATGCGTAGAAATGGGAGGTAGATGTGATGGTCTAGGATGCATATGTGTTATAATAGGGATTTGATGTGCCAAAATTCACCACCAATTCGTTGAAACAGATAGTAGATGCGCTACATCAGGATTCATGATTAGACCTATTGATGAAACTTTCTAGAAAAATATTATGGGGCTAGGCCCCACGGTGGGCGCCAATTTGTGTGTGTATGTGAATAACGTGAATAAGAAAATGAAACTATACAACACACCAATGAAACATTATATCAAGGAATTCAAATAACTAATCAAATGATTAAACCAATTCCTCAATGCCATCTCATTGTCCTCTATCTCCAAGGATTCTTGAAGTCATTTTTTCTCTCAAATTGTTTGTGCACATGACTTTCCAAATGACAACCTGAAGAATGAGGGATGCTGGAAATGCAAGAGAATTTTCCTACATTATATGATAATGAACTAGTTTTAGATGATATGCAAAGATAATAATGCTGCTATGATATTATTGTATGAAAATGATATGATAAAGATGTTGTAATTAAGATGATGCTAAAGAAAATTCCATTATTAAACTACTTGATGCTAAAATGCTATTACTAAAATGATCACTAGAATGACAATGCTAATTAAAATTCCGTAGAGTGTAATTGCTACAAATGCTCAGCTCTCTCTCTTGTTGTAAATGAGGGCCTGTTTATAGATTTTCCAAGGCATGAGCCTAGGTGGTAGGAATCAACAATTTGGATTCTATCTAGAGAGATGGACGGTTGAAGATGAAGAGGTTAGAGAGAAAAGGGGAAGTGTGTTCCTTGCATAAGAACAAACTACCAAGTGTGAAGAGGAGTCAAATGAAGATGAAGATCAAGTGTCCCAAATTAGTTAGAATTTGTTGACGATAAATGCCAAATTAAATATTAGAAATATTTAATTCTTGAGACACATGATAAGGTGGAAGGTGGGAAGAAGTTAGTAGAAATGTGCCTAAATTCAAATTTAAAATTACAATTTAGTGAGAAGAGGTTAATTAAATAAAACAAACTAATTAAATTTGTTCATTTAATTAAGATAAGAAGAAAGTGATTTAAGATAGAAAGAATTAGAGAAAATGAACTATATAAATAAATTATTCAATTTATTTATAAGTAGAAGAATTAAAGATTATTAAAAAAATAACTTGTATTTAATTAATCCTCTAGACCGAATTCAAGTGTATACACTATGCATTATGGTTATTATGTAAGATCGTATACATGTTTTTTTGTCATGGGGTTATGTAGGAAATTGATTAAATTAACAGGGATATGAAGGCTAGTTCTAGAATGTGTTTGAAGGATACAAAATATTGAAAGGTAGTTGTGGGAGGCTCATTGAGGTTGAATTTGGGATAACTACCAATGGGATAGTCTTGGTAGTTGGCCAATGCCCTATAGTGGAAATACCTTTGTCGGATGTTGCTCCTACTGCAAGTGGACTTGATGCACAAACTATGGTAGAGGATTTCCAAAATACCTCTTTGGATAAGGAGTTCCCTTTTCATAGTACTTTTGAGGACTTTCTTAGCACTGATGTTGTTCCTACCCAAGATTTTGAGGAGAGATTGATTCACAAAATTTTCATCCCTAACTCTCTCATTGAAATATTTGCTACTTCGCTCAATATTTTTCTTGTTAGAATATTATACGATAATTGTCACAAAATAAATGTAATCAAAACATGGGTACTTTGTAAATAGAAATTAAGGGGGCTAATAGAGGTGGTTGCTTTGTTGAATATTTTTTCTTGTTTCTATTTACAAACATAGATGATTGCTCAAAGATCATTTTGGAAGGTCTTTAATTTCTTAGGAAAAATGATCTCTCTAAGTTTTAATCCAAGAAGAGATGTCACATCCCACATTCATGTGAGTGGGAAACTAAACAAATAAATAATAATAAAACCAATAGGAGGTCACCTACCATGCTAAGAGGGTAATATGGTTGCCCCTAAAAACCTTTACTCCCTAAGGAGGATATGGCACTAGAATTATCATCCTAATAGAAGCATGGGAATCCATTCAATCAAAGCCTACAAATGTAAGAAAATCGTGAGGAAAAAAGAGGGGGTCTAAAGTAATTTCCCAAGCAGACATATATACGAAATATAAAAGCATAAATGAGGGAGGAATTTTGTAAAATGCATAGGGAAGAAGGGAGATGTAGAAAAATAGGGGCACAAGAGTGTTGCACACAACTTGGTAGATGTGTATGATGAATGCGGGAGTTTAGCAAATGCTCACAAACTTTTGAAAAAATAAAAGAATGAAATAGTTTCTTAGGGAATGTCTTTATTGTGCCTTATAAAACACTTGTCTCCTCATGAGGTATAAATAATTGTTTCACCAAATTCAAGGAACAAGTTTCCAACTTGATCATTTTATCGTTGTTAGCATCCCCCTTTCCTATGATGTTATGGACATCAATCAAAGGATAGAGGATGGATGAATTTCATTAGACACAATGGGATGAAATATTTTTCTTCTATGCAACAATGGGGGAGATAATATTTCTAATAAGATCTTCCTAAAGAGTCCCACTTTCTCCTTGAATCTAGTGCAGAGACACCCACTAATTGTTCTTGCCTAGAATGGTGAAAGTTTCTTCTGTCCACATCAAGTTTATTAGCAATACATATAAAATGGCCAAAGTTACATGGCATAGAAAAGGAGATTTCAAATTTGTGAGAAATGGGAGATTCAACCTCAATTGCTTTGGTTTGATGGGAAATTTCTCTCTCCATTGATTTCAATGATGCAAACTATGAGGAAATATTATCTTAGATTGGTGTGATACTTTATGGTGACTATGGTTGCATAATCTATGTTTTCTTAGAATAGGAGTAATGGTACTTACATTGCAATTTCTAAACCTTTGAATGGATTGATTTGCATCATTTTATTTTTCTAAAATATTATTTTGTTTCATTCTTTGACTATTATTGTTAACAAAAATTTATAATATTGTTTTATTTTGATACTATTTGTGTATTTAAATTATGTGTTCTCTTATGTCAATAATCCTATTAAAATGAAGTGGGATAATTTTACATGGTATGTGTCCAATAGGATTCACAAGGTTGGTTGTTGATAATTACTATTTTGTAAATTAAATGTTAAGTTGGGTTTACTTCTTAATGAGTGGAATTATGGACAAAAGTGCCAAGTTCTTTGAGACTAAGATTTGGTTCATAAGGTTTATCATTGATCAGAATTATTTTAAATGTGAAGAACTCAAACAAAGAGTAAGGTTTATAATAATTCAATAGATGTTATTAAACTATATATTATATTAATGCTTATTTGTGTGGAATTGTTGGTACCCTTGTCATGATGGGAATACAGGTTAATACTATTGTTCAATACATCAGGGAAAACTTTAGTGGTGAATCTTCACCAATTGGTGAATATTAGATATTGGCCCAGTCAAAATTGGTGAATTAATCGCACCCAACAAGGTGGCCAAATTTCTTGGGTTTTATGAATTATCGGCTCAATGCATTTCCATTCACCATCGATTTATTTTATGAGGCATATTTAAGTAATCAATTCACCATAACAAACTACGCATTTTAAATGGACCGATTAATATTTTCACTTGGAATCTCGAAAGCATGTAATAAATCACCTACATATTTGTCAATACTATTAAAACAACATTGTGTATCAAGACCCATTTTTCCAATTAAAATTTACAAATAGTTTCTTGTGAGGACCCATTTTACCAATTAAAATTTACAAATAGTTGCTTATGAGGACCCATTTTTCCAACATTAAAAAATAATTACATTTGAGGACACATTTTTCCAATTATCGTGACACCTCCATGCTAATTTTAGGGCCATAATCGCCTTGAAAATTACAACGTATCATTGTATAATCACATAGGATTCGCCAAATTTTTAATATACTATTTAAAAATCCTATGGAATTTGCCAAATATGGATTGATATAAATACAATCGAAACTGTCATGTATTCTTATACATTTTGTTCAGTTCTAAAATTGTGAGCTCTCGATTTGGAAGTTGGACTTGGAAACTTGAAGTCGATCGTAGGCAAGTTACAAACTTACAACACAGGCATTCCTGCATTAACAAATATAAAATCAGTGAAAACCTAAACTTAAAGGTGAGTGATCATTTTTTCATAGTGTTATAAGATTTATTTATCTCTTTTTCATTCTTGCTTCAATCTTAAAGATGATATTACATAAGGGAATGGGATCTATATTCTATGTCCTTAAACAAGAAGACATTTTTTCCAACTTTTATTCGAAGTGAGAGATCGAGCAACACGTGCAAAAAGGGTGAGACTCCTCAGGGTGGTGAAGTGACTGGGAGACCATCAAAATGCCTAAAACATATAGTTACCATACAATCTTAATTTGGAATTGGCAATGCTTATGATCAATCATATCAAGATGGAGTTACATCATCAACTCTTCCACCAAATATTAATGAAGAAGGCATTCACAATACCTCACCGCCACCAAAAGGTCATGGTGAGATTTTCATTGAGTTAAATGAGTCAAATGAGGATGGAAATACCACAATTAATGTTTCAAAGGGATACCTTGGTTAGCCAAAATGAGATAATTGGCTTGGATGATGTTGGTAGCAAGAAAATAAAAGGAAAATCAAAAGTGGGGCATGAGTGGGAAATGACAAGGAATTTTTAGCTTGATTGGGTGTCAAAGTACCCATTCATTATACCAATGGAGAAAGCAAACAAAGATGAAATTGCAATAGAATGCATGTGTATGATTTGTAGTTGGAAATGTAAAAGAGACAAGAAGTTGCAGCTAAAGCTTGACACTATAGAAAAGCATATCGGTAAAGTTTATGAAAAATAAATCATAGGTGGAAAGGAACAATCATTTCTACGATGGAAATAAAGGAAGAATGTCTTCATGTTAGGTATGCTGCAAAATATGAAGAGCATAAGCAAATAATTTTGAAGCTTGTTGCATTTTGAGGTAAATTGAGGCTCAATTTGGAAAAGAAATGGAAAGAGCATATCTATCAAAAGTTATTCAGATGAATGTTGTTTTTCATATTTTGTCTAGAGGGCATCCTATGATAGACTACCCAAAATATTTTTATTTATTATCTTTTTTGGATGTTCCTCACTTTCCTAGCTCACATTGGTCAATAAACACTGGATGGGAATGGGCAAATTGTCTTGCTATAGTGGAAAAGCAAGATTTAAAGGAGAAAGTAAAAGAGTCAAACTTCATTACATTATCTTTAGATGAAGTTACTAAGGTAGATAATACTTCTTGGGTCTATATGCATGTGTATACTATAAAACCTATCTTCCAAGCTCATCTTCTATGTGTTCATAAAATGAAGCATAGTTCAACATCGTAAAATCTATTTGAACTAGTCAAGAAATATTTGAATGAAATTGCAAGTATGGATGACTTGACAATGGCCAAAAATTTGGTGTGTGTAGGAGTTGATGGAGCTACAATGATGAAAGGTCACAAGAGTGGTGTTTGCACAAAGTTACAAACTAATTGTGCACCATGCATGCTTTGCATTCACTACATGGACCACATAATGAATTTAGTATTTATAATTGTAAGAAATTTTCCTATAGTATCAAAAGTTGAAAATCTAGTCTATGAGCTCTATGCATACTTCTGACGAAGTCCCAAATGTTTCGTAGAATTTCAAAATTTTGTTGATGGAATAACAATAGGAAACAAGATTCTCAAGGATGTTGATACTAGATGGATCTCTCTACATGGACTAGTGCAATGAGTTATTTCAAAATATCAATCCTTGATTGGAGTAATGTACAAGCATCGCAACACAATGGACAAAGCTCCTGACCTCTTACATAGGTTAAGCGATATAGAGGCACTCTTGGCTTTAGCTAGTCTTCTCCCCATGCTGGATGAAATGAACAATATTGTGAAGAAAGCCTAAGAAAAAACAATGTATATTTATGAATATGCCAAACTACATAGACATACATGCATGGCCCTCAAACATATATATCTAGATCTAACTTCTAAAAGCCCATTTTTTTTCATCTGGCAGCAAATTATTGATTTGAATAAGCCTGATAACTATTTACAGTTTAATGCAAGCGTGAACTTATGTATTTGTGTACATGAATTTGACATGCCAATGTATGGTTGTATAACAACCAAGTGCTCTATTAGAGAAGTACCTGTTAGAAAGGAAGATTTTAATGACATTTTTAAATCTGCTAGTGATAATTTGAAGGAAATCGCAAAATCTCTTTCCATAGAGATTTATGATAGATTCCATCGACAAGAAATACTTGAAGCCATGGGTATTTTGTATCCTCAATTTTGGGTAAAACGAGATAGCCCAACCTATTTTCATGATAAATTAAATATCTTGATTGAACACTTTTCAAAAAGTGTAAAATACAATGAGCAGACAATAGAAGGAATTATAAATGCAGATAATCTTATACAATAATGTAAGAATTTTAAAAGAAGTATAATGGACCAATTTTATTCCATGGGCATGGAGAAGTCCTTTGAACTAGGATCAATAACAAAGGCTTGGACAAACTTAGGTCAAAGTGAAATATTTTGTGGTTCGATATCAAAATATTTTAAACTTGCTAATTTATGTTGAACAATGATATTGGGGTTGGTGGAGGATGAGATATTTTTCAGTTCATTGGCATTTTTGAAATCAAAGATAAGTAACAAACTAGACAATAATTTGGAAAATTTCTTAAGGATGAAAGTAATTGTGTATAATGTCAAAAAAATTCCTTTTGATAGGGCACTCACAATTTGAAGGTGTGGATGCTAAAAACCTGTGAGAGAGACTTAAACGGTTTCATGCTATTAGCACAAGTCAGTTTAAATCAACAAATTTAACATCCCCATGAAATACTTAATCATGTCCAAATATGCAACTAATGAGCAGAAAACAAGTTAAACAGAAGCATATGCAAAAAACATAATTAAACCTTTATCTCATAGTGGATTGGTGCCACTTTGTTGTGTAGTAAGCAGGCCTTTCCCAATCCTTGATAAGCAAGATTTGCCAAGATGATAGTGGTAATGAAAATGTATGTGATAATGGACAAAATTAGTTCTCACATGTAGAGAGTAACTTTGTATAAAATGTGTTGTTGTGAAGGTGAATTTGAGTATAGTAAGTTTACTCAAAATTTGTGGATGAATAATGAGGAGAGAAGCCTCCAATTTATAGATTTCCAAACTAGAAAAGAGAGTGAAAACCATCATTCAACATCCAATGGCCAAGTGCCACTTGTCAAGATGTGAATGGTTGATGGTTGTGCACATTTTCGCCAAAGTGCCAATAAATGCAATTAGTTGGAATTTTGAATTTGGGAAATGACATGTGAGAGGGAAAAAGGAATGAAGTTAATGTCACTTGGCTCAATGCACAAGGACATGTAAGAGGCATTAAATGTCTTGTTGGAAGGACCAAGCCCACTTGGGCTTTTTGAATTCAAATGAGGGAATATTCCCTTTTGATGCCATGTGAGGGAAAATAGAGAATTAAATAAATCAAAGTAATTGATTTATTGTGCAAGTTGCATTCTCTAGAGGATTTTAGTGAGAAGGATTAACTTAATCAAAGTTTTGATCAATTTAATGAGGGATTAAATGATTTGACAATTTTGACTTAAATAGATGAATTAATTTAAATCAAAATTGAGAGGAAATGATTAACTAAATAAATGATTTTGATTTATTTAACCAAGGAGGAATATGTTAGATTAAATCAAATAAAGTTTAATTTATTTAATTTAATAAGAGGACTTTAGAGAATTTAATCAAATAAAATGATTTATTTAATTAAACAGAAACATAAGGTTAATTAAATTAAATTGATTAATTTAATCAATGGAAGAGAAATACTTAATCAAATGAATAATGATTCATTAAATTAAGAGGCAAAATATGATTAAGTGTTGAGCGTATGATTTAGGAAGAAATGTTTTTAGTAATCAGGATCAAGTGTGTCGAACCAAAATTGTACATTTTCCATGTCTACATTTTGCCCCTCTTTGAAGCAATGTACTTGTTGCATTGATTCAAAGAATAAACTGTTGTGATCAAAGTTCAAAAAATTCTCAAATTTTCAGATGACCCACTATTGCCCCAGTGACAAGGATTACGCTGGTATATTGCCCCCTCGAGAGATCGAATGGAAATGTATGGTTTTTCGATCGAGATTACAATAAAAATGCGAGAGGAGTGGTCCTATTGATCAAAATGATGAAAGATAATTCTTTGATGTAGACAAATCTGATGATGCATAGACAGTCATCGACTATGGGTAGTCTCGTGTATAGCCTGATACGACACACCAATTTTAGGTAGAAAGTTAGTAAAGATAGAAGAATGAGAAGAATGGAAGGAAGATCCACACAAGATGATGATTGATGATGTATTTTCTTACCAGGAGTTGGGATTTTCAAAGGGCGAATTAATTTATGTTTGATAACACACATAGGTATGATGCATCAAGGTATAAAGGACCAGGATGAATTTGTACTCAGTGTGATGGACTCTGACTTGACAATCAGATAGCAGTATTTGTGTTCACACTTGACATACGAAAACCTTGCTAGGATGAACCTAACAAAGCAAGTATTTGCCAAGTTATTTTACAAGAACATCCATCAAGCACAACAGATAAAAAAGATAATGATCATTGCCCCATTCCTTTCTCTCTAAGCTTGTTTTGTTTAGGCATCATCGAGAGGTCCTTGGAATGAGCACAGAATAAGATAAGCCAATAAAAGACCAAATAAAGAAAACCAAGCAAGCTAATGTTCTTCATACCGCTAGCCAAGACTAAATTACAATGAGGTACCTAACGCTTATGTCCATCGTAGGAAAGCTTCATCCTAAGACATGTTGTGATTAGGGTTTTGATGGGACTGATTTGGATGATAAGCTATTGATACTTTGAGTTGATCAACTTGCTTGCTTATTGATTTAGACTTTCGAGACTCTAATGATTAGAGTGTTCACATTTGAACTTTCTATACTTGCTTCTAATTGCTTCACCAAAGGATAAAGGCGATGATTGATTTTATCATGCGATGATGACAAGCGCGGGTGAAAGCGAGATGAGATGGATGCACCATTTTGGATTTTTCAGATATTTTGAGGCTGTTTCTGGTATTTTGAGATGTTTTACAAATGTTTCTGGTATTTTTGAGATTTGCGGCGAAGAGACTGACTTAAAGACCTATCTTAGGGGTCTTGGGCGCTGATCCACAAATTAGCCTTGCCTACATTATACATGCAGAGACCACGTAATTCGATTGGCTATAGACTGACTCAATGATAAGATAGATGGGAAAATGGATTGCCATTTTATTGCGATGGATGCCTAAGGATTTACCTAAGATGTGGAAAAGATGGGCAAACGAATTTCCAATACGACGGATGCCTAAAGGACTGACCTAAATGTCTCGAGGGATGATCAAAGATCAACCTTGCCTACATTCAAGCTCAAAGACAATGTAGTTCGGACAAGGTGAAAGACTGAGAAGACTTGATGATGAAATTTTTGAAGATTTTCCAATATTTTCTACATGTTTTGGATTTTTAAATGATTTGGATGTTTTTGATTTTTATTTTTCTGATGTTTTTGAATTTTTTGATGGATTTTTTGTATGTTTTTGGATTTTCGCATGATTTTGACAATTTGGATATGGATACGTGATGATATCAGTGCTTTGTTTCAGGATTTTGTTGAAAACCAAGCTTAATGTTGATCAATCAGATTGATGGATTGATAGTTTGACTAAGTGTGTTAAGTCAAATAAAAGTGATAATGCACTTGTAAACCTTAGGAAGTTGTGTTATCCTAGAGTAAACTCATACAAGAGGGTAGTTTGACTAAGTGTGTCAAGTCAGATGAAGTGGTTTTGGATTTGATAATTTGGCTAAGTGTGTTAAGCCAAACAAAGATGATAATGCACTTGTAAATTCCAGGAAGTTGTTTTATCCTAGAGTAAACTCGTGCACAAGATGATAGTTTGACTAAGTATGTTAAGTCAAACAAGGTGATAATTGATTGGATTCGATTGATCAAGATTGATGAAGCTTGATTTGGAACAAAATTGTTTTGATGATTTGATGTGATGCTGAAGTACACATTAGATGCAACTGATATGGATTGCTAGGATTGATGTTTGATGAATGATAAAGCTTGATGAGGACCATCATCTTGTCAAAATATGCCATGGGCTAGTGATTTGGATTTTTGGCTCACAAATGATTTGACCAATTTGATTTCATGTATGCCAATGTTCGGATCACCACATAAGTTGGAGGATATAGATCAAGATTTATTCCTGAACCAAGATGTAAATATTTGCCCCCAATGTCTAGCAATGTTTGAACGGCCATGGGTGGATGTTTGGATGAATGGATATGAAATATCTTGCGATAAGATAAGTTGTTCGAATAGAGGAATGCTCATTTAGATAATTGTTCGAGGCTCAGATAATGTTTGGATTGGATAAGATCAATGAAAATGACCCATGTCAAGATGTTTACCATAAACACGTGTAAAGTGTGCACCAAAATTTGTCAAGATCAAGATAACTTGGATTATTGATTCAGATATATGAACATGGATTGGATAAATTGTTTGTGGATGGTATGGATGAAATGTTGGCTTTATTATGGATGTGATAAGATGCTTTCTCCTGAACTGGCGCATGTAGATGCTCGATTCTACATATGATGCTTATTTGCCAGGTTTTCATCATGGTACTTTCCCAAAGCACCACCGTAGTGGTTTTCACTAGAGGACGATTTTTTTTTTCTTTATTGTTTTCAATCCTTTTTCTAATTTTTTTGGATTTTTGTATTTTTTGATTTTTTTGTAATTTTCTGAGAGATTTTAAGTTTATGTTGAACCACCTAGTGGTGTTGATATTGATGCTTTTGTCATAATGTTCCATTGATATCCTACTTGAAGAAGTTTCTTTGCCAAGATGCGTGCACTTGAATGCAACTTTTGAGATTCCTGATCTGCTTTCCTAATACCAGAGTTAACTATGTCTCCATGCACATATTGCAATAAAGTGCCTTCTGAATCCTTATGATGAAGGGTTGTTGCCAACACATGGTAAATGTGAGAATTGGATATCATGTGTGGAGGTGTGGATGGAGTGTGTTTAGGAATAAAAGATGGATTGGTTGACAGTTTGGAACCTTTGACTCTCCAAACTTGGGAAGATGAGCAATGATGGGTGGATACAGAAGTGTGCGTGGAATTACGACCAACTGCTCGATACACTTTGTATGTTGCTTGAGAAGCTTTCTTTTTTCTTTGTGGACATCTTTGATGGATACTTGTCCCCTTTTTATTTTTCCCCATAGTTTCTTTGACTAATGGAGTATGATAGGGATAATTTTTTCTTTGTATTTTTTGGTATCCATATGTATTTGATTTGTCCTTCGTGCTTCTTAGATTCTTTTTCCTTGATAATATTCTTCATGCTTTGATTCTTCTTTAGACGTTGGTCCCAATTTGTAGATGGGATGATGGGTGGATGAAGATTCATGATGTGGTGGGTTGTAGTATTGGCATTGATTTCATCATAAGGATTCTTTGTGCTCCCTATGTTGATGTTTGCTTGAGACGAAGTTTCCCCCAGTATGGTGATAGTAGCACCTTTGTTCTTTGATTATCCTTGTTTCGAGAGTTCCTGTTTAGGAAGCATTCTCTAATAAATGACTACTGCAGATGATGTTATGTCAATTTGCTGCTCTGCTGACTCCAGAATATCCTATTCATTCTGACCTATTTCCTTGAGTGGATAATACTAGATATCTTCATACATGATGTACTCAGTCTGAATTTGGGATATATCTGATCCTGATGTTGACAATTCAATTTGACTATAGGAATCAATAATTTGCTCTTTTGTGTAATAATGTTAGGAGTAAAGGAATCATGTTCTAAATGAAGTTAATCTATGTGTCCATCCAAGGAAAGCATCTCATGGGGAGATGGAGGAGTATGTGCTATATGGATATTATCGTTATTTGCAACCTCTTGTATAGATAGGAGAGTTTCTATTACCTCATGGTAGTAGCTTGGAGATACAAATTCTTGATCTCAAATGATTTTGGAATTGCTTTCGAAATGCTTTGGATCAAGTTCTTGACATGGGTCAATTTTAAAGAATGGGTTGCTTATAAAGGTTTCTTGGAAATCTTCATTAGGCATAGGAATTTTCTCAAATTTCATGAGGTCAAAGGATGTCCATATGTTTTGGAAAGGATCATTGCTAGAGCTTGGTGAAAGATGTTGATCATGATTTGGAGTAAATTCTTGAGATATGTCCTCTAACTCATTAGGTGATGTAGAGACATTGTCAACACAATCTTTGGTGGATGGATCTTGGTTTATGTCAATAGGATCAAATAAAATCAACACTCCTTGAAATAGATCTTTGTAGGAGGGGTCTTGATCATGACTAAAAAATGGCTCTTGATGTATGTTGATTTGATCATTAGATGAGGTGGAAACATCTTCGAGGTGTTCATCGATGGATAGATCTTGATTATTGTTTTCAACAATTGTGGTGGTAGTTTGTTGCAAGCTTTGTTATGGGAGTAAGGCCTACGTTTGCTGCTGAGCCAACAATACTTGTTGTTGGTCATTTTGTTGTTGTTCCAACAAAGCTTGTTGTTGATGTGCCAACAAAGCTTGTTGTTGGTCGCGTTGTTGTTGTGCCAACAATGCTTGTTTTTGGGCTTGTTGTTGATGGATTGCTTGCAATAGTGCCCAGAATTGTGCTTGCGTCTACTGAGCTTGGTGTTGGGCTTGAGCTTGGTGTTGTGCTTGTTAGGTTGATTATGCTGCTTGCGTAGCTTGTGTGGATTGTTTAGCTTGTACGGCTTGTGCGGCTTGTGCAGCTTGTTGGTTTTGGAGTGCCTTTTGGCGGGCAACTTCTCGAGTAGCTTGCAACATGATGGAGAATGAATTTGTCATGTTGTGTGTTGGCGGTGGTGGTGGTGGATTGGGAATGGTGTTGTTTTTTGGGGTTGTTTGGATTGTTTCCATCTGTTGTTGCGATGTCGATGGCAAAATGGGAGGATTTAATATGATGCTTTGATTAATGAAGGAGGTGTTGCTCAGATTCGGTTGATCGATGGTTGGTAAAGGGGGAAGGCTCATGCCTTGATTTCTTGGTTGATAGATTTGTAAGTTTTGACTTTGATTTAAATCTACCAAAGGGAAAGTTGTTCCAAAATTTAGATTGAGAAAACTCACTTTTGTTGTACCATTGAGGTTTGTAGGAGATAATGATCCCATGTATGGATTGTGCAAATGTAAGTTTTGAAAATCAATTGGCATTGTAAGGCTTGGATAGTTTGGTTGAATTGGATTACTCATGATGTAGGAATCAATTTTATATTCCATGTTCCTCTTATGTTTTGACCTTGCTACAAAAGTGAACCTCTAAGGTGTTTAGGACCAATGATGAGATGAGGGATGAAATGGGTGTTTGAACTTTTAGGAACTTTAGATCAATGCTAGACTTTTAGGAGTTGGTTTGATTTGATTTGGATAGTTTGAATAAGTGTGTTAAGCCAAACAAGATGATGGTGAACTTGTAAACCCTTGGAAGTTGTGTTATCCTAGGGAAAACTCGCATAAGAGAATGAATTGGCTAAGTGTGTTAAGCCAATGAAATTGATCATGAACTAGTAGACCTCAGGAAGTTGCGTTATCCTAGAGGCAAATTTTTTCAAGAGGATTGATAATTTGACTAAGTGTGTTAAGTCAAACAAGGTGATGCTAATTTTCCAAAATTCTAGCATGAATGATGTTTCTAAGGTTCCAAATTTTTTTGGTGAGATGGGATTTTGATAAATGTTTGGACTGGGTGAAGTGTTTGACCTGATCCTAGATGAAGCTAAGAAGGACCTGCTTACAAGACAAAGGTAATGAAGAACATGCTTTTCCCTAAGAGTAATTCAACCAAAAGACCAATATTTGCATGAAAACCAAGTGACTCAAAAGGGACCAAGAACATGTGTGGTTCAATTGTTTGTTATCTTGCTTAGATTCGGTTCTTTTTACCACAAACACTTTCTTGATTATGCTTCAAACTGCATGTCTAATGTCCCACTTTCTTTTCATCCCACAAGGCCCATTATGTGGAAATCAAGGAAATTAGGGAAAAAAAATTCCTAGGTTGACCTTAGTGAAAACAAATGATGATAAAATTCAAGCACTTAGAAACCTCTAAGGATATGATCCCTAGGGAAAGAAAGAGTACTTAAATTCATCAAAGGTATTTTTTTCCTCCAAGGGGTTTGAAATTTGAAGCTCTTTGTGAGTGTTTGTTTTTCAATTGTTTTGGGAACCAAGCAAATTATTTTTTATTTCCAAGCACATTTTTACAACCCTAGGATGATGAGACAATATTTTGTTGGGTTCCCACTTGGACAAATCCAGCTGCGCATATTTTGTGCAGATGACTAGATGCTTGACCACACTAGCTCCCCTCCACAACACACACTTCTCGGGTCAGCCAAGCATCAATACCCATGAATCTCCCATGGCATACTTTTCATCTCTACAATAAAACTACATGTAGAATGTGGGGCAGCTTCAAAGGACATGACCTTTTGCACCAACAAAATAGACTAAGGATTTGGCCTTCTAAACAAGGGTTTTAATTCAGTCTTTCCATTCATGGAGGCTGACCCATGCGGCAAGAGACCATTGTTGCCCTTCTCATCGGAGCCAACCGCGTGATACTAGCTTTTTTTTCCAGTACCCACTTTTATATCCCAGTTGGAAATACACTTGGCTTTAGTGTGTTACCGGTTGGGTCGTTCCCTTGGGTGAGTACTTTTTCCCACAAGGCAGGCCCGCTAAGATAAACAAAAGTGATTAAAATTATTTGTAGTTTGATCAACCTTTGTTTAGAAACAAAGGGAGAGCACATGCAATTAGCCTACTCACACTCGCAAAGTGTTTTGTTCAATTTTAAACCCAGAATGAAAGTGTGAAGGAAATCTTTTTGACAACTTAATATCACAAAAATACTTTTGATTCTCAAGATCATCGTGAAGTGAGAGAGAAGTGCATACACCTTTTAAATGATATTAATTTGCGAAAAAGATTGCAAAACATGAAAAACAAAAAGCAGTGATGAATTCGTTTTAAAGCACCAAAATGAGATGTGAAAGTTGCCTTGTTGAATTTTAGACCCCAATTGAAATTTAGTAAATGTCTAAGGTTCTTTTTAACCAAAAGGATCAATTCAAATGATTAATTTTAAACAAGCATGAAAATGGAAAAATCTAGCTCAATAAGCATTAAAAAATGCTTTTGTGAATTTCTCTAATCTTGTTTTGCCTTGATTTGATTCCAATATCAACCTGCAAAAGAAAATACAAAGTTAATATGAAAAATAATTCATAAATTTTCCCATATACCCATGCATTAATCATAATTTATTAAGGAAAATTCCATCTCATAAAAAAAAATGAATTACTACCAAAAATTTTCCTTATATCGTTGTTTATTTCTTACATTAAACCCTTTTACTATCTTTACCGTGGCCTGCGGTATCACGATTGGCAGCTAAGGGTAATCATCATACTCCTTACCGCTTTACCGCGGACAGTCCGGACAGCCAGTGTGGTGGTGCGGTAGGCGACAAGCAAATGGTGGGTAAAGTCGGTGGTGAAGTGACAACAGACAAGAGGTTTACCACAATACCGCAGTTGGTAAGGTCGAAGACCGCGGTGGTGCAGTGGTGGCGAAGTAACGGCAAGGGTGGAGGTTAATGGGTTTACTGCGATACCGCAGCTGGTTAGACTGTAGACCACGGTGGAGCGGTGAGAGTGTTAGATGGTTACCGTGCTACCAGTGGCGATTAGGTGGTAGACCGCGGGACAATGGTGAAGACAGTGAGCGGTTACCGCTCAACCGCAAGTAAGGGAGAGCTATCTGGCGGTAACGCGGTGAACACCACTCTACTGCAAATGGGGAATGACTAGGTGGCAATAACACATTGGACACCACTCTACCGCAAACAGGGAACAAGTAGGTGGCGGTAATGTGGTTGACACCGCTCAACCACGACAAGTACGGAGGAAGACTGCGGTGATGTGGTGGAGGGTGATAGGTGGCTACCACTGGCGGTTAGCTCAGAGACCATGGTGGCACGGTAAACAATGGAGAGAACCCTGATAGTTAAGATAGTTGCACCACCAGGGAAAAGATGATGACTGCGGTAAGGTGGTAGAGAAGACAGAGTTGACAACATGATACCGCGGGTTGGAGGAAAAGGACCGGCGGTTGAGCAATGAGGACATAGATGTTAATGGGGCAATCAAAGTCAAAACATCAATGTACCGTAGGGAGATGAAAAATAAACAGCGGTGAGGTGACAAAAAAAAAAGCAGGTCAATATTAAATTAAAAGAACAGTGATCTCACACAATTTGTGACAGCATAACAAAATAAAACAATCTTGATTTAAACTTGAACTTAAATTAAAATCTATCAGCCCAAGAGCATAACAGAGAACCCAAAGTAGATCAGGAAATGCGTGATATTGCTTTCATACGTCTTCTCAGTCACTAACTGAAATACCTATGTGGCGACAAACCGATTAGAGCAACATGATCACGAAAAAACTTCTAAATCAAAAAGCATATTACTTGTAAGTTTCAATGCCTTATCGATTCAGAGTTAGAAATCTAAACAATGATACATCCATCAGATTTAGAAATGTCAGTAACATATATTAGCATATCAATCAAATTTTTTTCAACCCTCCTTCTAGCGCCAGAATATGGATGCTAAAAACCTGCGAGAGAGACTTAAATGGTTTCATGTTGTTAGCACAAGTTAGTTTAAATCAGCAAATTTAACATCCCCATGAAATACTTAATCATGTCCAAATATGCAACTAATGAGCAGAAAACAAGTTAAATAGAAGCATATGCAAAAAACATAATTAAACCTTTATCTCATAGTGGATTGGTGCCACTTTGTTGTGTAGTAAGCAACCCTTTCCCAATCCCTGATAAGCAATATTTTCCAAGATGATAGTGGTAATGCAAATGTATGTGATAATGGACAAAATTAGTTCTCACGTGTAGTGAGTAACTTTGTATAAAATGTATTGTTGTGAAGGTGAATTTGAGTATAGTAAGTTTACTCAAAATTTGTGGATGAATAATGAGGAGAGAAGCCTCCAATTTATAGATTTCCAAACTAGAAAAGAGAGTGAAAACTAGCAATATGGGATCATTCAACATTCAATGGCCAAGTGCCACTTGCCAAGATGTGAATGGTTGATGATTGTGCACATTTTGGCCAAAGTGCAAATAAATGCAATTAGTTGGAATTTCAAATTTGGGAAATGACATGTGAGAGGAAAAAAGGAATGAAGTTAATGTCACTTGGCTCAATGCACAAGGACATGTAAGAGGCATTAAATGCTTTTTTGGAAGGACCAAGCCCACTTGGGCTTTTTGAATTCAAATGAGGGAATATTCCCTTTTGATGCCATGTGAGGGAAAATAGAGAATTAAATAAATCAAAGTAATTGATTTATTGTGCAAGTTGCATTCTCTAGAGGATTTTAGTGAGAAGGATTAATTTAATCAAAGTTTTGATCAATTTAATGAGGGATTAAATGATTTGACAATTTTGACTTAAATAGATGAATTAATTTAAATCAAAATTGAGAGGAAATGATTAACTAAATAAATGATTTTGATTTATTTAACCAAGGAGGAATATGTTAGATTAAATCAAATAAAGTTTAATTTATTTAATTTAATAAGAGGACTTTAGAGAATTTAATCAAATAAAATGATTTATTTAATTAAACAGAAACATAAGGTTAATTAAATTAAATTGATTAATTTAATCAATGGAAGAGAAATACTTAATCAAATGAATAATGATTCATTAAATCAAGAGGCAAAATATGATTAAGTGTTGAGAGTATGATTTAGGAAGAAATGTTTTTAGTAATCAGGATCAAGTGTGTCGAACCAAAATTGTACATTTTCCATGTCTACAGGAGGTCCATATGCAAAAGAAGAGGGTTGTGCAACACTCCAATTACAAAAACTGGTATTGGTGGCACTGGCAATGGGACAAATGATAGTGACATAATGATTGTTGAATTTGAGACGTAGGATGAAGAAAATGAAGACCAGACTCAAAATCAAGATGACTTTTTTACTTTATCTCAAGTTGAATGTCAGTTTCAGGACCCCGACTCCATTTGGGAAATGAAAGTGAATTGAAAGCTTTTGGGTATTTATACTGCACTTCATGAATCATTTTCCAAACTATAGTTAATGATATTTTATATTATATTCCATGAAAATGTGAATCATTTCACTTCATGATATTTTATTTTATATTGCACTTCATGAATCATATTCCAAACTATAGTTGATGATACTTTATATTGTATTCCATGAAATTGTGATATTTTATATCTTATATTTTATTCCATGGTATTGAATTTGATATGTGATTATGCATCATTTTTAAAGAACAACACCTATCACACTACTTATAAATTCCTATTGCATTGTCATTCACACAATCTTTGATAAATAACTAAAAGGAATATTAATCCATTCCTTGAATAGAAGCTAACAGTTCAACATCCATAACATAAACACATGATGTGATATGACAAGTACTTATAAATAACTATTGATTATTTTGAGTCAAAAGATAGTGAATACAATACTGGAGAGAAAGATAAGTCAATATTATATTTAAAATTAAAGAAATACACTTAAGTATTTTAGTCATCTTTTGTTATTACAAAGCAAAATTACAACATTTCGTATATGTGCTATCAAATAGCTTACAATAGGTATCCCAAAAGATGCTTAAATCTGGTTGTCTTTCTGATATGGATGTTTTATTGATTTGGAATGTTTCATAAGGCTTAGGGATGGTTTATGTGTGTTCTAAACCCTCTCAAAAACACTAGGTGTCTATTCCTTTTACCTACATTCTAATTCGCAGTTGATCGGGTTTTACCCATTCCCTATCTCTTAAGTCATATCTTATGCCTTTGCTTTCATTTACTCAACGGTCCCTTGAGCCTAGTTTTTTTGGTTGCTACCCATAGAATCTTTATAAATATTGCCTTGTCTTATGCGGGTCATAAAAATCTTTAATTGTTGTTCTTTCCCTAAGTTTGGGTTTTAATATTCGCTTAATATCGTTCATGTTATAAACTTAGGTAGGTAGCCCCTTTTAAGTCATGTAATAAGTGCATGTGCTTATTAAAATCCTTTTTTATGCTTGGTGGGTCCCATTGATTACTTTCTATTGGTTTCCTTCCATCTCGCGGGATTAAAATAATCAAATTAAGGAACCGACAGGATAGCAGGCAGGCGACACCTGGCCACCCTTTTGGCGGGTCCTACCACTGTTTGAAGGAACTGATGACTAAAGGTGTTCAAATCAATGGTTACTATGGTTTTTGACAAACAAATATCAGTCATTCCCCACCTCCTCGCTACCATAAGATGCACATGCTTTAAACTTGGAGCGGAAGTGGGGAGGTTGACAAATATAAAGTTTTAATGCTCGTGGAGATGGTGGAGCTCGTGGACTGACATGGAGATAAATCCACATGGAATTTTTTGGTTGGTCAATGGTGACAGTTGTTTTTAGTTAGATCTTTAAACTTATTTGACTGAATATGAGCCATCTATTGGGCCATCTCACTATGAGATCAATAGTTAAAATTCAAAGTTCAATATTGATGGAAAATGAGTTGCATCATCTGTTCTAGTTTGCATGAGTGAACCATAATGGTGGATGTGATGCAAAGCTAGAAAATTGGTATGTTTTAAAGCAATAAAACTTTCTTTAAAGTATAATTGCAAACTGTTAAAGAATTTAACGCGTCTAAGGAGTTCTCGCAAAAATTTTCAAGCTCGTTCGATGACAAGAATTAGGGTTTTCAAGCATCCACAAAACTAGTAAGTAAAATCAATATCCTCCTCATTTATTTTAAAAAAAATTGTAAGTGCTTGTTCTATCATTCTATCATTAGGGTTTCTATTTTTGTTGCATTTCTTTTAATTTTTGGCGTTCAATTCGAATGATTATCCTATTTAGTCATGTTATTGCCTTGCATCAACCCATACCCTAGTTGTAAGCTTGCAATTTATTGAGTAGTAAACCCTAGTTTGCTCAAACTTTGTTACTATGGAACCCAAAGTCAAAGCATCTGCATCAAAAGACCAATCTTCTAAGTCAAAGCCAATTGTGATACCTTTGGTACAAGACTTAACCAAACAATTGGTATCTTCAACCTCTAAGAAACCAAAGGGACAATGTATGTAATTTGGCCCTAGAACTAAATTTGGCATCATTTATTATTATTGTACAATTAAAGGTGTTGCCCTACCATACTCCATATGGAGTCTTTTCCAGGAATGGTTTGGAAATAATAATGTCGGTATCCCTTTATGCAACTCTTGGAGGTTGGACATGGGTAAAGTGGTTGTACCCAACATGTTCATAGATGTTGATCTTCTCAAATAAATTGCTACGAACTATGACCCTCTGGTTAGGGTTGTTAGAGCTCATAATGGACAAAATCTGGTATGGGTTAATAAGGAAGAGTTTTCATATGTGTTCAAGTTAAACACTTGGAGTAGTGACATGGTTAATATTGATGAGCAGATGTTGAGGATGGAATACAAAAGGGTACAACACAACTTCAGGGTGTGGGTGTTGACCAATTTTTTGATATCAGTTTGGAAGGGAAAATAAAAAAGAAAGATTACTTTGGGACTCTTTGATGTTGAGCCCCTCCCTATTAAGTATTTCCAGCCATATTTTTAGAAGACCTTTTACTCCCTCTACCAAATTCTAGAATTTGATCCTGGCTCTAGCATGCCAATGGCCCATATGTACATGGTTGCGAGTATCCAACACCTTAATATAAATGCCTTATATGATTTTTCCACCTATATAACAAAGTAAATTCACAAAGGATTGGTGGCCTTGAAGGGTGGGAAACTTGGTGTCAATTTTTTTTTGTTTTCACTCTTTATGCATATGTTTCTTTTCAAAGGTGTAGACTATTTTGGTCAGGAGATGGAACTTAACAGGGTTGTGGATATTATTGAGATGTCGGTGTAGTCATGGACCCCTATATTGGATAGGAATGAAGAAAAAACCAACTATGCGACTGCTACAAATATTTATTCCACCAAATTGAGACAGGCTCTAATGGTGGATGTAGCTAGGATCCCCAAGGAGTTACATGATTTTTTGAGGCTTGGTGAGAGGAGGCCTGATCTGAATATTTCCCACAACTGGGGGAACGTAATTCCCTATAAGGATTGTATAGTTCTAAGGGTATTTGGCACACAATTGACACCGCACATACTTCCTAGGAAAGTGCCTTTGAGGATTGGGCTTTTGGAGGTAATGTGACATCTAGGGAATGTAAATGATTTCTTCCTAGATGAGAAGTGAAAGGGAACTTTCTTCCATACATACACTGTGTTTACAAATTTTGTAATGATAACACATGGATGAAGGAATATTGTGGACTACTATCTCAAGCATTATAATATGAAGATTTGGCATACAAGGCATATGATCCTCTGAGGGGTTCATAGCCTGGTTAATGAGGAGAAATAAGGGAGGTTGATATATTCATACCCATACTTTTCCTGAGGACTTCATTAGAAATATTTTAGACCTTGATGTCCAAGTTAACAGAATGAGGAAGTGGGGTGTTTTTGTAAAATTGGAAAGAGAAATTAAGGTAAAAGATCTTGATTTTAAAGCTATATCTTATATTATTGACCTAATTTTCAAGATTGAAGCTATGATTCAAAATTTTGACAAAGTATTGGAAAAATTAAAGGAAACAAAAGTTGTCCCAAGATAAGGGGAAGGACCCTATGACAAAGGAAGAGTTAGCTATGTAGCCTTCCAAGAAGGTGCACACTTATTCAAGGAGGAAAATAATAGTAAAGAAGCAACAAACAGTTGTAACTCCTACACAATCTGAGGAGTCAAAAGTGTAGTCTCCATAGCAACAACTACCTCCATTGTCACCATATCATTATTTTTACCCTGAAATAATTGAATTGGATTCTCCAATTAGAGAATCATCCCCTCCAAGGGATCC
The DNA here is from genome assembly GCA_007115665.2 of Sequoiadendron giganteum. Lineage (NCBI taxonomy): Eukaryota > Viridiplantae > Streptophyta > Pinopsida > Cupressales > Cupressaceae > Sequoiadendron > Sequoiadendron giganteum. The sequence goes on along the minus strand of CM021109.1, from coordinate 237,197,861 downwards.
GTCAATAAAGTAGCAAAAGTTTGAAGCTTATGGTCTGGTTGACTATCATGCAGAGGAGTCAGATGATGAGATTTCTATAACTGATGAGGAAATAATTCAGGGGATGTCATCTCCTCAAGGGGAAATAATATCACATACTTTGATCCTTAGGTTGAGAAAAGTTGAACTAAGTAGAATAAATAACTCTGAGGATGTCAGTTTCCAAGCCTGTGAAAGCTTCATGGAAGATCAATTTGTCAAGACACAAGCTTCAAGGAATATGTATGGAGAGCGATGAAGGATGAGTATGCAACATTGGTGCAAATAAGGAGAAGTGGAGCAATGAGAAGCCCCAATAGGTTGTTGAAGCCAAGGTCCAAGATGAAATGAGGGCCAAGTATTCAAACATTTCTGCAGAAGAGGGCAAGACATTGGTGAGAAAGAGTGGAGTGTTATTACTCCCAGAATGGGACCTGGCATCAACAATTGCTTTTGACACTATGAGAGGAAAATATGCCCCCATTTTTAAAAGTGGAGAAGTCATATTGGCTTTACAAGGGTCAGATTTTAGTCAATAGTAGAACACTCTTGCTATTTGGGCTCTAGCCCCAACCACTAAAAATCTTGAAATTGTAGAACCTACCCCAGGTGTAAGAGGAGGCTTAATCATAAAAAGAGTTTCAGATACATCTTCCTTGGAGGTAGAAAACATGAACGTTAATGTGGCACAATTCACCAAAGCCACATTTGAGTCATTAAGGGAGGAAAGGGATAGTTTTAAAACCAAATATAATGAGTTGGTTGTTGAATACAACTCGAGCCACCAAAAGATGGCTCAAAAACTCAAATGGCTTTGTGGAAACAACAATTGCAAGCATTGCAGCCTGGTACCTCACATGGTGCAATCTTGCCTCCTCCTTCCCCAATTCTTTCACCTCCTCAAAATCAAGAGGAGACTACCCCCACTAAATATGAAGATGTACAAATGGCACAATTAGCTCCCGAATCATCAGATGCCCCTCAATTTGAGGAAGTTACCAAGGAGGAGCTGATGGAAAAGCTCAAGACTTATTAAGATAGGATGGATGATCTTGTTCATTTGAATAATATGAAGATTGTGACAACAGTGCTTGATCACTTGAATAAGGGGGTAGAGAAAAGATTAATCAGTCTTCATGCTAATTATGGTTTAATGTTTGATGCCATAAGGGAACCTTGATAGAGATTAAAAAAAAAATATTCCTTTAATGGATAAATGGATTCCAAGGGCTCAAATGTTGAGGGATATGGTTGTTGCATCCTCTCGTGATGCAAATAAGCCTCCAAAGATACTTCTAACCCTAATATTTGTAACAAATATAATCGGTTTTCAAGGGTTGATTGAGTATTTAGAGGAAAAGATTAGAGAATTGGTTAAGAAGTTCGATGATTGGAATTTTGGTCTTCTTCCAGACATTCTAAATGAGAAGGGTGAAGTTAAGTCCCTGCAAGAGTGGAAAGATCAGGTATCTCAAGCGATAACTTCCCAAGAAAAAATAATATGTGATGAAATGGATTTGGTTATGCTAAGCAACAATATGGATAGGCTCATGCATTTAGGGGATTTCCTTGAAGATTTTGATAAGGATGCAAATTAGGTGGCAGTCAGGTATAACCCATATAGAAAAAATGAAGACAGTATCATGGGATTTACTAGCCTATAAAGGAGTATTTTGCATTATGGAAGTCCAACTATATTGACATATGATATATAAATTGCTGCAAGTGGGAGTGGGTGACAACAATTTTGGTTGGTGGTTTGCAATAATAAAGTTCAACAGAGAAGTACAATGCATGGCCTAGAATGAGTATAGATTAGGCCTTGGATATATCAACAGTCAAATATTGCACTTTCTCAATTTCAAATGTGGCGACAAGGATTTCAGATGTGGAATTACTTTGGTATATTCTCTGAGCTCTCTTTCACTTTATGCTTTTCTTCTACAAGTTTTTAAAGCACGTGGACTACAGTGTTTGCTCATAGAAAATATTAATTTGCACTGACTAAAGGAGCCTTTTGGAAGGTGGGAGAATCTTCACTAGCAAATGGAAATGGTTTTTGTCTCATATGAAAATCTCCCTTGTGTTTGGAAATGCAAATGTAACTGCCTTTGGGGATGTTTTGAAATTCAAATTCAAATGTATGTCAAATGTAAATGTGACTAACTATGTAATTTGGCCTGAAGCTTGTTTTCTCCCTTGTTCTTATAAAAGGGAATTCACGTCCAATTTCATGGTTCTTTGGTTGGAAGAGCTTTTCAACTCATCTAAGAGAATTTTGTAATTCAAGAATAAAGAAATAGAGTTAGTGTTGAGTCTTAGGTATGAATTCAAGTCTGTAATAAGCATAATGGTTTTATAGTAGTGATGGCATTTGAATGAGAAAATGCATATTCTAGAATAGATTCTCTCCTTTTGTATTTTGTTATATGAATTATTAATAAAATGATCAAGGATCCTTCTATTGGTCTTCAATTATTTTGGTTGAATGTATGATTTTGTCTCTACTTTAATTCAAAGAATTAGTTAAAATTCTATGATGGAATCATAGGTTTGTATGATTGAGTATGAGGATTTGATAAGTAGTTCTTGTTCTAGGAGTTTTGAGTTGTTTTAGTGTAATGCAATATCACAATAGTCTACAAATGTTGAGTTGGGTCATTGTTGTATTATAGTTTGTTTCGAATTTGAATTTATTTCCCATGGATAAGACACTGTTCTATCAATTTGGCTAACTTTGAAGCCAAGAATTTTACGCTAGGGTTTTAGGATAATAGGGTTTTAGAAAGCCCTAGGTTGCAGACCTAACAACCTTAATTTAAATAGTAGAGGATTACCAAGAATTTTACACCAAGTTTTTAGGATAATAGGTTTTTAGAAAGCCCTAGGTTTTAGACCTAACAACCCTAATTTAACCAGTTGAGGATTACCAAGAATTTTATATTTCAAACTGTAGTTGATATTTTATATTGCATTCATTTAAATTATGCATCAGATTGAATAAACTAACATATTTTAATTGTGTTAAACATGTACTTAGTGATTCATCACTCAAAACAATGCTTAATAACATACTAAAAATAGTAGCATATACAACAATGAACATCAACAATCATTTAATGTGTATCATTTTTCTTCAAATGATAAAATAAATAATACATATCCAATTGAACATCAACACATTATTGAATTTGATTTTTTTAATTGATTTTCACATGAAGGAATGCATAGAGGCATTGGAAATGCAAAATCTTGCTGAAAGAAAACTCTGCACAGAGCTAAGTTGGAACTTGGAAACTCATATTATCAATATCAAATCACAGTATCACCTTTTCTAGCAACTTCCACTGTTCAGGTGGTGGAATTTTCATTTGTTCTAGCTGATGTTGTTAGACTTGAATATTTGTTAACAATTCATTATTAAAATTGGAACCTATCTTGAATTCTTCAGTCAAAATTGCATTCAAAGTTATCAGTGATTTGATGGAATCCATTCATCGCATATGGGTTATAAGGAAACTGGCCCAAATCAATCTTCCTTGCACCCTCCATCTTCTTTTTGAAAACATCCTTTCCAATTAATTTCTCATTTGTGTCAAAAGCCTCTAGAAAACCAAGCTCTGTGAACTTCCTTACATTTTCATCCAGCTTCTTCATCTTGTTTGCAGCTAGATGCACAAATTCCTTTATTTCATGCATTCTCAAACACTTTTGAATGATAGATGACAACATCATTAAGGCAACAAGATGATTATTAATCCCTTTTGATTTCAAATCATTGTCACTAGCTTTGTAGACTGTTTGTTGAACTTGATTTGCAGATTTCTCTAATGCAAGCATATTTTTGTTGTCCACTAAATATTTGTTGAGCTTCTTATAATGTAGTTTGATAGCATCAATCAATTGAAACATATCACACAAATGATCAATCCTCTACATTATTTAATCTCAAATATTTTGTTTCATATGCCTCATTTTTTCTCTACAAAATGTAGTTAACTTATTATGACAAGAGTTAATTTCATTTTTTGCTTCCATCAGCTCTACGGCCAATCTTTCATTTATTTTTCTCTCTTTCTCCATTTTTTGTTCCCACTGTTCATTTCCTTTCCCAATGCTTTGTCTTAATTTTCTGAAGTGGATTTTTCCTCATCATATTTTTTTTTCTCTTATCTAACCTTTGCTTCAATTCATTCACTTCTCTCTCATTTTGTTTATCCTCTTTGCTTATTGATGTAGAGTAATATTTTTTAATTCTTTTTTCTAGTTCATTGCTCTTGTTATCTGCCACTTTCCTCTTTGCTTTCTCATTTGCTAGGTCTGCCTGTAACTTTTCTATTTTAGTCTACAACCTTGTTTCTCTCTTTCTTTGGCAATGATGTGTACACCAATTCATTTTTCTTCTTTGATACATTACTTTTGTCATTATTTATGAGTCTAGAAAAATCCAATTGCAAACTTCTCACCTGAAATTTAGATCGATCCATCTGATTTGTTGGTTTATTTTGAACTGTGGGAACAACAATTGTGTACTCCATGATTTCTTTATGTGTGTAAAATGTGGGTAATACCATAGTTTTTCTAGGATCCAAAGTTACCCTGGACACACTCTCCATCAGTTGCTTCTTTTCCTTTTTATACAATTTTGATTTATTTTTAAACTCTTCAATGTAATCGAAACCCGGGGACGCAAGAACAAGGGAATGTTTGAATGGTGAAGGAATAGGAGTACTTGTAGTTGGTAATGTTGCTGCAGCCACACTAACTGTGAGACTAGGAGTGCCTATAAATAACTCCTTTTTGTGGTGGAAATGGTAGTTGTTGTTGGACTTGAACTTGTCACAATCCTTTGCCTCTTTTGTGTGCCTTGATCACTTGGTGTTTGTGTGGTATCTTGTATTATTTTCCTCTTGTGTGTAATTTTTTGTTGTAGAACATGTTGACCACTACTAGTATTACTACCCATACCATCACCACCAGTGACAGTGGTAGTTGCACTAGATTCTCCACCATGGGCATGTCTAAGTTGTGATTGTATCTAACCTTGAGGATTAGGATTTGAATCTCTAATCAAATCAATTATTTCAACTATACTTGTATGCCCTTGGTCTACTTTATCAGCTCCAAGGTCTCTCTTATCAATAGGTTTTGTATGGTCTACATCTATTACTGTACAAATGCCTTGTTCTTGGGACCCCAAACCACCACCTTCATAACCCATTTTTTCAGCTATGGTTGCTCTTGAAGTATATGTTTCTTTTGTGGCCTCACTTAAACCAGGTTTGACATATTTTTGTTCTTCCCTATCATCATTAGATTCATCATTAGTTTCTTGATCTTCACCATCATTAGGATGCTCTATATTCCATAATTTTCTAAACTCACGATTTTCTTCATTATCTCCAAAGTATGCAAGAGTTATTGGTTCACCTAGCTCCTTCCTCATAGACCAAAAGGCAGTAATTTTTTATAGTGACCATTTTGTATCTATAACTTCCTTATCTAGAGAATCTGGTATTTTTACTCTACTAGATGGTTTATCACTTTTTTCATAAAAATTATTGTACCTCTTGATTGTCTTTCGATGCAATGCCATATTTCTACTGACAATTGTTCAAAAGAAATACCTTTCCCAATAGCACTTTTCTCCATTGCTATTTTGACCTCATCCCAAGAATCCTTATTTCTCAAGTTTTCAAGCAAGGATTTACTTTGATGTTGAATTCTACTTGCAGTATTCCTATTGGCCACAATAATTGATTTAATGGTGTCACATGGATCATACTACCAATGACAAACAACATCAAAATTCAAAAAATTCAAAAATCATGTGCCACACTAAATGCTTTTCTCTTGAATGTGAACCCTCCACATGAAAAAGGTAAAGAAGGAAATAAGGTCTTCTTTTGCTGACTGGTAAAGTGTAGTTCATCAGTACTCTACATCCGCCTTACATATTCCAATGCAAAAACCCTTTATGTCACATGTATTGGAAGTTTGTATCGCTCTACTCCCAATCCATAAAATCTTAGCATAGTATATTCTTCTATTAAGTACCAATCAGCCAATTGTATTTATTTTCCTAGTTGAATGCAATTTCTACATGACATAAGCAATCTAGGCATTGGATTATTTGCAATTACTTGATGCAATGGAGCCAAAAAGTAGTCTACAAAATGACTATAGTTCCTTTGAGAGTCATGCATCCTTATCTCAGTGGTCCAATCATATATTGGAGCCATTTTATTTTCCTCGGCATTACTATAGGGCTGATTCTAAAGCTTGTTGGTTTGAAATATTCCACTAAATTTGAATAGCAAAAAATAGCACAAGTAGGTTGTGAACCTAAATGTCTTAGTGGACTTTGAGTGTGCACATCCTTTAATCATTAAAAATTGTTCATGCATGGATTCTACAATGTGCTCAATAAAGTTATATTTGATAGGCTGAGATGGAGAAGCATAATAGGTATTATATACCATTTCAAGGAGGCTTGCACCCACTTCCCAATTGTTATCCAACTCAAGGCAAAATGCTAGCATGGAAATAGTATCCTAAACCCATGGTCTAAAAATATCAAAATAATAAGGAGGCTTATGATTACCTTTAAATTTTTTTCTAACTTGTATGTTATCCTGAACTATTTTATTTATGACATAATTTGTATCCCTTTCATCCACTATTTCATAATCACTAGCAAGTTGTAGACACTTAAAATATCCTGATCAACATCATGCACTTGATCCTGATTAACTAACATTGATTCTTCCTTGATCATTTCTATACTAACCAATTAATTGAATAATCTTTATTTAATTAATTGAGTTCATTTAATTTCCTCCTTAATCAGATAATACACTTTATCAGATTATTTCATCATATCCTAATGTTCCTCTTTTAATTAAATAAATCAGTTTTATTTAATTAAATCCCAATGTTCTTCTTTTAATTAAATAAATAAATTTTATTTAATTAAATCCTAATGTTCTTCTTTTAATTAAATAAATGAATTTTATTTAATTAAATCCTAAGGTTCTTATTTTAATTAAATAAATCAATTTATTTAATTAAAATCCTAAAGTTCTAATATCCTCTCATTTGATTTAAATGTCACAAATCAACTAATCTCATCTAAGTTAATTAATCCTAAATTAATTACCTCTTAACACTAATCCCACATTTTTGATCTATGAACATGTTAAAGCGCATGAGGTGCATAAATCTCTTGTATCTCCGAAGGAAAATGTTGTTAAATCCTAGAAGGGTTATGAGACAGACTCGGGTGAGGAAAGGGTTAGCAAAAAAGCCAAGAAGAGGAGGCTTATTTTGAGCAAAGAGTCTGAGTCTGATAAGGATGATGATGTTGACTATGTCCCAGACTCCTATGCCTCTTTTGAGGAGGGACCCTCCTCCCCTGTTCTGAGTAAAACTGGGAATAGGAAGTCGGATGATAAAGAGGGCTATAACACATGCAGTGATGATGTGGTCACAATGACTATTCCTAAGGGGGCTAAGGACAATAATGACCTTTATGGGGAAGCTTCCTCTCCTCCCCCTATGAATATATATGAGTAGGAAACTGAGGAGGGGAGCAGGAAGAGAAGGGCTCTAAGAATTGCTAGTCAAATCTTGGAGAAGGGTTTCCCTCTTTCCCTGGCTAGTGGTATCTATGGTGAGGCCTCTCTGAGTGCTAACATTGGGTTAATGTAGGGGAAGGAAAGGGTTTTGGATGGTGGTCATGCTATGGTATCTAACAAAGTGAATGTGGATAGGGTGTTGAAAAGGAATATTGTTGCGGAGGAACTCGCCTACTCCATTCGTAAGATGAGGTCTCTTGCCCCTGCTAGTAAAGGTAAGGCTATTTTTGTTGATAAGGTTTAGGTTAGTTCTTTTGATGAGGATGATGTTGTGGTGAATTAGGTTGAGAAATTTGATAGGGAGGATTTGTCTGATGTTTTGGGCTTGGCTCGTGAGAGTGCTAATCTGGAGTTTAAACTTTTTAAATGGTTCTTTCATGAGATTAATAGGATCAATATTAGAATTAGAGGTGTTGCTAGTAAGGCTGAGGACACTGTTGTTCAAAGACAATTTGATAATTTTATGGAGTCTCTTAATATTGTGGCTAATACTGTGGCAGAGGAAACCATAAATTTGAAACATAATTTGGAAGACAAAATCTTATCCCTCAAGGATAAATTTGATAAAATGTGGAAAGTGGTGATGAAGAGTGGAGAGGCATCTAATCTATTGGGCATTCAATATTTTTCCATGGTGAAATATCCTATGATTACTATGAAGAAGAGAAAAGAGACCGTGTCTGCTGATGATATTGTTGCTGAGGGAAAGTTGTTGGATGGGGGTTGTGTTGGTGAGAAGAATGTTGTTAAAGGTAGTGTTTTGAATGATGGGGTAAAAACTGGTGGGCCAGGGGTTAGAACTAGAAACAAAATGAAAGCTCAATTCGAGGCCTCTAGTATGGAGGTGTCTGATACCGTGGACAATGCACAGAAGATGGTTTCTACTAATATGGAAGTTGTTGAAATTCTGAAGAATATGTAGTGTTGTAGGATGGCTTCCTTCTTTTTGGTTGATGGTTTTCTGTCATTGGTCTGATCACTATGTATTGTTGTTTTCTTTTATTATTAGCTACATTATTTTGTAAAGGGTTTCGAGCCCCTTCAAAACCCATTTTTTACCTCTAATCAAAACACTAATCCCCCATTCCTCTAGATTTTAACTCCACCCTAAGGTAAGTCAACCTTGGTCAAGTTGCACATGTAAATCAATTTATTTGATTTACTAATTACCTTATTTTCTTTCAAAAAGACATATTCCTAGAATATTCCACCCATTTGACTTTTCCATCCTAAAAGGACTTTTGTCCTCTTTCTCAAGCCACCTTGGCATTAAAGAGCTCTTACACAAGCCACCTTGGCTTTAAAGAGATCTTACACCTCCTCTTACACAAGCCACCTTGACTTTAAATAGGTCTTACACCTCTTCTTACACAAGCCACCTTGACATTTATTCTTCTTACACATCACATCTCCCAAAATGTGCTCACACATGTGTGAGCACATCTCCTCCAAGATTCATTATCATGTTGACAAGTATCATTATGTTATTGATCTATTCTTTAATCCCACATTCATCAATCTTCTCCACGCTTCAATCCTTGGCTTCTATAAATAGAGGCATCATTCTCACAATATGGATCCAACAACTAAGAGCATAATCACTATAGGAATTTGAGTTCATAGCATTGTATCTTTTCCATCCATTTTAGCTAGATTATAGGCAATTTCATACTTGTTCATCACACATCCATCATCAAGCTTATCAAGGGATTAGGAAAGGGCTTCTTTCCACATCAAAGGAGCACTAATCCCCCTATGGGATGCTAGTTTGAGTATTGGAATAACATTTCATTAGTAGTTTACTTGATTTTCTACTTTGTTGTCATGCTCTCATGCTTAGATTAATTTCATAGGGAATGCTTAGTTCTTACTTGTTTCTTGACTAATGATCACTTGTTTGTTCATGTTTAAGAAGGTCTAAGGAGAGCATTCACACAAGCTTTTCTAGGTCAATGTGGACATTTCCAAATTCTTCGGTTGTAAACCCCAACACTTTTCCAAGTTCTTTTGCATTAATGGATAACAATTCTTCTTTGTTATCTTTATTAACAATTATTCTTTTGTTATCATCATAATTTTGGGCATAGACCATTATAAATTTTGGGCAAGAGAAAACCTCATGTAACATCATGCGCCCTAATCCACTTACCCACGATGCATTGAAACTATTAACTTGCATTTGGTTTGTTGCCTTATTCTTAGATGAAAATCTAAGTTCTGAGGTACGTCTACCATAGATTTCAGGATCATAAATACCATGGTATTCATCAATGAAACTTGGGGTTTTAAGAAATCTAGAATAATGCATTTTTTTATCTGATTTTTCTCTACCTTTCCCAAAAACTTTCTTTGGTTTCCTATTGGTATTGGTGGTAGACATGCTTATATAGTGTGAAATTGTGAATTCCCTCTTAGTCCTCAATTTTTCTTAAGCCTCTCAACCCTAAACCCAAAATTCAAAGTTTGACAAAATAAGATTTTAAGAAACAATGAAACGTAGTCATAGGAATTTTATCTTTCACTTACCTTGATTTTGATTCTTGAAAAAATTAATACTAATTGGTTTTGTTGAAACCCAGAATCTCCCTAGTGCACTGCAATGAGCAAGTTGAAATCTCCCTATGTGCTGACTCTAACACTTAAAAATAAAATCGCTTAGCAATAGAAAGTTAACTTATTTTTTTCAAATATTAAAGTGAATGAAATGTCATCGAACTACATAATTAGTACATTACATTTCCATAATGGCACTTAGAAATAAATTCTCAAACAAATTATCAATCGTTGATCTTTATAAATCTAATGATTATAGGGTGATTCTGAAGGTTTGAGTTCGCAATCCTAGCACTCTATGTATTTCATTCCAGAATGCAACTACAACCATCCATCAAATGTTCATCAAACGATTGAGTAATTTATGATATAAACAATAAACATGTGTTTTAAAGTTGTTTTAAACTCTAGTGCGCTAGGATTGACATCAAGGCATATGGTTCGGTAACTTAATGTTGCAAAGGACTTAATAAAATGAATAATGATACTAGGAACCGAGGGAGAAGGTCAACGAAAAATTTGAAATCAATAACATTTCAGTAAACCCTAGCAAGAGTGACAAAATGCAAATTTGTGATAAATGAATATGTGACTTTATGGTAACTTTCTTTTTTCATTTGTATTGCTTTATATTTTAAATTTGAATGCAAATATTTCATAAATAGATAATACTTAATTTCTTAAAGGAAAAAAATTGATTTGAATAGAGTCATAGACGTTGAACTTAGAAAATAATTCTTTACTATAAATGAATAACGAAGAATAACACAACCATTTATTTTATTACAATTGAATTACAATGTTACATTATTACATATCTTTTTAAAGATGAGTAGAGCATGCAAGCTCCTATTTTGTATAAATGCCATATGTCACTTTACATAGACATAATTGATTCCAAGCTACTGCTCATGACAATGGATTACAAATTGATTCCAAGCTTATGCTAGTGACAATGTAATACAAATGTTGCTTTGAAAATAAATGCATGGGGCTTGCTAGGCCAACCATGCTAGGGAAATGGGAGTTGTGAAGACAAAAAATGTACTTATCCTCTTTGAGAACCAGATCCATGTAGAAGATGAGGGGTAGTAAATCTGCTCCCATTCTTTGCACACAGCTTCCATGAACTAGGATAGCACTTATCTCCATTAGAGCTCCCCATCCTGGTTCAAAACATGTTTAAGAAGTTAGGTTAACCAGATCAACTTCTTTCCAATTCCACCCATTCTGAACTTGAAGGAAATTGGTCTTTTACTCTGTAACTACATAACTGGAGGCAAGAGAATTTAGAGTATCCCCAATAACACCACATCATATTCTTCCTTATTAACCTTACAAAATGAAAACCCTTATAAAAATTTAGAACATTGCACTCAATAGTAAACCCTTTAGCCTTCAACGAATGATTTTAGTTGTGCTCACTATCCCTATTTATGGGCCACCAATGCTAGTACCAGCTTTTTCCTTGTTTACTTGTGAGTTGTGTCACGTGTGTGGTTGGGTATTATAATAATCATGATTCGCAATAACCAAAAAACCAACTTAATCGATTTGCGTAACTTAAGCCTTACATTTACAATTAAAATATTTAATTTGATTAACATTTGGCTACATGAAAACTATACCTCGAGCCCAAAAGCTATCAAAATCACCACTCAAATGATATGAAATCATTACAAATCTTGTATCAATTGATCACTAGATTAATTACATCATCATTTGCAGTACGTCATGCAGTTTTCAATATCAAGCTATCCAATCAATCACTTTGTATGTACATATGGCTTTAATTTGCATCACCGCCCGCGGTATGACAACCACACTTTCTTCAAAAAGATTGAGAATTAAATGAAAGGTAGAGTACTTCGAGAAATTGAAAAAAGAGAACTAAATGTCTTATTTTACCTTAATCATTATCAATGTCCACTAATAAGTCACAATAAATTTTGTTCACTTATGATTAGAACTATATGTTGATAATTACTATTAGTTTTAAAAGCCACATTTTTATATTGAATAGAGCAAAAAGGATTTACAAGAATGGAGCAATTAAAAATATTTTAATTTAAGTAGATAAAGATTGATGTACATACTACATTGCCAGTGTGGCCAAAAAGCCACTAACCATAACAAAAAATCAATCTCAAAATACATATTACAAGAATAGTTATGTTGTACAATAAAATATAGACACGTGACATGTCACACAATTCATTACTAATTTTTTTTGTAACAATAGCTAAGGCCCTCCACTGGGTGTTTGAGTAGAAGGTGAATCAAATTTAACAAAGTAACAACAAAGAAAAAAAGTGAATCACCCAAAACTTTCCTCCAAAACTACAGACTCTTTAATGATTTCAAGAAGAACATGCACTATAGTATCACATAGTAAACCACATCGCATTTTAACCTGGCCAAGATCATGCACTATAGAAGCATGCAATTCCACTTTCCAGAAGATTCCACCAACAAGTGCTAACCCAAGTTTTCAAAATTGTAATGGTCAAGTGCCAACTCCAATGAAGAAATAGAGTACATGAAAGGCTACAAATAATGTATTGCCAATGTCTTCACCAAATTTTTATCGAGAAAAATTTCCATGCAATTGGACAAGAAAGCCAAAGTTGCCTCAAAATATAGAGCATGGGGGTTGTTCTAAAGCCATTCCCTACCCACAATTATTCTTATAGCATCCTCAACCTGCACACAAGGAATTGTAAAAACCATACCCAACTTTCGTCTATCAAATGCATTGTCACTTCTTTTCTCCCAAAAAATATTGGGTAGCATGATGTGCCACGAAGACTCCATATCACAGTTAAATTGAGAATAGAGAAGAAATAAATTAAAGCCAAATTTATTATAAATGATATGAAGAACATCAAGTTGGTGAAGTATATATAGAAGTTAGAATGAAGACAATGACATCAAATACTCACACTTAACATTTAATTCACCACTTGATGTGACAAGATTATTTCAAAAAAATTATGACAATATTATTCCAAGTTACCTGCAGGCTCCACCATCTTCATGAACCCTGAGAAAATCCATGTGTTGGCCTCCTCGCTTCCCCATTGGGTTTAACCCATGTGCAACTTTCAGCAATGAGGAGGCAGGGAGCGGCCTAGATTAAATCTAGCGCTTCACATATATGTGATCTATACCTTAAGACCATTCGCCTATGCATAACCCTTGGACTAGATGGAAGGCCCGAATTAAGATGTCTCGCTTACCTTTAAAACATGTGCTTAAAAGGCTCCTTTAGTAATGCAAGTTTTAACACTACTCAACCTTATGTCAAAATATTTTCTTAATATTTTGCACCTTGTTATAGTTCCTTTGATGGTTCTTATTGTTCCACATCGCACTTCCCCACCTCTCCATTGAGGGACGGGAGATGTAGGTGGGTCCCTCTCAGGCTGGCAGGGAGCAGTCAAGGTTGACCCAAGTCACCCTATCTTGACCGTTCATTTCTCAAACCCATCGTTCGCCTAGGTCAAGAGGTCGGTCACCATGATGAATCCAAAGGCTTAAGTCATAGCTTAACCGACCTTCAACTACTAGTAGCCAGTCAATGATAAAATATTATTTTGGTTGTCATGACTATAAGTGATTTAATAAGTAATAAAATTTCAACCATTGATTTTTGGAAATCTAACGGTTCTGATGTTATTCTAGAGGTTTGAATTCGCAAGTCTAGTGCTTCATACATTTGTTTCTGGAATGCAACTACAATCATCCATTTTAAATCTATCAAACAATCATGGGTTATATTGATTTATGCTGACATCTAGCTTCAAACATAATGAATATGTTGACACTTGTCCCCATTCCAAACACTTTATGAAGGAATTTGGATGTGTGGAAAATTTGTCCTGGAATAGAACAATATTTAGCATTTGATATTTTCACCACCCACGCTATGATTTATTATTGGCATACCAATTTATTTCACCAATGAATTTTTCTATTGGTTTGAGATTATGTTTAATTTTCCAATGGTTTTTTCCTTCATTTGAAAAAAGGTTCAATTCGCCAATGAAAATATTTTTTTTGGTTTGAAAATATTTTTGAATCGGCAACAAAAATATTTTATTTGTTTGAGCACAACTTTAATTCACCATTAGAAAATTATCTTGTTGGTTTGAAAACATGCTTAATTCACCAATGGAAATATTTTATTGGTTTGAAATGTTTTAATCGCCAATGAAAATATTTTATTGGTTTAAAAAAATTGCAATTCACCAGGATTTTCCATAGACTTCTAGTGATTACAAAAGATTCACCAATTGAGATTATTTTTTCCCCAAAAAATGACAAAATTCACCACTAATATTAATATTTTTATCAAGAAGTATACAAGATTCGCCAAGATTTTACACCTTCACTGAAATGAAGGGGGGCGGGGGAGGGGGGGGGGCGTGGTGGTGGGTCTTAAAGTTATCCCTGCAATACATGGATATAGATAAGTCATGATTTGGCAACATGTGAATTGCTCAAACTTTAGAACTTAAAGTTTTGTTAGCTCTTAACAAAAGGGGAAGGTGACCTATATCCTTACCTTATGATTTTACATGAAATAAGGTGGCATTGAGATGTGGGTTAAAAATATAAATACCTCCTTATATATTGAACTAGGAACATAATTACTAATCTATTTTTGTCTTATGGTTGCATAATAATGTGAATGATGATGATTTATTTTAGTGAGAATAGAACCACATTGTACAAAACATATTTTAATGTTATAAGTTGATGCTTTTAGTAATCCACCTTGGATTTAGGGTTAAAGGATTTATAGGACTACATGATGACTATAGACCTCTTAAGTATAAGAATCCTAATATTAGAACTATCAGGTGAACTAAGGGAAGGGTACTATATTTGTATCAAATGTTTGCATCATTAGATATGAGGAAACTATCATTTAATTTGATGGTGTTGTTGAGGTTGAGTTGAGAGACAAACTATTTGCAATTATGTTGTATAATATATATCCTAATATATTATTGTTGACCATTAAGATAATAGTTAGCTATAAGTGGCAACTACAAATAGTATATAGTTAGTGAACTAGAGTAATATAAAAATATTGGATTGCATCGTAAGGTAAATGATATCAAAGGGTTAAGGATGACATTATTAGATTTAATCTAGATTGTCTAGAAACTTTGTACCTAATTATGTTTGGATATCCGTGCTTGTAGAGATGTATCTTGGATAATAGAATTATTGACAAAACCTAGCTAATCTTTATTCTCTAGTGTGAGACAATCTTAATGTGTATAAAACCTTGATGGGTTTATAAGGAAGACTTAATATTAGTTTGCTAAGTTTTGATTAACTCCCCTTGGGTGGAAAATTGTATTACCCTTATTTATTACTTGGATGAGGGACTTTTTGTGTAGGAATTCCAAATGTGCTCCTTGAGAGAGACTTTGTGAGGAGAACTACTTGTGACTTTAATCACATTTGGAAGTGGGTATGTAGGTAGTCCTTGGGAAAAGGATGCTCCTATGACCTCAAGTATGTAGAAGAGGGTTTATGGGATAACTCCAAGGTTTGGAGTTTTTCCTAAATGTGTCTGGCCTTTCCTCTTCAATATGCTTCAATTTAAGGTTGGAATTTGCATTAGATGGCTATGAGTGAGTTAAAGAAACTTGATAACTCATATTTAATAATGATGTAAAATTAGGATGATAAGATCTAATGAGGCAACCAATGAGTATTCTTATTGGTTATGGATGGTCCACTTGTTGTATTAATGTGCATATTTGGGATTGAGATTGAGATGACATTTGTTATGATTGCATATGTCATTTATAGACAAAACTATGAGTATTACTAAATAAGGTTGGATATTTTCCCCTTGTATATTTTTAATAAAGAATGTGTTATTGAATAGAATAGTGTGTTCTAGATAACATTTTAAATAAAGTGACTAGATGTGATTACTTTATAACTTGATATTTTTAATGTATGTGTTACTTATGTGTTCGTAAATTGACCCCCAAACCTATAAGATAATTGAGTAGTTTACCAAATCCCCTTGAAGTAATATAAATTAATTAATTAGCTAGGTTGTAAACCATTCCCATAATTTGTTTATATCTATGTCCTAGTACCTTCTAATGTCACATGTTGAATTGAGATCAATAAAAGACTTGACTTCTTGGCACACATATATGGTTGAGTTGGGGACTCTATGAGGGCATAGGTAGAGGATAATTGTTCTCTTAACATAGTTTGTCCCACTCATCTTGACGTGATCACTAAAATTATAAAACCTATGACCCACTTATAGATAAGCTTATCATTACTCCAACATGACAAGAGTTAGGGAGCATTCTCTACCAAAAGAAGTATCTAGTTGTATCATAAGGTTAGCTATCTTTCACCAATAGCATGCAAGTGATAGATGCTAGTAGCTATCTGGTTTCATAGGGTTAGCCAACTTTCACCAAAATCATGCGAGTGATAGATATTAGGAGCTACCTAGTTTTATAGGGTTAGATAGGATTTCGCTAGTGGCATGCATGTGATGGATGTTTGTGCTACTCTAGAGGCATGAATGGATTCTACTAATGGCATGCAAGTGATGGATTCCCATGCTACCTTAGAGGCATGGATGGTTCCCACCAATAGTATGTTGTCTATAGAGCTAGTAGCATGCAACCAATGGATGTCAAGATCAACCAATCTTGGGAGTTTAGCATTGGCATTGGTGTATCAAAGGAATTATGAATGTTTCCTATTTGGAGTTTGTCTAAGGTAGGATTTTCTAGTTTTGATTATTAATTTAGTCCATGTGATTGATAGTATAGGTTAGCCTTGGGTCTATGGTATAAACATAATACATCTTGATAATGTAACTTATATAGAGGTTTGATGACCTGGATTATTAATGGGTTGTGGAAATATTATTTTTGGCCTTAAGTATTGTGTACATTGTTATGTGCCCTTACCAATGAGGACATCAAGTAGTATGGGATGCTTGATTATTGGCGTAGATGGTGGTGGATTGAGAAAAGAATGGGACCCATGATGTATGATGGGATGCATTGGCATTCATTTTTCAAATGATATATATCACAAGATTATGTGTTAGTGAATTGGGTAGTGGAATGATGCATATAGTAGGTTTCTTCCACTTCCATCATGCTAGTTGGTCTTTATGTGAATATGTGATGTATGTGAGGATCATTCACACTATATATATGTGATGTAAGCTAGAGCTATTTGCTATTGTACTTGCAATGTGCATATGAGCGATTCGTTATTGTACCTATAATGTGTGTATAAGCTAGTCACATTGTTCTTGTGATGTGTGTATAAGCTAGTCACATTGTGCTTGTGATGTGTGTATGAGTTAATTACCTTATGTATAAGTGATATATGCTTGAGCCAATCATTGTGTGTGAACTTGATATTTTTGGATGATATAGACCCTATGTGATTTTGTGTGTATTTGTACACTAGTGATTGGTTCAAAACCAATAGTCAATTGGATGTATTGTTATCATTCTAGCATAACTAGAATAATTTAAAAGTATAAGTTTAATTAGCAATCATGATTTAAAATTGAGATTAAAGATCTCATACAAGACAAGAGGATGAACTCTCTCTATCATCAATGTATGAACTATGGAGCCTCTAATTCCCAAAATGGGATACATAGACAAACTTGTCACAAATGAACCCTCAAGGTTTAAGTCTAGGTCTAGAGATGACCCTAGCATTGGGAACTTACCACCTTCAAGTGTAAGTGTAAGTGGTGGTGTAGAGTTGTCACCACCATGGTGATCAAGTAGAAGTTATGAAGTTGACACTTCTAAGATAGATGGAAGATGCCTGGTTGATTAAGTTGGTAGTTGTTGGGAACTGAATAAAAAATAATAATAATCAAGGGTAGTTATTACAAAATATTGCATCAATTTTTTGGTCTGGGTAAGATTGTTAGGGCTGCCATTAGAATATTGGGATTCGAATATATATTTATGGGCATTTCTAATGCTTTTGGGCAATACATTGTGATAGATGTAGTCCCTAAATTTAAGAAATATTTGTTGTTTGCAATATTTTGTATTCTTGTGGAGGCTGACAAGGTGCTCCCTTCTTGAATTACTTTATCATCCAAGCTAGGTAATTGGGTGCAACAAATTGAATTCAAAAACTCATCAACTATATACCATCGTTGTTTCAAAGTAGGTCACACTGAAGTTGTTTTCCCATACAATAAGAAATACTATAATGTTTGGCGGAAAAAGGAGCAAACACCAACTATTAACAATGCTTGCATGACCACCTCTGAAGATGTGAAGAAGGAAGTAGGGGGATAGTTCTTAAACATTGTAGAGTTGTGATGGAGACTCCTTCAATGGAGGTACAAAGAGGGGCATCAAGGTCGACAGTTGGGACTACATGTGTTTCTTTGGATCTTAATAGTTCTTCCAAAAAAAGGAGATTTGATTGGAAATATTTTAGCATTAAGGATAACATGGTTAGTTACTCAAAGATCTTTGGAGCAATTTGGCTTGAAACCACCTTGACTTTGGGTTAGTTGTTTGTTAGGAATTTGTTTGTTGATTTTTTTATGTAACTATTGTACTATTAGTTTCTCTTTGTTGTTTTGATAAGCATTATTTCTTTATTTTTTCTTCTTGTAGAAGGGATTGGGCCCTTTCAAAATCCCGTTTTACCTTAATAAAAAGCAAATCCAAAATAAAATAATATAATTTTATCAAAGATTTGTGACACACATTATTTAAAAAGTTTAGGTGTAAAAGCCCAATATCCCATAAAAAAATGTTTGCATTGATTAAAAGCATGTAATACAATAGGAAAAATACATTTCAACCAATTGTCATGCCCAAAATTTTCGCTAAGAAATCCTGACAATTTTTTTTTCAAAAACATTAATTAAGGTATGTATCTCTCCAAGTGTTTGAAATGCATTATCCAAACATGATACACACTACACACCTTAGTGTAGTTACCTCTTAACTCAAACATGAGGAATTTTTTAAGGATTCATTACATGGTAACCACTAGGTCTAGCTTGTAGCACATCACCTTGCATTCTCCTAGTGACAACTAGGTTAACTCTTGATTTGATTAGGATGAATCTTGTAAGACTAAGGTTTAGGACCAAGAGTCGAATAGTTATTAGATCAAATGTACATTAGGTTCAATTGGGTTAATAAAGGTTAAACAACCATTGAGTCCTAAGGAGACTAAGTCCCTAAAGTGGATTTTGACCCAGTTGTTTAATTTAAACATAATGTGGTTATATATTCACAAGTTTCATTTGAAGAGATCATATATATATATCCTATCTCATCAACTTAAATGTAACAATAGATTAAAACTTACCTACTTAAGATAAGAGAACTAAATTGAATCCATTGTATACAAGGGGTCATTCAATCTTTTTCATGTTTGAATCATTAACTACTTTTAGTCAACATTAGTTAGGGTTAATTTAAGGTAATAATCATTTATTCATCTATACCAAGTTGCTAGATACCAACTCTCCTCATTCTACAGAATAAGATGGCATCATCGGGCCTTGTAATATAGCTAAATTAGGTTTACCAGTGGTTAATTTTATAACCTCTTTCATAGAGAGGAAACTAAATTGAACATGATTAATTTCAAGGATTATTCATTTTCCATTGTTTCATTAATAATTAGTCTAAGATCACATTATTTATTTGATTCGCTAAGGAGTAAATTCTTAAGTTTACCTTCATCTTTAATTGATTTATTAAACATAAATTAACTGGGATATAGTTGATGCAATCCTAAGGCAAGGAAGCACATCGTTTCTTGCGACCTCTTCAGCTTAAATGGGTTTTTGTTTTATTTCACCACTTTCCATTTGATAAAATATAGCTAGTCCACTCTTATACTTGTACCAATTCAAATTCAAATATCAAATTAATTAACTTGATATTTCAATGTTTAAATTTTGTTTTCACGTAGGAAGGCCCCTTCTTTAATACTATTAAAATAAATAATTTACTTAATATATTTTTTTTTTTGTTAACAAAACTAGTTCCCATTAGATTTAAATTGATAATATTTAACTCATTTCCATGTAGCCAATTAATTGATTCTACAAAGTTTTAATACTTAAATAAATCTTTAGCTTCATCCAAATTCAAAAGAATTAAAACTAAAGCCTCACTTATACTAATTGTCAATTATAAAATTATTTTATTAAATATTTCAAAAAGTGCCTTTAAGTCGCAACTTAAAGTGAGGATACCTAGTTACATAGACCCCACCATGAATCTAAGATTAATTATAATAACTAATTAAAATATAATGGACTGAACAACCAATCTCCACCATTAGATGGGATTTATTCTTGAACCTTAGATTTTAGGGTAACCAAAAGAAACCTTAAATCCATAAGGATTCTTATAAAACCTACTTTTCTTTCATTAATTGCTCATTTGAAATTTGTAGGTTTGAAGGAAGGAATGGATAAGAGAGAAATGATAAGAGTTAAGATGAAGCTAATTTTCCCTTCCTATTTGTTATTTATTTTATGTATACTGAAAGTATATTCATATGCACGTATTTATTTATTTTTATATATGCATTTATATATCCTTCCCTATTTTATTTGCATAATTTGTTTACTACTTCAACCCCTTGCTACTTTAAAAAAAAAATCTCTGTTCAAATGTTAACAGTGAATGAATACGCATGTAATTCCTCTCTTTTTTATTTGCAGGTTCAAAATGCATTATTTTATTGAATTATTACAACTTACATTTACCATTTATGGTCTTATAATCTCATCTTTTATATATACAAATCTATTTGTTTGACTTAACTGTTTAGAATAAAATAAACCCACTCTTTTAATATTAAATAATACACACAAATACACATATTGGGCCCTTTCAAAATCCCATTTTATCTTAAACAAAAACATATCTAAAATAAAATAATATAATTTTATCAAAGATTTGTGACACATTATTTAAAAAGTTTAGGTGTAAAAGTCCAATATCCCATAAAAAAATGTTTGCGTTGATTACAAGCATGCAATACAATAGGAAAAATGCATTTCAACCATGCTATTAACTAAACATAGTTGTGTTGGTGTGCGTTTTTAATACCCACCGAACACAGAATAAAATGCCCAAAGACACTCTATCCTCTCTTGAAAAATCACCGCATATGCTAAGATTGTGAGAAGATCATATGACAATTCCAAGGTTTCTTTTGTCAGGTCTTGACGTGTGGATAAGATCAGTGGGCATTGTGATTTGCTGGTAATCACAAGGGGACTTACGTTAGAATTTATTTGCAAGCTAAGGACTTAGACGGTTTTGACATTGAAGGCTCTTTCTTTTTGGGTTTTCTCAATTTTAGTATTTCCAAAATATGTAAAAAAAAGATAAGGGTTTAGGAGTGCTAATCTAATCCTAAGAATTCAAGAGACGACAATGATTGGGTGAAACAAGGAATAACCACACTTTGTTTCGCCTCCTTGGGACAACTACGCAAAGTGGGTGCAATCTTCTAGGGGTGTGATTATGATTTTCATGTCCAGGATAAGATTGAAGTTAAGCATCCACAATTTAAGAGCTCGGGCTAACTTTATGCATTGGATACAAATCATCTATCCAAAGAAAGTATGAGCTAGATTTCACCAATCACCACTATCAGATCTATCATTCATTTAACAAACATTCAAATAAAATTCTACTCTAATTCTAATCTAAGTGTTGAAGGAGATATGTAACCTTGCACACCACTTGAAAATAAAAGTGATTCAAAGAAAATCATGCATAAGAGCTTTTATTAACGGAAATGGTCTAACGCAACAATTTCATATTACTCACTTCACATTTTACAAATGAGGGGCAAGCTCAATTTATATGCTCCTCGATTACAATTCAATGGCCAAGATTGATTTTGAATCAGTGGCCGAGATTACAAAATAAAACCCTAATTAGGGCTTGACTACCTCTCGACCAATAAGAAAATTACATTTTGGGACACTTGTCCTTCTTGCTAAATATAAACCAACTTCATAGATAAGTCAGATTCATTGAACCTAGACATGTTGACTTGGAACAATTTGATTGGTTGGAAGATGGTGAGGCACCACCTCAGCGTGTTGGATGTCCTCCTTGGTCTCCTTGTTCTTTTTCCATGCACTTGCCCTAGAATATCCTTTTTTGCTAACAACTATGTCCTTTGTGCTTGTTTCTTCCTAGCTTTGATCTTGGATTTCCTTTGAGATTTTGATTTCTTCTTCTCACTTCCATTTGAAGTCTGGAAGTCTCCCCTTGGAGCAGTTATTGAACTTTTCTTTCCTGATTGCTTCGAAATTCCTAAGTGCCTTGAATTTGAAGAAGAACTCTCCTGTGTCTTCACCATAATGGAAGAAATTGGAACTTTCTTTGTGAAGTATTTCCCATACTTTGGCTATTCAATTTCATTTTGTAATGCCTTCATGTGGACCATCCAACACTTAACCAAGATTTTGGCCATCTTTATGCTCGAATGAACTTTTCCTGTGGATTTGTCTTCAATTCTAAGTTTGGCTTGTGCTAAGTAGGGTGGACTCCATCCTCGAGCAAGAATTTTATTCATTTCCTCTTTATTCCTCTTCATTTTTCCTGTTTTCTTTCCAACACTTAGTCAAAATTTGATCCTTTTATTGTAGGAAAATTCCACACTTAGCCATTTTTTTGCTTCCTCTTGGCAAATTTTACCATGTTTGTTTTTAACCTTGGCGAGCTTTGGCACATGTCATGCCAGTTTTCTATTATGCTTGAGCGGACTTCCTCATTGGCAAGCCAATTCTTTTTCCTTCTCCCTGGCGGACTTGGCTGTGTCTTGGACAAGGCGGACTTTGAAGTTGGCCGGACAAGATGCATTTTCCTCTGGTCGTACTTGACCTTGTGGCTGGACATCTTCATGGCGGACTTCATCTTTGGCTAGACCATGTGTACTTCTCTTTGGGTGGACTTTGTCTTCGGCCTGCCATCTTCATACTAGGCGAACTTGGTGAGTGCTTAGACATTCTCATGCTTGGCGCACTTTGCCAATGCCTTAGAAATTTTCCTTGCCTCCAAAGTTGGGCGGACTTCTCAGTAGATTTGTCAATTGTCCTCTTGGGTGGGCAGACTTGGAAGCTTTTTTGCCATCTCACATCTCTCCTCTAGGGACTTCATGCCTTAGATATCTTCCATCTTGCTTAAGGGCGGACTTTGGAGTCTTCTTGCCAGTCACGCCTTTTCCATGCCTTAGAAACTTTTACCATGCTGGGAAGGGGGGTGAACTTCAAGATTTTCATGCCAAGGGCGGACTTTGAAGTTGGTCGAACGAGATGCATTTTCCTCTAGGCGCACTTGGCCCTGTGGCTAGACACCTTCATGGCGGACTTCACCAATGCTTGGACATGCTTCCCTGTTGGAAGGCGGACTTTGCCTTGTGCCTGCCATTGCTCCCCTTGGTGTCTAGGTGGACTTCATGTTGCCTTAGCCATTTCTTTGGGTGAACTTTGCCAATGCTTAGACATTTCTCTTCCTGTGGCGGACTTTGTACTTGGCCAGACATTTGACTTAGTCAAAAATTTCAAATTCTCTCTCCTTCTGGGTTGGGTGAACTTGAAGATCTCTCTGCCATTTTGTATTTTATTTCATGCCGAGTTGGATGGACTTGGTGCTTGCCTTGCCAGACATTCTTCCTTCTGTGCCTTATAATTTTATTCCATCATGCCGAGGAGTGAATTTTATGCCAGTTTGATCCCCTCTCTCTCTAGGCATATATTTTTTTATCCATGCCTTAGAAAAATTTCCTCTTCCAAAGTTGGGCGGACTTTAGCCTCTCTTTGACATTGGCGCACTTGGCATCTTACCTGTCCAAGGGTGGACTTGGCACTTCATCAAGCCATGGGTGGACTTGGAGGCTTGTCTTTCCATCCACTTCTCCTCTAGGGCGGACTTTGTGCCTTCTTTGCCAAGGGCGGACTTGATGCTCTGTCAAGACATGGGCGGACTTGGAGCTTCTCCTTCCAAGGGCAGACTTGGAGCTTGCTCATTCCATGGCGGACTTTGACTCTTTCCAAGGCATGGCGGACTTGGAGCTTGGCCTGCCAGTGCCTGCCTTTGGCTTGCCAGAGGCAAGGGCGGACTTTGGACCATGTCTGCCATTCCTTCTCATGGGCGAACTTCTCAAACTTGTCATTTTTCATCAATTTTTTACCTTTTACCTTGATTTTCATGTTGATTTATCTCAATCTGGAGGAGTGTTGACTTCATGATTAGTGGGACCTCGAAATAGAAACTTTTCCCAAAATAGAAATTTTCCAAAAATAGAAAAAAAACAAAAAGCATCCCTAAAAAATTGGAACTCCAAAATGGCCTAAAAATGCCCAGAATCCCTAAAAAATAGGAAGTGTCAAAATTGACTCGAAGCAATGGCACTCCTCATCTACCGGTCCTTCTAAACACTTCCATGACATCTAGGCACTGATACAGGCTTGAATTCTCTACTTGGCTCAGATGATTTCTACAAAACTCTAACTCCTCATTGTAAATAAAATGGTGATAAGCAGTTGCGTTGCCAAGGCAAAAACCCAAAAAGCAAAAAGAAGGGGGTCCCCATTTGCAATGGGGCGATGTGTGAAATAGGTCACAACAAGTTGTTTGTCAATAGTGGCATGGTGTGATGGTGAGTTGTTATGTTGTTATTCTTGCCATCAAGGTTCAAACCCCATTAAGGTGTAATTGTTGAGAATTCATAATGGGGATGATGTACCCCATTTGTGACCTCGCCAATTTATAGCTCAACATTTGCATATCTATTAATCTAACATCACTTAAAATCAACTAATACAAGTGACTAACAAAAGACCACAAAATAGTGCCCAACATTATTAGCAAGCAAAAAAACTGAACATGGTTGTTTCACTCAACATTCGCATATCTATTAATCTAACATCACTTAAAATCAACTAATATAAGTGACTAACAAAAGACCACAAAATAGTGTCCAACATTATTAGCGAGCTCTCACTATAATGCTACAGAAGTAAAGGAGCAGCTAAAACATATGTAGCTATTATATTGAGACCTATGAAAAAGACCTTCCATTAAGAACAATAAGTAGAGAAAAAGTTGTACCATTGCTAAAGTCATCAATGTCAGAATTTTTTATTCTATTACATTGACACTCCAATAGCTTATGTAAAACAATAAGACTGTTCATATCTATTATTCAAATATAGTGACAGATAAAGTGAATTTTCATATTTTGAGACAAATTTGGGAGAAAACATACATTAAAGGATCTAGTCAAAATGTTCTAATTCTACTATCTTATGGGTTCATTTGTTATCAAAGAATAAAACCTAATGGATACATTAACATACGTGCCTCTAGCAAGAACTCATAACATGTTGAATAAAAAAGAGATCGTGCAACTCAATAGATGTTTATTGGCCAAGATGCCCTTATATCCAATAAATTCAAAAATATGATTAATCCTGATGATAGGGCAACGTTATACAACATTCTTAGAGAAAATGTCACTCCTTACAATATCTCCATCTTGAGATGCCAAACGTATATAATACTCTTCAAAAAACCCATTCCAATGGCATTCAACCACATATAGGGTATGATATTCACCTCCTGTATATATACCTCCCCCTCATAACATGAAGGAGAGGTAAAGAGATGTATACCATATGTCAAACCCCACGGCGCCAAATGTCAATGTATACATCACTTCACAATGCCATATGTCAACATCTACATCACCCCATAGTATCATACTATCATATGCCTATGTACATAACATAACCTCACATCCAATGCACATGACAAAAAACCACCACCACCACCTTAAAAAAAGTTGTACAATGCATCAATGCTGAAAATTTCAGAATCTCCAATTCACTCTTCTAAGTGTTTTCATGCTAACCTTCTCGTGGCATGGTAAGGGAAAGGTCCCACGAAAACCACATTTCCATATATCATAACAAAATTTACGAACTTAACAATTTTAAAATATCAGAATAACTCTCCTGTAGCTTTGAACTGCTTTCCATCTTAAACACACCCAAACTGTCTGTACTTGAATATGTTGTAGCTTTGTAGTAGAAACTGTAAACAGAAAAAGCCCTTCAAATAAGCTCAATCGATCCAAGAAAAATTATGTCACAAACATAAGATTGACACCAGCATTGTGCGCAATAAAAGGACATAACATCTCCTTAGTATCACACGGAGTACCTTGCATTTGTATGCCAATGCAAACTTTTGGTACAAATGTAATGTTAGGAAAAAATCCGTTTATTGTTGATGTTAAGAATTTTCTTTATAAATTAATAAAAAACTGGCACAACCACAAACAATGTGCTCATGTTCATTAAAACGTACAAATCGTACAACCAGAAACAATGCACTTGTCTTCCTTCACACATACACATGGGACCAAATCGGTTGACCATCCATGAGAAAAATTTTCTCAATGAATTTGATAATCTGGCGAAGTGCAAAGCATAGACAATGTGCTCGTGTTCTAAAAAGCCAAGGCTCAAAGGAAATGCAGAGCCTTTCTTTGCAAAATGTAGACAATACAGCAAATACTCCATCCAAGCTTATAAGAATGCTTGCTACACAAAGCATGAAACAATTTATACGCACTGGCAAATGTGCCTTATTTAACAGTACAACACTCAATGAATATATGCTCCATGTCTATGATCAACTTATTGGAGGAAATGAAAAAACATATGTAAAATGCATATCGACATAGAAAATAAGAAAGCTGATAAGTTAAACCAGCTCATAGTCTACAAAATGCATCTCTAGCTGACATTGGAAATCTCAAAAGTAGTACTATCCAAGAGTATTACAACACCCTGTGAGCATGAACAAAGAAGGAAATGCCTTACAAACGCTGACAAATGTGCCTTAACACTCCATGAATATCTGTTCCATGTCTATCAACACATCAGAGAAAACACAAAACTAGCTTATAATCTTCACAATGCATAAAGTGTCACTGTTCAATAGTATCAGTGAGCCTGTGCCTGTGCCTGTAGCAGTCCATCTCTGATCTGTTCAGCAACGTCATGAACTGCACCAGGTCCATGTGGTATGAACACTGCTGAAGACTTTGAAGAAGCCCCGATCTCTTTCATTGTGTCAAAATACTGTGTCACTAACACCATATCCATCACATCTTTTGCAGTTGTCCCAGGGACATTAACAGAGAAAGCAAGGACGCTATCCCTTAGGCCATCCACAATTGCTTGTCGTTGCCGGGCAATACCCTGTCCTGATAAGAACTTTGATTCTGCTTCAGCTTCTGCTCGCTTGATTTGCAATATTTTCTCTGCCTCAGCTTTGTCTCTTGTTGCTACTCTCATTCTTGCAGCTGATAATCAAAATTCAATCAAACAATTACTGAATTTAGAAAACAATAGTCAAATAATCTAAACACACAATATCGGAAGAACAATGAACTGGAAAAAAGGTCATCTTTTAGAACATGTAATTTCGAAAGCCAAAACAAGAATACCAATGAGGTGTCAAAGTTTTTATGCATGAATATTACTATGTAGCACCAAGCTCTTCAAAAAAATTGATGAAAGAGGGATAACTCCAACAAAACAAATCTTCAGAAAGCAGTTAATGATGCTAGGGTAACCCAAAAATACTTTCAATGATGTACCACTGAATACCAAAGACCACTTGAAGAAGGATTCTTTACCTGCATTTATTTCATTCATTGCTCTCTTCACAGTTTCATCAGGTTCTATATCCACGATAAGCGTTTGCACAATCTCATATCCATAGGTTGTCATAGCCTGTAACCATATATAGAAACAATCCAAACATTCAGACTTTTTACCAAAAGGAAGTTAGAAAACCATACAATCAATAAAATGATGGCAAAAAATACTAATAATAAAGAGGTGCATCACCAAATGAATATTAGAATATTCTGCAGCAGGTATAGAAATTAGAATTAGGGGGTGCTTCCCCCAATGAATATTAAAATATTCTGCAGTGGATTTAAAAATTAGAAAAACTATAAAAGAAATATTAGTAATGTAATGTGTTTAGTCACAACCTTTTCAAGTTCGTCTTCAACAGCTTTAGCTACCTCATTCTTTTGCTCAAAAACATCATCGAGGTTCATCTTTGGGACACTTGATCTAATGACTGCATATGCAAAGTAAACGAAGTTCAAACAGCAACACATAATGTGTGTAAATGTTGACAGAAAGTTCATTATGCGCCAAGGGAGGGCCCTGACTGCATAATAAATAACAAGACATACAATGCATAAAAGGATTTACAACGAAAATACATAATGTGCCAAAGGAGGGCCCAGATGACATGGAGATAAAGCCAAAATCATATAGATCAACTGACTTTTAAAAGCTGAATTCTCATTCATTTGAAATTTATGATTCATGTTTTCAGTTCTCCAATCTTTTGCAATCAAAGAAAGCAAACAGATGCAACAATAATTATAGTCAATTAAAAGAAGTTAATCCTTTATTAATCATGGTATCACACTCTAATTCTGTCTGGTTAGAAAATTGGAAAAAGAAACAGCAAATGAATGTAATGATTTAAATGATTATATTCTCCAATTTGATATGCTGCCTATGTTTTTAGAAGTATAATTCCTACCATCAAATACATAAGCTTGGATTTGTTCCCTTGTATTGCTTAGTTTATAGAATGCATCACTTGCTTTCTCTAGGAGGGCACGATATTGCACAGAAGCAATCACTGTCACGAATACATTATCCTGAAATAACAAAATTATCTTAGATGATGATCTTGTTACATTGAGCAAAACATATAAAAAACCTGCTTAAGATACCCTTTGAAAGTGCCTTCCACACTCGTTGAATGCATTTTTATTGCAGATTTCTTCCAAATTTTGAAACAAAATAGCTGCGTTTGCATCCTAAGTAACACTTTAATGTAAAATACTTTCAAATTCTAAAATAGAGATATATATAAATATAAATTGGATGCTTGTTTCACTTTTAAGCTATGTTTGCATCCTAAGTAACAATAAAAAAGCACAAACCTTAGTCTTTGTTTCACAACGAACGTCTAGTTTTTGTACCCGCAAAGAAAGATGGCCTCCAATTTGACTCCCCAAAAACCATGGAAGACAATGGCACCCTGGTTCAAGAACTTCCTCATAGCGTCCAAATCTCTCTTTCAAGGCAACATTTGATTGCTCCACTTGTACACAACAGCATAAATATTGCCCCATTTTGTTATTGCTGCATCCATTCCAAAAATATGATTGATCTTAAGAAACATCTCAAACCATTTAAACAACAATTTTTCTATAAAGCCCATAGATAAATTACAAACAAAATCTTAGAAAAATGGCTACTTGGTATAAAGCAGCATAATAGTCAGTAGCTTGGCTCATCAGTAAACTAATTAAAGCTAAAAATAACCTTCCACGTGGTTATGTTCTGATCATGAGGTGGCATGACATGAGAAGAAATCAATTTAAAAAAAAAAAACTGCATTTATTTTAAAAGCACAATAGGGGAGTAAGTGAGCTCTGAGAACTAGTGAGAAAGATGAGAACTCATCCTCCGTTGTTGTTCTTGGATGCTCCACTCTTTGCTGAGATTGACTCTAATATAAATAAGCATAGTTGGTCATTCTTGTTTATTCTTTGTCTATTTGTCACTATCTCCAATATGCCATGTTTGTAGATAATTGGTGTGATTTTCTGATTCTCTATTTCTTGGGGGTCATGCTATTTAGTTTATCAACCCTATTTGAATTCAAGTTTTTTTGTTTATGTGGTTTCCTGAGCTTTATTGGTGTATGCGTAGCTGTCCTTCATAGTTATACACTTGATATTTTGGTTGCTTTTTGTTTCTGGTGGTATTTAGTGGTTATTGCTTTGTACTCATCATCCTTTGCCCAACCCTTTTGGTCTGTTGGAAGATAGGTTGGCAATGGTTAATACCCTAGGTGTCATGCTTAGCCACTGATAAATTTAATGAAGAAAGCAATAAATGATAGACAGAAAACTGGTGGTGTTGACAGCGAAACTGGAGTGGAAGAAAATAATTAACACTCCATCGAAAGCGATAGGAAATCTTACAAGGTGGCTCTCAAGGCCAACAAACCAGTGGTGGTGCCGAAAATTACTTCCTTTGACATTAACAGTGAAGATGGCATAGGAAGGGACTACAACCTCGACACTAAATAACTTGGGGAAGGAGAAAACAGTAAGGCATCTTCTCTTCCTAAAACTATTCACATCAAATCAAATCCAGATATAGTTGAAGCTGTTAGGAAGGACAAAGAAAGGTTTAAAATATTGTTGTTTTGTTTGTTTGTTTGGATACTGATTTTCTCCCTTCGGAAAAAAATCTCACCAATGTGTGAGATTGAAAAAAGGGGCATCTATGTTTCCTTTTGTAGAATGATACATAAAGGTTTATTCATTATCTTCTTCATAAATCATGGTATGAGTTTTAAAGGAAGACTTCTGTAATATGGGTAAATCTATTTTTAGGGCCATATTAACACCCCTGATTCCACCCCATGTGATGTTTTAGCTAATTCTGCTCCCAGGTGGTTAGAATTAAAAAATATCTTCCCTTAGATGTAGGCTTTTATCCCTCAGGCCTTCAAGCCTCTGGCTAATGTGTTGCAAGTGGAAGAAACAAGGTCTACTCTTCCTAATGTGTGCATTCAAGACATTT
Organism: Sequoiadendron giganteum; assembly: GCA_007115665.2. Taxonomy (NCBI): domain Eukaryota; kingdom Viridiplantae; phylum Streptophyta; class Pinopsida; order Cupressales; family Cupressaceae; genus Sequoiadendron; species Sequoiadendron giganteum. The sequence goes on along the minus strand of CM021109.1, from coordinate 237,166,892 downwards.
TGTGTTTTCAATTGGATAATAATCAAAGTCAGTGTGATATGGAAGTTTTGGGAGGTCTGAATGCTTGTTTTCTATGTGAAAAGGATGGCTATCAAAGAAATGACTGCCCAAAAATTCTAAAGAATATTGATAGACCCATAGCTAAGGGAATCCCATCTTTAAATGAGGAATGTATTAATATGAATATTAATAATATGAGATGTTTGCAAAGCTACAAATCGTAGGGAGCTAAGATTAGCAATATTTCTCTAAATTTCTGGGATGGGGAGACATATTTTTGGGACAAGGAAAATTTTTGGGGACAGTGAAGGGACAGCTATATATATTAATATAATATACATATACATTTTAAATTATTATATATAACTGTTTTATTACTAATGTATGATACTTATCATATTTGTGTAAATTATTATAATGTTTAAAAAAATGCTAACCATAGAACCTATTATAATAAATTTATCATTTACCATCTAAGTTACCGGATGCATACCCGGAGGCCTCGAACCCGGTTTGGGTTCGCCTGTAGGTACACCCTGGGTACGCACAGGGTGCGTGCCTAGGGCGCATCCAGACCCCCATGAGGGGCGTTGCCCCCAGACCCCCACGAGGGGCGTTGCCCCTCGACCCCATTTGGGGCATTGCCCCTAGACCCCCACAAGGGGCATTGCCCCTCGACCCCATTGGAGACATTGCCCTCAAACTCCCATTGAATTTAATTGGTACTCTCCAAGTCCAAGTTTCCATAGTTTTCCTACAAGTCTTCATCTATAATATCGCATTTAAGGCTTTTGAAACCATACAAAACTCCATGCCGCACCTCATTTTTATGGGAAAGATGAAGATGTAAATTTGTAAAATATATTAAAATAGTATTTACTTTCAGTTTTACAAAAATAATTTTCTATTTTCATTTTGTTTAAGAATATCAACATCAACGCATTCCACATGAGGATGCCATTTTGTACCCAATTTGCTTTCAAATCAGTCAAATACAACTATCAATTGACATTTAATATTTATCTTTGGCATTTGGCATTGATCAATGATCAAGTATCATACTATGAAATGATTTAGTTTTACAATTCTGTATATTTCTCTTTTATTTTTTGTATATATAATATATATACACGTACCCATACGTACCCAAACCCCTAATTTTTTTTTTCACGTACCCACGTACCGGGTTCTCGAACCCGAACCCGTCCCCGAACCCGAACCGGTAACTTAGTTTACCATGCATTTATAAACTTATACTAACCATGTACAGATTTAGAATGTTATGCTAACCATGCATTTTACCTATTATAATAGACTTAATATTTATATTGCATCACACTAATTTCATCTTGCCTGCCAATGAGATCTCATAAAATCAACAATAATAATGAATTTGTAAGTTTGGTTCTTAGTGTTTGATGCTCACCTAGAGACTAATTAACAACTATTGATCTATTCCTTCTACAGCACAATTTTTCTATTATAAATTATCACGGATATTTCATATACCTATATCAATGTTTTTTCTTGCCAAGGTCTTGCCATAACTTGGATAAACAATTTGCCATTTTCAAAACAGGTTGAGAAATAACCATGTGCAACAAATGGCATTTGTCAAAGGCCTATTATCTTAACAAATTTTTACTCATGCTTCCATTTCAATCTATCCACTTAAATATGCAGCAATACCTTAAAAACGAGAAAAGGAGAAAATTTTGATATAATCATTTTTCATTACAACATTTCCAACCATCTACAGAGAGTCAGCAATACCTTAAATAAGGAGAAAAGCAGAAAATTTTGATATAACTTTGTTTCATTACAACATTTTCAAGCACCTAGAAAGAATCAGTAATAGATGGCAGCCAACTCAGAACCATAAGATATACCTACGGACTAAGAGTTGCCATGCAAGAATATAAATCAAATACCATCTAAATTTTATAATCTTCAACCTGCTGTCTATGGCATAACTTCAATACTTTGGTTTGATATCAAGGTTTTAACACTGATGTCAATTGCCCCACCTATAACATAAGCTGGTCCAGATTCTTATGTGTTCTCCACAAGTTCCCTTTTTCAGACGAACTGTCATCTAAGATTTTTCTATGATTGACAAAATATATTGGCTGCAGGGGATGTCAGGATGTCCCTAGGATGACTTGGCACTCCCCAAACAGAGAACATTTCTAGGGGGCATTCCCCTTCAAGAGGGGGCGTCCTTGGGACATCCCCCTTTTCTTTTAAATTTCTGGTACAGTAGGGGAACATTCTGTCCCTGTCCCCACATCCACGATACGTCCCCGTTTCAGGAAATGCACAAAAAACAAGGGGGTGCATCCCCAGGGTGCACTGAAGATTAGAGCTAAGATGAATTAGCTTAAAGGTGGAACAAGAGAACAAAATATTTCTTCAGTATTCTTATATCCAAAAAAAAGATGGGGCCCTAATAGAGGACATGAAAGAAGCCTATAGTGGCTTCTATAAAATTATTTTCTCTACAAAACATGACAATAATCGTAGTGTAATGAAGTAGAGCTCTCTGTACTAAAATCATCCTTAGGAAGATTAGTAAGAAACATGCTATTGAGATTGTGAGAAAGGGTTTTCTAGGGAGGAATTGGAAAGAACCACAAGGTCTTTTGAAAATGGGAAAGCTCTAGGTGACGATGGTCTTCTGATTGAGTTCTACAAAGCAAACATTGACTATATAACAACTAATCTAATTGAGATATACAATGAATTCATTGTGCAAAGTTCCTTAGGGAAAGTGATTAATGGAGGTATCTTTAAACTTCTTCCTAAAGAGGGGAACAAATCCTTTATAAAAAATAGGAGACCACTTGCTCTTCTCAATGTGTCATGTAAATTTTGGCTAAACTTACGGCTCTTAGACTCATTGATATCCTTTTAAAATTCACTTCTTAGACTCAAACTAGATTTTATAAAAGGAAGATATATTCTTGGAATTTTGATTACCAGTTGGGAAGGGCTTGGATGGGCTAGAAAACTAATCAAGATGTTTGTATGATTGTATGATGCTTCTATATTTTGAAATGCATATAATGGGGTGGAATGGTCCTTTGTCTTGTAGGTGTTGGAATCCTTTGGCTTTCCTCCCAAATTTTGTAATATAGTTAAGATGCTCTTTAGAGATGCTCAAGCTCAAATTGACATCAACGGCTCATTAACTGATTATTTTCTTCTACAAAGATTTATAAGACAAGGGTGCCCTCTAGCTCCAACACTATTTGTCATTGCCTCAGATGCTTTGCAATATATATTGAGATTTAATATATTTGGTCCTACTATGAATGGCATTTCTTTGCCAAACAGGGATAACTTGATAAATATTCAGTTTGGTAATGATATTGTATTTGTTCTCTGAGTTGGTTGAAATTTTTTTGATAATGTTATGAAAAGGCTTAATATATGTTGTAAAGCCTCTAGTGCAAATATCTCTAAAAATAAATCTATTGTGACCAGTTGAAGGGAATCCCCTCCTACATGAGCATAAAAAGGATCTAGTAATGGGGTGGGCCACACAAAATTGTCATGTACCTGGGCATTTCATTTGCCATAGTCCCTTCATTAAAAAAAAAGTGAGAATAGATGTTTAAAAAAAAATTGAAAAATAAAAACATCAAATGGCAGAGCCAAACTCTTTCTGTAACCTTGCAGAATACAAGTGTGTCAAAAAATCCTTTCTTTCTATAGTATATGGTTACTATTCCTCTACTTGGTTGTTTGGGAATTGGCAAGTTGAGAAAATTAAAAAAATCCTGAGAAGCTTTTTATGGCTAGACAATACAGAGAATAAAAAGAGGAATGCTATAAAATACGCATGGTGTTGACTATCTAAATCTATTGGGGGGTGGGGGGTTGAGTCTTAAAAACATCAAGCTGCAAAGCATTGCTCTTGCAGTTAAATGGACTATCAAAGCCTTTAATGGGCATGAGCCTTGGAAAGTTTTAACATAAAAAATATTGCATTGGTAGTCCCTAAGAAAGGTAGAAATTTAAAAGGCTTGCATCCACATGACTTATTGTTTGGAAAGTTCTCTATCAAACCCTTTGACTCTTATGTCTTTTGTAGCATTTGGAGAGCATAGGAGGCAATTAAGCATCTAATTGCTGGGCAAGATGTTTTTTCTGAATTGGATAGGATTTTCACCAGCTACAAGTCTATTTGGCAGAATCTTGATTCAAAAAATAAACTGCATGCACTAGCAAGGTTGCTCTGCTAAATTTTGGGCATGTAAAGGGGTTAAGGATTTGAATGATAAATTTTCTAATGGGCAGCTCTTGAATTGGGATCAATTCCAATGTCTTTTTTTCATAGTTGCCGGGAGACGCATCTCCTGCCCCCTGAGATGCATCTTGGAGACTGGCACCTATCTCTGGTACTGGAGATGTCTCCGGAAACGCCTCCAGGAGCATGGAAACTTGACGTGTCATCTCCCAAGTCTCTTGACGTCTCCCGGCGGAATTTTTGGCGTCTCCCATGAAATTTATAAGCATTAAAAAATTATAACGTGAAAAAATTTATAATGACATGATATTTTTTATAAATTATTAATTTATTAATTTTTATTTATATTAAAAAAAGATGGCATCTCCAAATACCCCCATCTCCTATTTTCAAAAAAAAGTCATACCGGTACTGGTACCAACCTCCCGTACCAGTACCAATACCAGTCTCCTAGCAACTATGCTTTTTTTCAATACCCAATTCTCATAAAACAACTTTTTAATGTTTCAAAAAGCTCTGTGAAGTGTTAATTTTCCAATCACTCTAAGCTTGGGCACTAGAAGTATGGATAACTTCTCTTGGGCAAATGGTACTTCTTATTCTAAAGTCTCTTCCAAGAAAATTTATTCTATGTTGTCTGACACCTAAGAGGTTCTTAATGGTCTTAGACTCTTAAGTCTTAACCATAAGTGGAATCTGAACTTGTTTCACGACAATTGATCTACCATTCTAAAAGTGATATGGCCAAGTATTTTGGAACCAAAAAAGGCTTAGTTCAGGTGGCTTCTTATTCTTAAGAAGCTAGCCATTGACTTTGTTCTATCTAATGTTGGTTCCCCACCACGTCTGTGATATGTGTAATGTGGTAGAGTCTTTTGGCCACCTTTTCTTTGATTGCAAGTATGTGCATAATCTCTGGTATGCTTTTTTTTGGCAATTGCATGGGTTGGGCAAATAAGAACAGTATTTCATGGCATGAAATCTTATTTGGTTATGTGAATGGATTTGATGATGTTCTTCACAAGTTTTTGTTAGTCTTGTTCACTGTGGTTGTTTGGCATATTTGGAGAGGTAGAAATGATGAAGTATTCCAAAACAAGAGGAGATGTCTTACAGAGTAACTCACTCTTCTTTGTATTGTTGTGCAAGTTCTATGATCTCAGTAATCCCCATGGACAAGTTTTTTGAATTGATGAAAGATGGTATGGCTACTGTCTTTACAAAAGAAATAAAAAAGGATCACTTTTGAGTTTTGGCCTCATGACAGAAGAGTCTTTGATGAGTATTTGTTAAAGGAATACACAAGAATCCAAGCATACAATGTCCAAAAATTCTGTGATGACAAAGAAGGAAATATGTACCCTAAAGGAAAAGACCCATTGGATGTTGATTTGGTACTCCAAAACACACAGAAGCTTGCTAAAAATGTTATAAACTTATAAAAGAACATGGACTTTGTGCCAATGAGAGAGAAGATGTTGATTTTAAAGAAAAAGTTGGGCCAGTTATTGGTACTTTCATCCATGATAAATACATGGGCAGTAATAAGTTATAACATAAAATCCTGGTGGGAATAGTTTTGTTTTGTAGGTTGATCCCATTGAAACATTGTGATCATGGCCAGTTAAGATGTTAATCTTTCTTTTTTGTTGTATCTTACTCCCCCAAGCTTTTTTGTAGTAGAGCCGGTCGTAGTATCTTTCTAGTATTGGCTCTTCATTTTTTGTTGAACTTTTGACATATTAGTATATTACTCTTTACTGTTGTATTGTCCTAGTAGCCATCATATATTGTAACCTGCCTTTTTAGTAAACTACTTTTCTCTTTTTTTTTTAAATATATACACAACAGAAGAAGAAGGGAATTTTATCAAAGTTGACCACAAGCTAAACTTTTTGTCTTAAAGAGCAGCATATTCAAGAACCAATTTCATGCAGTCAGATACACAAACTATATATTAAGATACTCTCTAGACTATTTTACTGAACAAACAAAAATTGTACTAAAATCAGTTGCTGTATAAAGGTTGCAGCATCTTAATATGTGTATACAATGGAACTGTACTTTGGTTTTCATAATTATAGTTTACAAATGAACTGACAAGCACATGGATAGTCAATCAGAAACCTAAAAGCATATAAGCTACAAAAGTAGAGCAAAAAATAAAAATTATTGACAAGGAGAAATTAGGAAAATTAATCTTAGTACTGCCTGAAGGGTATGGAGATGCATCCATCTTCAAAGATAGAGCCAAAGTTCTAAAATTGCATTCAAATATTATAAATAAGCATTTCAATTATGTACTACAGTAAGCATGTGGTTACTAACAGCCTTCTTTAAACAAGCCAATAGATATCTGCAAATCTCCAGTTGGAGGGAAGAAGACAACCCCAGATATTGTCTACATGCTCTTAGCTAAGTTTGAGAGAAGAACAACTCAACACATTGTCTATGTGTTCTCCAAATTTTTGTCTGTGTTCTTCTCCCAATTTGAGGGAGGAAGGAAAGGCATCATCTACATGTTCATTCACTCAGAGATTATGGATTTATCATGGATATTTGAAATTGACAGCTGCAAAGTCTGTTCAGAACTCTCCAGACACCAACCAAGGCCAATCTGCATGAGTCCTCAAACATTGAAAACTTAATTTGTGTATGAATAGATACAATATACAGTTTATACAGAGTATTCATGATGACAGAATTTCTTAAAATTAACCTATTAGTTATGACTGTCTAATCATGGATGTCTCAAGATAAAAACTAAGGACCAAACAGCAAGCCAGAATCTTATATCCTATTTCTACTTAAGATGCTGAAATCAACAACTCAAGGTCATGTTCACCTTGAATATCAGGCCAACAATATCTGTCACATTTTCGTTTTCTACATTGTTACTAACTAGAAAGAAATCATCTAAAGCAAATAGCACAAAGAAATTATAAAGCATGAACCTACCCTTTTCCAATCAAATATCAGAAATATCAGAAGCAATTTAAGTAAATCCAAGGTAAAACCTTTTTTCCTATAAAAGGTCCAAAAATATCAGAAGCAACTTCATTAAAGCCAAGGCAAGCAGCACAGATAAAAATAGAAAGCCAGAGCTTTCTCTGTCTTAGTTCATCCAAATAGGTAAAGCAATTTAAATAAAATTATAAACCCTTCATAAAATCAAAACATGTGTTATAAGCACACCAGAAAACTCATAAAATATGAACGCATGCTAATTAAACACAACATAAAATTGAAAAACAATTTTCAAAGCAATGCTAAGGAAGATTGAAAGGCTCTGCGTGAATTGTAGCTAAGCTATAACATATTCTCAAATCAAAGATGTGAGGAAAGTAGAGAGACCTGTACCTAAATTGTAACTAAGTGAAGAGACAGTATCAGAACCTACACAGAGCTCCCTCGACTATGGTATTATAAGTGCTTAGAGACAAGTATTTAAAGAGGTATTGCTACCAACGTGGATGAGGATAATAACATCGAAAGTCTTTCAACCAAATTAAAAAGGCTACATCCTAACTTGTAGAAAAAAGATATCCAATTTAATATAAGCTTTTTCAGAAATACCCGGTAGATATCCTGTTTATTTTAATTAAAGTATTTATGTCCACTTGAATATAAACACAAGCTTCAGGATTATAAATAAATAAATCACAAACATCAAATTTAAATGAGTCACCCTCTGTATTTCCGGTCCAAGTCTCACAACTAGCAGTTCAATTTTTCCAAATACAATGATTGCGTTATTAATTTAAGAAAAACAGGGGCACGGCACTGAATTTAAACGTACATGCAGCTGCGGATTGTTACAGTAAAGTTTAAATTCTAATCATTAATGAAATTTGCCCTAGATAATATGCTTGCCATGCAACGGAGGAGTTCATGCATAGGAACCGCAAGAAACTATAAAATAAACCATATGATTATTCTTAATAAATGGACAAATACATGTCTTCAACCTGAATTTAACCTTGATAGGTTTGAATCCTATTTTTTTGTAAAAAAATAGATAAGATTAGAGTATCAAACAGCATTCATAAGCTTATTACATTAACATCGTTCTAATTTTAATCTTTTTGGACTAATTAAGGCTCAATACCTTAAGTTTAAAGTTAAATCGATCCCTAAACTTTGATCAGAATGAGTAGTACCTACAATATCGAAGCAAAAAGCAGAAGAGTAATAAAGACGCCAAAACTCATCCAATTTCGAGGAAATTTTAGAGATATGCAACCAGATTTTCTCACCGAATTCATTAAGGGGAAAGCAGAGCTGGTGGTTAAAAGTCTAAAGCTAGGTCATCCGATTCAACCAGCACATTGGTCAGAGCCCTTAATTACATTTATATTAATCAGCGTAGGGCAAACGCGTTTGTAAACGGTCAACTCAGCAAATTCGACATCATTTCGACGAAATTGATACTCCCGTCAAAATTTAATCAGATCGAACACTAATCTCTAAATAGATGATAATTTTGGGAGAAGAATTACCCGAGTACTGAGCCAGCAAATTTTTCCCCAGTTTCTTCGGCGTCGAAGCTTGGAAAAATGCCTCTTTAAGAATCCATAGTTTACTGTAAACGTGCTGTCGTCCTAATCAAGAAGGTTCATACGTTACGTTGATGTATACCTGATGAGTATCCTTTTTTTTCCCTACAGGGGTCTATTTAGTCCGGCCGCGTGTACACAGTTTTTTTTTTTTTTGTTCCTTTTCTATATTGTACTGTGTACACACGTTTTCCGCATCGTAGGCCTATAAATACAAATAAGTAAACTATTTCGAGGAATTTAAATGGAAAATTGGAAAAGGTTTGGCATGCCTGTAAATATACTGAAGCGAACAGTCAAGATTCTTTCTATGTTGTGCTGGTCCACGCTGCCGTTGTATGAGCTTCCAGGAACTTATCCAAAAATTATTGTCGATGTTGACACGTAGGTTCCATAATGGAGCACGAAATGAAAAACAATCTGATTGGCTTGAAGTCTATTTTAGCACATCTACTCGGACAAAAACTCATGGCTTGGGCGATGAAAATACGGAAGCCACCAAACATATTCAAACATTCAAGCATTTGAGTTCTAATAGAATATCATATTTGATAAATGATTTGACTTTAAAATTAGCTATTTGAGTTTTAATAGAACATCATAGTTTGATTGATGAATTGATATATTTAGAAAATAGGTTTTAGGTTTAAACACTAAGTAAAGTCAATTAGACAATCATATCATTTTCATTTTCTTTTTCTAAAGTTTTGATAATATTTTTGAATATTAGTATTCTAAGAGTAGGAATATGAACTATTCCTCTTGTACATTATTGATCTATGTTGAATAAAAAGACATTTTAATATCTTGTCTTCAAAAAATTATTCATTTAATTTTAGTTCATTATTTTAAATAATTTTAGTTTTCATTTAATTTTAGTTCATTATTTTAAAAGATCAATCATATGACTCTATTTTTTTCTCAACTACAAAATTCGTATAATTGTTATGATTTTTCACCATATCATATATGTTTGAAATAACATTGAAAATTATTATCTTTGTTGTTATATTACTTTTGTCTTAAATTACTTCCACCATCAAAAGAGTTATCTTGCATGGTGGGAGGATGGGAAGGAGTCTTTCCACATAATGATGTGGAAAGACTAGGTCGTAATAAGTTGCGCTGGCAATGATGGTAGTGAAAGTTGGCAATGTCTATGCAGGTGACAATTTGCACCTGCATAAACAGTGTCATCGATGGGCATCTGATCCCTGTGCCCGTACAAATCCCCCTGCTAATGGCTTCCTACTGTGTCGTCCACCTTTGCGGTCCTGCCGTCCTACGACTGTCCCATCACCTTCACGTATTTCCCTCTTAAATTATATTTGAAGTTTGCGAGCAACTTTTGTCCATGCACAGTGAAGATTATTGGATAGGGTATGCAAGAAGGTAAAAATAATATCAGTCGTTCATCATTTTTCGCAGCATGTAAACTTTTTTGATTGGTGCAAATACACAAAGAAATCTATTGGGATGAGCATTTTATACGATTTACTGTTCACTTTCACCTTAAATTTTGGCCCTTCTTTGATGAGAGAACGAGTCAAAGGCCAATTTTTTAAGTTTTGAAATAATATAATCATTTATCATTTATAATAAAATCGTTAATAAAGTGAATGACAACCTTAGTTTCTGTAAATATTAATTACCTCGGGATTTCTTAATTATTTTAGTATATTTTTAGGTTAAAATGGTGGACTATCAGCTCTTGGTTTTGGGTTAGTAAATTGTATTTTTTTAATGTTTTTTTAAAAAGAGGGAGGATGTTTGGAGGGATCTATGAGTATTTTCTATCTCTTTCTAAACTATTTTTTAATTTTCTACAGTTGTTTTTTTCTATAATTCTTGTTTTTTTTTTTAAATTATGGCCAAGATACTAATAATGAACACATTTAGGTTTTTAAGATTAGAACATCGTTTACCTACATAGTTAAGTATATATTAGGATAATAAAAATATTTTTTTAAAATATAGTTATATTATTTATTATTATATATTATATTCTTTAACAACACTATTAAATACGCATATAAAATTATTATAATCAATAATTATTATATTTTAATATAATACAAAATATAATTGTATATTGTATAATTTTTATATAATACAAATTAAATATATAATATAATTATATTTACTATTATATAATATATATAGATTATATTATTATTATTATATATTATATTCTCTAATAAAAATTATTAAATATAAATATGAAATTATTATAATTAATATATTTTTATATAAATCAAATCAAATTAATATATAAATAAAAAAATGATCTTTGAAAAGATTAGGAAAGAAAAAAGATAGAGGGGGAAATACGTGGAGGTGATGGGACAGCCGTAGTACGGCAGGTGGATGGCACAGCAGGAGACCGTTAGTAGGGGCAGGGGATTTGCACGGGCACAGGGATCAGATGCACATCGATGGCACTGTTTATGCAGGTACAAATTGTCACCTGCATAGGCACGTCAGGTACGTCACGTTTCCCCGCTGGTGTTCTCACATTAGTTTCAATGACGCCTTCGTTTGGTAGCAGTACATTAGGATTTACTAGGAGGCACGCACGATTTTGTATAGCGTAGTAAGTGTGAGAAGACCTGGCAAATTGAGTGTCAATAGTACCGAAGGGTGGCAAGGTTTGGTCTGTCTTTGTTTCATTTTCAAGTTTCTGGCTCTGGTTGAGGTAATGGCGAAAAGGTCTAAATTCACCATTCATATGTTTGCAAAGATGCTCGTTCCTATGCGGTTTGACACTTCAATACAGTTGGACTGTCAAGTCTGGCAAACTGCGTTCAAAGCAATAACTGACTAACGGTTAAAGCAAATAATGCTCAACATAGACTATCACACGATGGTAGCGATCAAAATGATTCTAGGTAAGGGGCATTTGGCGAACAAGGAGACTTTCCGGGTTAACACCCATATTGTCTCTCGCTTTTTTGCATTCATTCTTGATGTTCGAACACCAAAGGCGGAGGCGAAGGCGCTGGTATGTAAATTTTTCAAGGAGTTGTCGGGCGGGTTGGATGAAGTCTTGCAGGCGGCAATCCCTAGCTCCGATGCTCCTCGGCTCTATGACTTGCCACTGATGAAGGTTCCAGGTGAAGTCATCAAAATCTATCCTCTGCTACTGGAGTCAAAGAGAATGGCTCTAGTCAAGCATCGTCAACTGGCGGCCTATGGGGTAAATTTCCTTAAGAAGGCTTTACAGCTTGTGCCTGTGAGTGATTTTAATTGGGTCTTGGAGTTCAATGAATTTGCAAAAATGAATGGGTTTTAGGTATGTTCAGTAAGTAGGGCTTGTAATTTTGGGGAAAATACAATATAGTTTATATGTGGTCCAGTGCCCTCTGAATCTGTAAGGGGTTTTTGGGTGGGAGTCTGTTTTGGTACATGTTATAGTTTGATGGCGCCCGGTAAGGTCATAGTAGACTGGTGTTTGGCTTGTTTACTGTGTAGTCAAGTTGGCTAGTTCAGCCCTCTAAGGCAAGGGTTTTATCTGCAATTTTGTTACTGTAATGGTGATGGGTTATCTTTGGCTCCTGCATCAAGACAGTTGTACTTATCTTTTTATCGATAGAAATTATCTTAGGTACCAAAAAAAAAAAAAGAGTTATCTTGTAAAAAGTACTTACAGTTGTTATGATTTTTCATTATATCTACTAAATGACAAATATTGATCTATGTTAATATGTACACATCTTATTCAAATATCAATTCGAGACTAAAATTTTAATGTATTAACTATCCATATTCAAATGAAACGACATTGACATTTAAAAAAAAAAAAAAGATTTATATCTAGTGGTGATAAGTTCATAATTAATACATTTTAATCAAACTTCCTAATATGTTTGACATAAATAGTGGCATCAATATTAACCTACAATGTGATATAGTCCTACAGTTTCTTGATCTTACTTTTACATTTGGAGAGGTTGTCAAGATCGAGCTTGAAGAACAAGACCCTTAGCTCTCCACATCCAATGGTGTGTCTTTGTCCTTGCTGTCCAACCTTGGTATGACCTTGTCTAGAACTCACATATCAAATTTGGCTCCTCCCCATCCCACTTAGGAGAGTTTTTGGCATATAACTTTATATTAAAGATTTATAGCTTAATTAAATTTGTTTAAATCAAATTAATCATATTAACATAATAAGAAATATTCAGGTATAAGAAACGTAATTTTAAAAATTGGATCATATAGGCACAATTGCACAATTTGAACACACTTTATAAAATTTATTTCATGCCAATGGAGAATATAATCTCAACCAACAATTTACCTTAAATTGTGTCAAAATTTAATAGTTTAGCAAGAAAACACAAAATGCAATTTACATCCTTGACATAAGTCAAAGGCAAAAAAGTAGCATCCTACCCTTCCAAAACATATACCGGTAACTACTTCATGAGAACTTTAAGTTGATCATGAAAGATTACAAAATCCACAAGATCTACATAGAGAGGATAAAAATAAAGGTTGTATTTCAATTTTCTAAGTTTAATTAATGTTCTACGCTTACCAACACATCTTGGGAATTAAAAAAAATTAAAATTTAAAAATCTTCTAGCTACCTACTAGTAGCTTTATTCTTATAATTGCTTTGATTCAATATGGAAAAAAATCAAAGAAAATGTATTAGCTCAACGATAAAAAAACATTGACAATTGACCAAACACTAATAAAAATTAGTGACTTAGAGTTGAAGGAACTTAGTAGCTCTATCACCTATCCCTCCCAAATACCTTTTTAGAATCTAATATCTTTGTACTACGACATAATGGCAACAAATTTTGGGTGGTAGGAAAAGGTTAAGGAGTTAAAGAAGACATGACGAGCGAATTTAACTCAAATTTTGACTTAAAATTTTAATTGAATGAAAAACATTGGAAGAATTTTTTCACTTCATTTATTTTTATGACATTTCAAAAAGAAATGTCAATGTTTTGATTAAGGGGGAAAAACATATTTTGAATGGACCCAAAACCACTAATAACAAGTTTTGAATGGACCTGAAACCATTAACAAACAGGTTTTGATGGCGACCCAAAACCTGCACAAAGAGAACAAGTTGCTAAAGAATAAAATAAAGACAACCAACAGCCAACTAGAAGTAGATTATAAAATATTAACTTGAAATTTCAAATTTACACCAAAAAAGGTTTTAAGGGGAACCTTAATCCCTAAAAAACCACAAGATGCAAGGTAAATGGACCCAAGAACAACCTATATTGGTCAGGCAACCATCAGCCTGAATTAGCCAAACTACGACACAATGCTTAACAAAACCAACCATCAACGAACAACCAGAGATGACCAAGTAACCAGCCTAAACTAGCCAAACAACAACATAATACTTGTCAGCACATTTAATGAAACTAAGCTCCCCACATCAATAGGAGTTAGGAATCAAAGAAAAACATTGAAGAGTCTTAGCAAGAACACAACACCAGTCCACCTGTAGCACCAACCCAACCTCCACCTCAATAGGAAGGGGCTCCCCTTTATGGGAGAGGATGAAATGAGACCCAAAACCATAGAAAATAGAACTTCCCACATGATCCACAACACACCTCTCCACCTCAATAGAAGAGGGATCCACCTCCAAAGAAGACCATAGCTAAAAAAATCGGAGGGAAACAACTACACCCATAGTAAAGACCATCATATTATCCTTTGAAAAATAAGTAAACTAGAGCAAAGTAGAGAAAATAGAGCATTCCTCAGACAACAACACTCCCTCAACCTTGAAACCAAACTTTAAGAACCAAATGGGGGAGAGTAGAGCTCAACGAAACTAACAGGCAAATGACCAAATAAAAAACCTCAAACCAAGAGAAACACTCCCCACCGAGAGCAAAAAGAAAACCAACACTGTAGCACAACATGAACCAAAGAGCAATAGACTCCCTACCCAAAAAAACAAGTAGAAGCAACAAAGAGACAATGAGCCTCAAAAGAAGGGCACGACAAGGAAAATAAATACCAATGTTTTAATGTAGCATTTTTCATATATATAACAACTATGTATTTATTGAAAATTTTATGATTAATATTGCTTTGATGTTAGTATGTGTAATCTTCATTATCTATTTATATACTCCATCAAGTGCTCTTCACTAAGGGAATAAATATTTACATAATAACATTTCTTTAGTTGACTTTCATACCTTCCAATTTTGAGGGGTTTTTGAGAACAATTAATGGATTATATTTATTTTAATTAAGCTTGATAACAAGTAAAATTATAGTAGTTTATGATATCTATACTTAAGACTTAGTAGAAAAAAATATGGAATGGACTATGTGTTGGGAATCAAGGTGTCTCAACCTTGGCAATTCCTAAGTTATTTATTTATTCTTATTTTGCATTTTCTTATGGATATTATCATTAAATATTTGTGCTCCAACAAAAGGGGCGTGAGATTTTGAGTTGGAAATTTTGCCACATGTTGTTGCCTTGAAAAATAAGTTACTAGTTGTCAAAAGATGCTCATTTAGTGGTCTGACATGGAAAGACTATTTTTAAGGATGTTACATGATGTGTTCTAGGACAACTATAAGGGCTAAAAGTAGGGGATATCATTTTGGGCATGAGAATCATCTATGACATGCATAAGAGAATCCTTGCATAAGCCATTGATGGTCTATGACACATGTAAGAGCATCTCTTTTTTTTTAGGGATTCTTATGACGACTTGTAAGAGGGTGTGATGTCATGTAAGAGACCATGTTTATCATGTAAGGTTCATATAGATTTTTTCCATGATATTTTAGAACCTTGTTTTGACCCATGGTAATGTTTTATGGTGGTATTTTGAGCCCCCATAAGTCTATATATTGAGGTCTTGAGATGAAGATATTATGAGATGTTTTACAGGTACACATACTGTTGGATTGGAGCCAAGATTGAGGAAGTTCTATGTATTGTAATCTCTTTGAAGAATAATACATATTTTCCCTCTTTTCTTGGTGGATTTTTTTACCTAAAATGGTTTTATCCACACAAATCCTTGTGTAATGTGTATGGCTCTTGAGTTGTGTGATTTCTTTGTAATTTAAATAATTTCTCCATTAATTTTTGCAAGTTTATATTTCAAATTTTCAAGTTAAATCAGATTTTCATATTGCAATAATTGCCTTCATTTCTAACATTTGGTATCAAACCCTAATCAACTTTGTCTATTGGGTGGAAGTGTGAAGGTTTTTTTGTGATATAGTGGGAGTTTTATTTCACATATTTGTGTTTATAAGAATCATGGTTACAACTGCATCTTGCTTGGACATTGAGAATTTTAATGGATCTAACTATGAGTTGTGGAAGTTCGAAATGGATGATCTCCTTGGAGAAAGATGTCAATGGGTGGCTACAACAAAAGAAAAGAAACCTGATGCAATTATTCAAGATGATTGGGAGAAGATGGGAAAAAAGGCATGAGGTACTATTTGATTATGTCTTACGGATTTTGTCCTCTTAAATGTGCTTAAAGAAAAGACTGTATTTTCTTTATGGAAATGGTTGGATGAGATTTATCAATCCAAGAGCCTTTTGAACAAAATGTATTTGAAAAGAAAATTATTTTCTCTTAAAATGAAGGAAGGTGAATCCATTGTAGAGCATTTAAAAATTTAATTTGGTTTTGAGTCAATTAGCATCTATAGATGTTAATCTTAAAGAAGATGGCAAATGCATTATGCTTCTTTGTTCTTCACCTAAGTCATAGGAAAATTTCATTCTTGCCATCACTGCTAACCTCGAAGATCCCAAGATGGATGCACTTTTTGCAACTTTGTTGTCACAAGAAATTAGGAAGAAGGCTATGGATAGCTTAGTAGATACTCCCAGGCTAAAGAAAGAGGGCCAAAGGGAGATCAAGGGCCTAAGGAAAAGTCTAAATTTCGTTCTAAGACTCCTAGAAAGAAGAATAGAGAAAAGTGTTGGAACTATTGGAAAAGAGGACATGTGAATGAGTGTAGAAATAAAAATAAATAATGGGATTCTGCCACAAAAAATTCCTCTAATGCCAATAATGAAGTTTTAATTTTTTTGTGTAATGTCATTTCTAATGAGCATTGGTTGGTTGACTTAGGATTATCGTATCATATGACTCCTCATAAGAAGTGGTTTTCCACATATGAGAAATATGATGGAGGTAATGTCTACCTTGGGGACAAAACTACATAATTGATTGTTAAATGAGGAAAGGTATCGTTGTGCTTCAGTGATGGGAGGACTAAAACCCTCCCTAGTGTTTCACATATTCTTGGATTAGATAGAAATTTGATTTTGGTTTCAAATTTGAATGATTTGGGGATGCATGATATGATTAATACTTGTATGGTTGTAGATTGGTGAGAGGAAGCTTGGTGGTAGCAAGGGGAATTTAGATAGGAACTCTATTTAAGCTTGATGCCACTACTATTTCGAAGTCCACCTATGTGGCTGAAAATTCTAAAATTACATGTATGTTGTGGCACCATAGACTAGGCCACATAAGTAAAAATGTTTTGAAAACTATTATGAATAAAAAGTTGTTGGATGGTTTATCTTATCCTAATGAACACTTTTATTTTTGTGAGCATTGTGTTTGGAAAACAAAATAGAGCATCTTGTCCTTTAGGAAGTAATAAAGAAAAAGAGAAATACAAAATTATTCATTCAAATGTGTTTGGTCCTGTGAATAAAATTATTATATTGGAAAATATCATTATTTTGTGACCTTCATTAATGGTGTATCCAAATTATAGATTTACATAGATTTTCTTTATGAAAAATAAATATGAAGTTTTCAATATGTTTAAACAATTTAAAGACTTGGTAGAAAACCAATTAGGATTAAAAATAAAAGTATTAAGATCATATAATGGAGGGGAATATCAAGCTCTAAGGATTTTGATGAGTTTTGTAAGAATGTAGGTATCATAAGACAAAAGACAAATCCTTATACACCACAACAGAATGGTGTTGTAGAAAGGATGAATCAAACCATTATGGAAAGAGCCAGAAGTATGTTAAATGATGCACAGTTGGATAAATGTTTTAGGAAAAATTTGTGTGTACTGCTAGTTACTTGATTAATAGATCTCCTTGATGGGATCTTGATTCAACGCCTTATGAAGTGTGGATAGGTAAAAATGCTTTTTTTTCACATTTAATGGTTTTTGGTTGTGAGGCTTTTGTTCATGTGCCTAAAGAAAAGCATTCTAAGTTGGATCCAAAATATGAGAAATGCATCTTCATTGGATATGGTAAAAATGTAAAAGGTTTTAAGTTTTTGATATGGTAAACAACATTTACACGGTGTTGTAATCTTAACACAGAGAGCCACTAGGGCCAAAAAGATCAAGTCCAAAAGACATTAGATACTAAGCCAAAAAACATACACCGCAAACCAACAACAGACAGACAAAAAACCAACACAACACAGACTAATTGGCATTTTCCCAATTCTTTGATAGGAGATTAACAACATCATCCCCAACCTATTCTTGGCCATCATCAACATTCTTTTCGTCCATTTCCTCCTTCATAGCCATAGACAAGGTGTCGGTAACACAGCGGACAAGCTTGACAGTGAAGTGAGTCAAGCCACATAATTTCTTGTCCATCTTATCCATTCTTTCTTGCAGCACACGAAGCTTATGGAATCCTCTAGCCAAAAAAATATCTATTATAGAGATGTTATTTTCAAGGAACTTAGAGTTATTTTTTTATCATGTACAGTTAGAAGATAAAGAAAAGAAAAAGATAGTACATTTTGATTTGCAGCAAGAAGATGCACATCAAGAAGAACATAATGATTGATTTGAGGATGGAGAAGAAGAAGAGAGTTCAAGTGAAATTTTTGAAGAAGAAGACTCTAATGTGATAGAAGAAGCTGAGCATACTGAAGAGCCTGAGGAAGAGTATCTTACTCCACACTTGAGAAGATACACAAGACAACAAAATCTAGTTAACAAGTATAGCCAACTAGATTTATGTTGTGTATTTGCTTTATTGAGTACTGACGATGAGCCTAGATCCTATGGGGAAGCTATTATTGCAAATGATAGTGAGTATTGGCAACTAGCCATGTAGGAGGAGATGATGGATTTAGAATCTTGTGATACTTAGGATCTTATTTTTTTTCCCAAAGGAAGGAAAGCCATTGGTTATAAGTGGGTTTATAAAAATAATTTTGATGTAGGCAGTTCATTATAGAAGTACAAAGCTAGACTAGTAGCTAAGGGCTACTCCCAAAGAGAGGGAGTTGATTTTAGTAAAAATTTCTCTTATTGCTAAATTATCTTCTATTAGATTTATTTTATCCATATTTGTTGCTTATGATTTTGAAATTGAACAAATTGATGTTAAGACTACTTTTTTGCATGGAGATCTAGAAGAGGAAATTTATATGCAACAACCAAAAGGATTTGAGGTGAAATGAAAATAACACTTGGTTTGCAAGTTGAAACAATCTCTTTATGGTTTAAAACAATCTCCTCGAATGTGGTATCAAAAATTTGACTCTTTTGTGTTGAAGTTAAAGGCTTTGATAGAAGTGAAGAGGATCACTATGTTTACATTATATGTATTGATGATCAATTACTCATTATTTCCTTGTATATGGATGATATGTTATTTTTCAGTAACAAAAAATGTATGATTAGTGAGTTGAAAGCTTAACTTTCAAGTGCATTTGAGATGAAATATTATGGGGTAGTGAGATACATATTGGGAATGAAAATAAGAAGAGATCGAGGTAAAAAAAAGCTTTGGTTGTCACAACGTATGTATGTGAGCACTATTTTGCACAAATTTAGTATGCAAGATTGTAAACCAGCTAGAATTCCTTTACCAGTTGGCACTAAGCTTACTTTAGATATGTGTCCTAAATTTGAATATGATTTTGAGGATATGTCTAATGTGTCATATGCTAGTGTTGTAGGAAGTTTGATGTACGCAATGGTTTACACTAAGACCAAATTTTTCCAAGCAGTGGGATTTTTGAGAAGGTTTGTGTCTAACCCTAGTAGAGAGCATTAGAATTATGCAAAGAGCATGTTAAGATATTTGTGTGCTACTTCTAATTATTTTTTGGTTTATTTTGGTACTAACAATGTGGATAAGATATTAGACATACAAGGTTTTGTTGATGTTGATTGGGTAGGTGACTTGGATAGTTGAATTTCCACTAGTGGGTATGTGATTACTTTGTTTGGAGGAGCTATAAGCTAGATGAGTCAGAGATATCCTATAGTTTCTTTATCTACTAGTGAAGCAAAGTATATGGCTGCTACCCATGTTTCTAAGGAGGAAATATGGTTACAAAGATTGTGTGCAGGTATTATTTTTTTTGTTGTAGGATAGTTTAGATTGGTTGTGATAGCTAGAGTGCAATTCATTTAGCTAAGAAACCTATGTATCATACTCAAACAAAGCATGTGTATGTTTAATACCATTTTGTTCGAGAAATGATTAGTAATGGATAAATTGAGTTGAAGAAAATTGAAACTAAGGTGAATGTTGCAAATTATCTTACCAAACCTATGAGCACAGATAAGTTCGTTTGGTGCAGGGAGGCCATGAAACTTGTTTCTTGTACCTAGTTGATTCCATGATGGTGTGGTTCTTGTAGCTCTTGCAAGGCATTTAACAAGTGGGAGAATATTAGGAATCAAGGTGTCTAGGTAATCCCACAATAATAAGTCCCACTTTTAGGTAAGATGGACATTTATATCAACATTTTTAACTAAATCTTCACCTTCTGAGACCTATAGCAACTAAACCATTAAGAATTTGAAGATGATGCAAACTAATGATTTGTGGCAATTTATGTGTAGATTCTAAATATATATATATATATATTGAAATAAATCATGAATCTTTCAACATCTCCTTTAATAACTAGTTTTAAACAATAAACAACATTTTCAAAAAGTAACGTTTATGTCGTCCAACATAACTTTTTTCTAGAAAGGATAAACTTCTAGTTTTTAAAATATAGATTCTTAACATCAATATCTAGGGAAATGATATTTTTTCATAATTTTTGGTTGGACTTTTTAAATTTATTTTTGAAGTCATTGTAACTATAATTTGGACATAGGTGTATGACGTTCAACATAACTTGTACATGTATATATCAAAATTCAATTAATTTTTTTGGTGAAACAAGGACATCAATACCTAGGGAAAAGGTATTTTTTGAAATCTTTTTAACAATGTTTTACTATTTTTCCACCTTTGTAGAATGAAGAACTTGATGTTCGGTGAAAAACCTATGTTTAGTAAAAATTAAAAATTAAATACATGATAGAATGAAAACATATCAAAACTATACTTGTTGGAAATCTCATTTCAAGGACTATGATCTTGCAAAATATATTGTCAAGTTAAATACATTTGAAGGTCCAACCCAGGGTTTAAAATTGGATTTTCTAAGGAAATTTTGATGCAAAAGCCAAAACTATCTACCTAAGGCCCTTCAATCAATGCTCCTTCGAATGAAGGTACCTTCAATCGAAGATTTCACCTTTGTTCAAAGGTACCTTCGATAGTCAAAGATCCTTCGACTGAAGGTACCTTCAATCGAAGATTTCACCTTCATTTGAAGGTACCTTCGATCGAAGCTACCTTTGAACAAAGGTACCTTTGAATGAAGGGCTTATTGCCCAGGAAAAATAATATTATTTAATTACATTCACTCGAAGTTATTCAATAAAATATAATATTTATGTTAATTTAGCAGCTGACCTTTGATCGAAGGCCAATTTAGGCAACGTTCGAAAAGAACATGTCTATTCAAATTACATGTATGTATACAAGGTTGATTTTTGTGATTTTAATGTAAAAAATAAAGGACATTTTGCAAGGTGTGTTCAAAAGGTCATTTTTTGCAAGTGTTTTACAAATTTGGAACATGGAATTCACAAAAAATTATCAAGATCATATTTTGCAAAGAAGAAGATAGTAAATCCAAAGAATAGGAAAAATAACGTTGCACAATACCATTCAGAAGAAAAGAAACAACAATTGCATGAAAGAAGGAGGCAAAGATATTATGCTAAAAAATCTCAAAATGAAGGAATATATATATTTTATATTATAAATTATGATTTTTTTCAATTAAATCATGTTCTAGATAAAATTAGGATCAATAAGATCAAATTGTTTTCACAACTTCTTTTACTATATTTTACACTCATTTTATATGTCCATTAAAGTTGTATACTTTTTAGCGTTGATTTTCCTTGTTTTATCCCTATCTAGCCATGTTTATCCTTGTTCATCTTATATTTGAGTTGTATGTCCCCTTATAAATCCATCACTAATAATTAAAAAAAGATGTGCATTCACCTTTAGCCATGTTAACTTTATCTCCTTAGAATTCCTTATAGAACAAAGCCTCTTAGCATTAAATATTAGTCACACCCCTAGTGTACATGTGCGAGCCATATCTTCTCACATTCCTTGACTAGAGAGGATAATTTTGATGAGTTTTCGCCACAAAAATTAATATGTCTCATTTAGTATCCACCTATCATAAATCCAATATTCACCTACCCTAAGACCCTTAGAAAACATATAAATAGATCCCTCTTCTTCCACTTCTCATCATCATGCATCCACAAGAATTTTGTGTTGAAACAATGATTTTTTTGTTCAAGCACTATTTACATCCATCTATCATCCATCCCAAACCCCTAGAGCCTCCATTTTCATTCCCAATCTACATACAAATTAGCTATTATCCCATTATGTCCAAGGCCATGTAACCTATAGTAAATTACTAAGCTAGTGGTATTTCCCCTTGACTAGTAGGGCCAACTTTGTGGAGTTTACCTCCAAAATTTCATGAAAACTTACCTCAACATTTCTCAACTCAAATTAATTTTTCAATTTTATTTTGCTATGTGTCAATGCTCCAATTTCTCTATTTTCTATTCACTTTTAGGTAGTATTAAATTTTTGTATAATAACATTTTCTTTTTCTTTTTCTTTATCTCTATTGTTTGCAAGGCCAAGTGACAATCCTTTTTAGACTTCACAACACTTAAATAGTATATCTTAGAAATATTTTCATGTCATCACTAATATCCATAAGACAACATTAAAAAATTTCAAGGACGTTGTTGTAGTAGATCTAAATATTTTTGTGGCATCACTTTCCAATTTTTAGGTGCATAAGTTATGTTTATCCTATTTTTTCTTCTCATTTCCTAATTTTATTTCTAGATTGTCTTTACCCTTATACCCTTCGAACCCCCAATTATAAATAATATATTACACAAAAAGTGACCAATCTTAATGAAACTTTAGGGTTTCACTTTCCCAACATATCAATACCTATGTTGTACTAGCATCTTAATTCCAGGTACATCTCTTGTGATGATGAACTCCACCAAATCCTCTATAGTACTACCCTTGATTATCTCTGCCAATGATGTGTGTAATGGTCTATGCAAGTGAGATGGAATCAACCCTGAAGAGAGCATGTCCATAAAACCTAGATTTCTCACAGCCTGCTCAAGTGTATCAACATATATCTAAGCACATGTAGTGGTATAATCAATAGTTGATGAATGCACCTATGTAACAATGAAAGAATGATATGCTAAGGGGATCCCCAATTGTGATGAGATCACACAATATGCTCTCATCGAGTCCTCAAAAAATTTATGACTTGTATCCCTTAGAGTCTATTCATCACATACAATATGGTCTATATCATCTAGAGATTGGATGTGTATGACGACATAAGCATCTACCTCAACAATTGAACTATGTGGATGCCTCATCAATTATCACCCCATGAGATATATAGATATTTGTTGAGCCTAGACTATAATACCAACAATACTATCAATTGCTTCTTGTTGGGAAGCAATGATAACTTGATCATCAATAGGGCTCAAGGATGGAGTGACATCAAGCATCCTCTACCCAATCAAGGCCCTAAAATATGGAGGCTATCAATTTGCACAACAATAAATATCCTTTTCATAGACCCTACCATGCCCCCTCCCTAAATGAGTTGGTAAATCCAAATAGTTAATGTTGAGGTCTAAATGAACCTCAACGTATAACTACTACACAAAATATAATAAAATTTGGTTGTTATTTGGATAATAACCATGTGCAACAAGAAATCATAGAAAAATTAATGGGTCCATTCTAGGGAATATGCACCTAGTCATCTGATATTCCCTTACTTGAGATCTAGTTGAATATTAGTGAAAACATTTTATTTTGATAATTTACTTTGACACTCTCAGTTGGACTGATTCAAAGTGTAGATACTGAAAAATGTTCTATGTTTGTGAGCAACATTTTATCACTAATTTGTCCTCTTCCTTGCCTAATTATTTAATTATTCTCTAACATCATTTTCTTCTATTAATTAAATAATTCTTAATTATTTAATTAATTCATTTTATCCCCTTTCCTCATTTGATTAATTTAAATAAATATCAATTTTATTTAAATTAGATCACTAATTTACCTTTTTTCTATCCATAATTAAATAAATTATTTTTAATTATTTAATATTTTCACACTCCACCTTTCTTCTATAATTGAATAATTATTTTTAATTATTCATTTCTACTCCTTTAAATTAAATAATTATCATTATTTAATTTTTCTTAGCTAAGCTCTAAACCTCAACCACTTTCTTGAGTTTCGGTCCATTCATCCCCATCCTTATCTCTTGTTGTTTCAATTAACCTTGTCCATTGATCATAATCCCTCATCTCTTAATCTTAGCCCTTCATTTGAATTGGGATTTCTATAAAATCAATCCCTCTTCTTCATTTGTCCTCTAACCACAATCTTTGAAGTTTTGCTATCAAGAGATCAAGCTATCAAGTCAAAATCAAGCTCATTAAAAGTATGTTGCATACTACAAATCTATGAATAGGAAAAGAAAAATAGAGAAGAGCAATGGAGGTGATTTAATTATGGCATAGAGATTGAGGTTGTATTGCTTCATTCATTTGGATTTCTATGTTCATTTGTGATTCATTGTTGGATCTAGGGTCTTATTACTTGAATTACGTAGTTTTTATGGTTTCTACTATTGATTCATGCATGCTCCCTAAGATTTTAACCCTATCAACATTTGGTGAACCTGATGTGAATCAAACATCCTTATTGCATCTTTATTTTTATGAGGTTTTTCTAAAATTATCTCACTGCTTTGTTCACAAAATTTGAGACTAACCTCGTGTAGATTAGGTTGAAGACAAAACCCTACGATTTTCCAAAGATTTGATCATATCTCCCAAAACAATGATTTTTTTTACATTTATTTTTTGCAGGTTTGGGATGGTATCAGGAGCTTTCAGTCAAAAACTTAGATTTTTTGGATATGTTTTGAGCGATTTATAAAAAAATTATGATTTTTCATGAAAAATAATTTTGGGAGCAAATTAGTGAATTTTTCAAATTTTATTATATTTATGGAAATCTCTTAGAATTATAATGGGGTTCCATTGTTTTTGTTTTTAATTTAGATGAAAAATAATTAGAAAAAAATCAGAGCTTCAAAAATTAGGGTTTTAGAAATATTTGATCATATCTCACAAACAGATGCAAATTTGTTC
The DNA here is from genome assembly GCA_007115665.2 of Sequoiadendron giganteum. Classification (NCBI taxonomy): domain Eukaryota; kingdom Viridiplantae; phylum Streptophyta; class Pinopsida; order Cupressales; family Cupressaceae; genus Sequoiadendron; species Sequoiadendron giganteum. The sequence continues at coordinate 237,141,479 of CM021109.1, read as the reverse complement.
ACAAAATTATTTTTGTAGGTTTGGGATGGTATTAGGAGCTTCTAGTCGAAAACTCAAATTGTTTGGATCTATTTTGAACAATTATAATTTTTTTATGATTTTTCATGAAAATTTAATTTTGGGAGAAAATTAATTTTTTGGATTTTCTTATATGTATGGAAATCTCTTAGAATTATAATGGGGGTAAATTCTTTATATTTTTAATTTTGATGAAAAATAATCTATGAAAATTAGGTCTTTAAAAATTAGGGTTTTTCAATAAATCTGCTCTCTAGGGCTAAAATCAAGAAAATTTTCTAATTTTTTTTACATTTTCAGAAAGCTCTTAGAATTTTAGTAGGGGTGTATTCTTTGCATTTTATTTTTTGGAGTCAAAATAATTTCAAAAAAATCAAATCTTGTTGATTAGGTCAAAATAAAATAAATAAATAAATAAATAAAAGGGGTGTTAAATTTTGTAGCTACTAATTTGTGGTTTTTGTAGGGGTATCTAGTTGAGTGCTTTTTCTTTCTTAGATTAGCTCACATTTTGATTTGGTGCATTAAAAAGAACCCTTGTTTGAAGTGTCTTGTGTGCTTGCACACTTTATGTTGTAGAACCCTAAAGTGTTGGTGAAAGTATCCTCTCCCCTTGCCTTCATGGATCTTGGGTGTAAGAAAAATCACTACACATCTTATTTTTCTTTTTTTACAAGGGCTTGCCTTTGGAAAAGTGATCACTCCAAGGGGTATGACCCTATAGACATGTAAAAATGGCTTAACCCATATCACATATCATGAATGACATTGTTCCACTATCAACATCACTTTCATTATCACAATTGCATTTTGCTTCATTAACATCATTAATCCCCCTCTTACCATCATTTACATCATTTAACCCTATTTTCCACTATTAATTAAATAACCTTGAATTGTTTAATTAACTCACTATGTCATCACCTAATTTAACCTTATTCCTCCCGATTAATTAAATAAACAGTAATTATTTAATTATTTCACTAATATTAATTACTTTTAAATTAATTAAATAGTTATTATTAATTATTTAATTAATCTACTTTCTCTTCTACAAATTTGAATAATTAAATCAATTATTCAGTTTCCCCAAATTCACTCAACATGGTCAATTATTAAATAAATTTTTATTTATTAAGTCAAACACATTTTGCATACTCCTCTCAACATTAATTAATTATTAAATTAATTAATCATCTGAGTCACATATTTTGATTGAATAAATCATGTCCATCGATCTTTCAATCTAATTTCCCAATTCCACCTATTACTCTAACCCCACTAATCTTTCAATCTAATTCCACTAACCATTCAATCCAATCCCATTGATTATCCAATCAATTCCCTCTCAACGGTCCTCAACTATTGATCATGATCTTTCATCTTTGAATCTCGATTGTTCATCTAAAACTCATAAATCTATAAAAAAAATTCATCTCTATCATAATTCATCTAGAGAACTTTTGGAAAGGTCATGTCAGATTGATTATCGAAGAAAATTAAGCAAACATATCCTTGCATTTTAGATCATCCTCTTATCAAGATTTTTGCTATCATGGAGGCTTTGTGTTGAATCAAGCAATCCAACATCCATCTTCAACACAAATAAACTCAACCATGGGATAGTATGAATGTATTTTTTGAATTCATTTTGTGTTTCATTTGTTTATGCTAACCTTGCTTGTTTGGATTCTTAAGCTTTGTAATTACATTTCATGGGTAAATGGGTCTTGTTATCTTGTTTTAAATTGATTTTAATTCATTCATTATTACTACTCTATGATCCATATTCTCGTTACACATTTTGGCATGCCTAGTGGGACCCAGGTCCTTAACTCTAATGTTTTCATCAAGTGTTGTGATCAATTGCAGTTTCTAGGTCACTATCGTCATTTTTAGGAATCGCTTTTGTCAAACTAGGTCGAGCTACAATCTTAAATCCAAATGTGATTGTCGCATTTTTTTGTCACCATTGCAAGAATAGAGTCACTTTCATCTTTTTTGATATTTAATGCAGAAACAAAGCTGTTATCATTCAAAAGAAGTCTGATATCATACTATTTATCTATCATGGTCGTCCTAAAATCTTGTTGCTATTGTCAAAACTAGTCACTTTTGTATGTTTTGTTGACAAGCTTTTAACTGAATGTTCATGCAAAGTCGCTATTGTTAGGAATAGAGCTGCTATTGTCTTATTTCTTGGCTGTTATTGTCTAACAAAACCACTATTGTACCAATTCCAGTTCCACTATCATAGATAACAGAGCCGCTATTATACGGTTTCCTATGTTTGCTTTAGTTTGTCAAAATTTCTTGGATTCTCAATTTACCTAACCCTAATGCAATTGTTATTTATTGTGTTTTGAGATGATTTGACATTGTTGGTACATCTCTTGTACGTTGGTGACATGTCTTTCATTGAACTACTAATCGTTTGCTTGTAGGGTTGACAAATGGTCTCTAACTCTCAAAAATGCAAACTCGTAACATATTTGCTTGCAAATTTATCTTCAAGATTCTTTTATTTTCAAGCATTTGTATGGATGTTTTAAATCTTTAACATTTGAATTTGGTGCTTTAGAAACAAAAAATTCTATCTACAACATTTTGTTTGGGATTAAAAATATAATTATAATGACAACAAATTGATTTTCAAGCATTCGTATGGATGTTTTAAGTCTTTAACATTTGAATTTGGTGCTTTAAAAAAATGAATTGCTATCTACAAAATTTCATTTGGGCTTAAAAGTCTAATTGCAATGATAAAAAATTGGGTTACAACATTTGAATTTAGCGCTTTAAAAATATGAATTGCTATCTACAACATTTCATTTGGGCTTAAAAATCTAATTACAGTGACAATAAATTGATTTAAAACATTTGTATGAGTGTTTGAAGTCTCTAATATTTGAATTTGGTGATTTCTAAACATGAATTGATATCTATAACATTTCATTTGGGCTTTAAAATCTAATTGTGATGAATTCTCCATCATGTCTACTATGATTGGCAAGCGAATTGCAGATCCTCTCCCCTTGCGTCTTTTGATGATCTTGGGTGGTTGGAAACACTGGGCTCTTTGCATGTTTTTGAACATTATTCGATTTTTAGATGGGCATGCCTTGAGACACATCCCACACTACATAACTCAAGGTGACTCAAAGCCATTTTTCCCTCGGGTTGCTATATAAATTGATTAAGGCTAAAGTTGAGATCTAACTAGTAAGTACCTTGCTGGTAGTGCCATTCAAAAATGAGAGGTAACCACATTCGTGTGAGGTATATCTAGTCCCCTAGTAGGATTGGTTAAAGAATTAAGTGGCTTACTAGATGCTCACAAGGCATTAAATTCCTTGAGAAATTATTAAACACCTTATGATAGTTACCCACCTTATTGATTGAGTTGTTGGTGATATTTTCATTGCAAGGGATGCACACTACACCCTGAAGTTACTCACCATATGAAATCCCTTGAGATGAGATAAAAACCCTCAGCTTAGCATGAGCTACTTGTAGCTTTCCAGGGAAAGGGTGATTGGGTCATCATTTCAGGCTTTGAGGCCCCTATTTTTTGTCTCTCACAAATAAAAAAGTGAATACACCCATTTAGGTGTCCCTACACTTGAGTAAAAGGAGATTACAAGTTGTGAGCCTAAAAATATTACCATTTGCCTTGACCTTAGGGATAAAAGTGATTGAATTTTTTTTGATGTATTATTACTAGTGTAAATTAGGCTGATTTTGGCCTATTATGATTGGTTCATACAATTTGTTCGTTGTGCTTTATCACTTGCTATATCTCAGACATCAAACCAAACAAACATCAAAACTTGCAAACTTATCAAAAATTTCCATTAAAAATTTGGAAACTATCAAAATAGAACCGCTATTGTGCATTATGCCACTCTTGCTTCAAAATTTCACCTTAGTCATTCTAAAATCTGACCGCTATTGTACATCAAACTGCTACTATAATCTCTATTTTCATAGGTCATTGTCAAAATAGAACCACTCTTGTTAGGATTGGTGTGTTTGTTCCTTAAATAGAACCACTATTGTCATAATTTTTTTTGCTACTGTCCTACTTTATGGTAAATCTCAAAATCTATCAAAAACTTGGTTTCAAAACATCGGCCTAATATCTTATACATTTTTTCAAAAAAACTATCATCATTGGACCTATGTGTTCATCTATACACAATCCAACATAACCATCCTACGCTTCAAAATTGGTTCACCTAAGGTTCACAAATATCACATTTTTGGAAACAACATCAAAATCAGACTAGCATCATATCCTATCATCATCACCATCAACAACCAAACATCAACCTAGTCTTGGTCACATATTGAACACAATAAATCAAACCATCATCTTGCTATTGTTTTACAACAACGTTTACTTGCAACCTCATAGCTAGTTCAAGTAAAACAATCACCATATCCTCTAAGCAATATAAAAAACATTGATTTGAGTCTTGTGCACCTTGTGTTATAAAATAGCATCAAATCAAAACATCAAACATCAAACATCAAATCATACTCTTATCCTAGGGTTTGAGCATTCAACATCATAGCGCCATTTATCAAGCAACATCCAAAATTGGCTCATCTCCTCATCATAGGATTGAGTAGAAAAATATTATCATACAACATCAAAATTGATCATCCATTTATCCCAACATCAATCCATAACAAATAATCAACATCCTTTGTCCAAAAGGTTTACACACATCCCCTTTGTACGCCATTTCACCAAAAAAAATCTCAAATCAAAACACTATCCCAATTCCCTAAATTTTCATCTCAAACTCACCAAGATCTTTTGGGTTTTTTTATGACTACAACAAAATCCCAACATAAAAGGAAAATGGAAGACAAAAAAAGTAGCTCTAGTGCAGCAAACACCAATACTACCAATGAGGAATCACAACCATGGGGTTATGATCAAAATACACTCTCAACTCCTCAAGGACAACCAACATTCAAAGCTCAACAAAATCCACCAGCTAGTGATATGGAAATACACCTTAAACATCAAGAAATATTTTCTTGGAAAGAAAATCAACCTCCTAATCCTATAGATATGATCATAGAGGAGTATGGTAGTGATGAGGAAATCAACGATGAAGTACTCTTACAGCACACTCAAGATCCCAAAATACAAAAACTTATGGACAAAATGATTGGGAAAGATCCAAGATCATATTTCCTCAAACTAGCACAAAGTGGTGCCAAGCTACCTACAAACTTTAACGTTGAAATTCTTAAGGATCCCACACTCATTCCTTTAGGAGACCAATCAATGGTAGACAAATAACCAAACCAGAGATGGATGCCAAGATACCACCTTTGTTCTCAAAAACACCTATCAATGATCAATATTTCCCGCAAATGTGGATAATCCATTGTATAGACATCCTTCACAAGTCAAACAAGTTGTGGTAGCTCAACATGCTCAAGAAAATCCAAATATATTGACAAATCAAAACATTCCACCACACAATATGGAAACTAATACAATAGGACCTAACATATATGAGACATCTTGGAACACCCGACAACAAGGTCCTAGCATTAATATGCAAAACATGGAAAATTCTCCACCAAGACCACAACAACATGTAGTGAACCAACAAGGAAACAACCCTTTGCAACCATAACTACATGCTAACAACCCTCCTCAAGGACAAAACATGTATCAAAAAAATAATCCACCCATATATCAACAACCGAAACAAACCTATAAACCATGAGATCAAAGCATGTACCAAGGAAATGTCCAAGACCAAACTTAATACATGCATCAATAGCAATACTATGATCCTAACACATAATACCAATATAGATCATCATCTACCCAAAATCCTCAACATCAAACGTACATTCAAACATCACAAAACATTTTCTACCACAAAAAAACACAAACCTTCAAAATCAAGCACCCAATCCTCCACAACACAACATTGGTGCACAAAAACCTCCATCACAATATCAAAACTACACACCTCAACAACAAAATGTCACACCTCAGTAATAACACGTCACACCTTAACAACAAAGTATCACACCTCAACAAAAACCCCAAACTTACACTCACATTTTTCCTCAAGGACCCAAACCATCATCCTACACTCACAACATGGCCTAAGGGCCCTCATATATACAAAACCCACAAAATAATGCACAAAAAATTATGGGACAACAAGGTTATAACATCCCTCCTCATCAAATGAACACAAAAAGTGAATATGTAACTTTACAAATCCAAAACCTAAGCCAAAGAATATCATACATTCAACTTGTGAAACTAAAGAAGAACTATGCTCTACAAGACATATGTCCATATCCCTTCGATCATTCCATAACCATGATACCCTTCCTTGAGAAATTTGAAATACCAAAATTCAAAAAATACAAGGGAAGAGGAGATCCAATAGAACAAGTATGATAATTATCAGTAGCTTGCATGGATGTAGAAAACAATGACTCCTATTTAACGAGGCTTCTCCCATGAAGTCTTGGCAGTGCAACTATCAAGTGGTTCTCTCATCTACTGCCCGGTATTAAAGCCTTTGATGATTTGTGCAAACAAGTTTGTTAACCACTTCTCCTATAACATAAAGCAAGACATAATGGTCCCTATCTTATACAAGTTCAAACAAAACCAAGGGGAATCCTTTGCTTCATACCTATAAAGATGAAGACACAAAGCTAGTAAGTGTAAGTGGCCTATTCATGAAAAACAACTAGTGGAAATATTTGTCTCTAACCTTCAAGGGGACATTAGCTACCAACTCACCATGTTATGTCCTAATATTTTTGAGTAAATCATCAAAAAAGGGTTAGTCATTGAAAGAGCTCTTATAGCAAGGGGAATTATTAAACTCTATAACAACAAATCCCAAGCTTCTAGTTCTAATGACAAACCTAAACTATGGGCAAAGAACAAAAATATTACAAACAATTGAGTGTTTGATGCCAAATTTGTATGAAACATATAACCTCCACAAAATAATTTCCAAGAATCTCAAACAAACTATCCTCAAAACAACACAAAAAACAATCAACTTACATATGCTTAAAACAACCAATAGAATAACCAAAAAATAAGTCAAGGTCAAGATATTCAAAGAGGGCCTCCAAGGAAAAGTAATCAAAATAGATAAAATTTCTCTTCATTGGGAGAATCACTTGAGGTGATTATGCGTAAACTTGTTCAAGTGAACCTTATCAAGCTTCCTGATAGTACAAACTATGAAGAAGCAAACTTTAAACCCCCTTGGTACAATGAGAATGAACAATGTGAATTCCAAAAAGTCAAGGGCCACACAATAAACAACTTCATGAGGCTTAAAAATATGGTACAATAATTCATAGAAAAAGGAGAGGTTGACATTGAACATCACCTTGGGAAATTCAAAAATAGAGACATGTGAATCTATAAGGATCCAATCCCTGATCATTCTAGAGGAAATGCCAGAGGAAAGGGACATGATTATTGAAAAAGCTAACTTCACCTATGATGAAGTCATAGGAACCATCTGTCAAGCTGATCACAATATCAATGTCATAACCATATTGGGAAAAATACCCGAGTGTAATGTCACTACACGAAGAGGGAAAGTCATGATCCAAGGAGCCTCAACTCAAGAATTTTTTTTCATTAAGCCTTCAAATGACTACAGTATTGTTGACCATTTAAAGAAAACTCCAACACTAATCTCTATTCTTGAGATTCTAAAGTTATCACCCACACATAAAGAGATCCTGGAGAAATATCTCATAGAATCTTTAGTACCTAACAATATTAACACTGATCAATTTCAAGTAATGGTTTATACCATTACTTCCCCACATCCCTTGGTCTTTTCTAAAAAAGACCTTCCCCAAATATCCTTTCATAATCAAGCTCTATATATTGAATTTTGCATCCATAAACACAAGATCAAGAGAGTCCTAATAGATGGAGGTGCAGGTTTAAACATTTGTACCTTGAAACTAATAAAGTAGTCGAGATATTTTGATGATGTGATTGAAAAAACCAGAAATATCACCATAAGGGCCTATGATGATATGGAAAGAAATTTTGAGGGCACAATCAAACTTCCAATTCAATTGGGGGCAACAATAACAAAAATGACTTTTCAAGTATTGGATCTTGATTTTACCTATAACCTTCTCTTGTAACACCCTTAGATTCATGTGATGCAAGTAGTCCCTTCAACCTTCCATCATTGCTTAAAATTTCCCGTATTAAGATAAGGGCATTACAATATACAATGATCCTAAAAATTTCCATTACTGCACAAACTTAGAGGAGAAATAAAAGATGCTTCTTCAAATACCTAGTAATGACATATCCTTCCACTCATTTGCCTATGTCAATCCAACATCACTTGCTTCATCCTCAAATACATATACATCAATCGATCCACCAAAATCCAACCTTAAGATCCAGGTACTTGACAAGGGCTATGGAGAATACCATTTCAAACAATCCTTCTACATTGGGGAGCTTCCCCTGTCACCAAAATCCTACAGGAAACTAAAGGAAATCAATCATATTCAAGCTATCACCTATGAAGTTGAAAACCTACTATTTTCACCAAGTGGGGAGACATGAAGTATGAAGTGGTGTTCAAAGAGAACCTCTCATCATAGAGCTACAAATAAGAAAAAAATGAGGAATAGAAACAACTACATCCCATTCTTGTGGATTCTAACAATAAAGGTTATCAAATAGCAAGAAATATGGGATACATTGGAAAAGGTGGCATTGGTCTACATGAACAATGTATGAGAGAACCCATCATAATAGAACAATGTAAGAAGAATATGGGACTAGGTTATGGTTTGATAGACGTGGTCACCCCAAACATTGAAACTACCTCTTGTTAGGAAATAGCTCCTTCTATCGATATTGAGACATCGGATAACTACCATACTGAAATAGATTCCAACAAATGGGAATGGGATTCTAATGCCTCTAGTGATTATGACCTAGATACCCTTTGGGAACCTAATAAATCTACTATTCTTACCCTTTCCACATCCTTGATAAGCTTTGTTGATAGCAATGATAACCTACCCTTACTTCATCCGTAGTTGATCGATTAAGATCAACAACATCATGTACCAGTTGTGGACCAATTCTAGAACAACAAATCTATCGTTGAGTTCATGGGATTTAATAATGGTATACCATAAGGAGATCAAAAGGCTGGTTTTTTTATAGAACTTGAGTAATAAGTGTACTTTGGAGGGGAGATTGTCTTTTCCAGTCATAAAATTGAAATTAACAATCTAAAAATCAAAATAAAATCCCCTAGGGAAAACCACAATGTGGCTCTATCGGTTCATGGAAAAAAGAAAAAAAAAATGCATCTGAGGGTGAGAACCTCTCTAAGGCACCCAAGGATGGAGGATTCAATCTCCCCATCATAGAATATTAGGAACAATCAATAGTCTTGGTTGAAGGTTCTGAACCTATCAACATTGGAACAACAAAGGAACCTAAGGTAACATAACATGCATCTTCCTTAGATCTTGAGGAAAGATTCAACCTCTCGGCATTCATCAAGGAACGTAAGATCAACTTCACCTAGACATATGCAAAATATTCCTAGGCCAAATCCAACTTTAGTGGTGCATCATCTAACAATATTTCCTACAACAAAACCAGTTAAGTAAAAGCTTCACTTGATGCACCCAAAAATAGCACTATTAGTCAAGGTGGAGCTTTAGAAACTGCTTGACATTGGATTCATCAGACCCATAAATTATCCTGAGTGGGTATCCAACCTCATATTGATGTCGAAAACCACTGGGGCCATACAGATCTGTACAAAATTCAAAGATCTTAACAAGGCATTCCCTAAGAATGACTTTCCCCTTCCCAACATTGACATAATAGTGGATCTAACTACTTGTCATGAAATACTTTCACCAATGGATGATTTTTCCAAGTACAACCAAATAAAGATAACCCCTAAAGATCAACACAAAATGACTTTTACCTATGATTGAGGAACTTTTTGTTGGAACATCATGCCATTCGGCTTGAAGAATGCAGGAGCTACATACCAAAGAGCAATGACTACTATATTCCATGACATATTACACATCACCATGGAGGATTATGTAGATGATATATTGGCTAAATTAATCAAAATACAAGAACATATGGCTAACTTAGCTAGGATATTTGACAAACTAGAGGAGTATAAATTACATCTAAACCTAAAGAAATGTATGTTCAACATAAAATTTGGGAAACTATTGGGCTACATTGTATCCAAAAGAGGTATCGAGGTGGATCTCACTAAGGTCAAGTCTATCATGGAAATACCTCCCTTGAGAACATTGAAATAGCTACATGCAGTCTACAAGGAAATATGTAGTCTATCAAATGGTTTATTACACAACTAGTAGATAAATGTCATCCATTCACACACCTACTCCATAAAGATGTAACATTCAAATGGGACAAAAGGTGTGATCAAGCTTTTCAACAGGTGAAGGAATATTTTCTCAATCCCCTAGTATTGATGCCTTTGATTCAAGATAAATCAATTATTTAATATGTATCCACAATAACAACAACTTTGGGAGATCTATTGGCAAAACTTAATGAGACAAAAAAAGAAAGAGTAGTTTACTACATCAATTGTACCTTGGTTGACTATGAGTTAAATTATACACGCATCGAATGAGCATGTCTATCAATGATCTTCACAACAAAAAATCTTAGGCATTACATGTTAAATAGACAAATCAAGTTAATATCTAAAGTAGACCCTTTGAAGTATCTCTCAGAAAAATCAGCTCTTACAGGAAGAATCGCTAAGTGGGTCATGATACTTAGAAAATTCGACATAGAATATGTTGATAGGAAAGCCATCAAGGGACATGTGATAATAGACCAAATAGAAGAAGCACCTATTGAAGATAATCACTCATATCATTGAGTTTCCAGATGAGAGAATCCTACTAACAACTCAATCAACCCATTGGACTTTGTACTTCGATGGGTCCCATACTCAACACAACTCAGGGGCCGATATCCTATTTCTTACAGCTCAAGGAGACAATATACCCAAAGCATATAGGATTTAATTCCCTTGTATGAAAAATATAACTGAGTATGAAGCATTGATCACCGGACTGAAAATGGTCATAGAATGGAAAATTAAAGAACTACAAGTCTATGGTGACTCCTAGGTAGTCATAAGGTAGTTCAACGATGAATACTAGACTAAAGACGACAAGCTCATGCCGTACAAGAGAATGGTGGACAAATTCAAGCAATACTTTTTGGTCATCATTTTTGAATAGATCCCAAGGGTTAACAATAAAGTAGTCGATGCTATGGCAATTATTGGTTCACTCCTGGACATACCTGAAAATGTTCCTGGATACAAATTCTTAGTGGAATAGTTACTTATACCAGTGCTCGATATCCCAAAATATGAACACGTATGTGATGTTGTTGGTACTGGCTCACCTTGGTATGAAGACACATTCACTTATATCCAACACAAAATCATACCACCTCCTCTAACAACCAATCAAAATAAATCCTTTGTCTATTGGACTTCTCAATTTACCATCCTTGGAGATACCTTACACTATTGAAGTCTTGATGGTGCGTTACTACAATGTCTCAACATGGAAGAAGTGCATATTGCCTTGGAAGAGATATATGAAGGCGTTTATGGATCCCATGCTAGTGGACCTAATCTAATCCAAAAGTCGCTGTGAACATGGTACTACTGGCCATCACTAGAGCAAGAAGCAATTCATTTTTCTAAGAAGTATCATCAATTTCAACAACATGGAGGTCTCGTACATCCATTTGCACAAGAGTTGTGTCCTATCACTACTCCATGACCCTTCTCTTAGTGGGGAATTGACTTAATAGGAAATAGATCATGGAACTCATCTAATAAACACATATTCATCATCACTACCACATAGTACTTTACAAAATGGATATAAGTTATTCCTTTAACTTATATCGTAGGGAAACAAATAGCTAATTTCATTCTTAACTATTTGATCTATCGATATGGTATCCCACTAACTATCATAATAAATAATGGAACTTTGTTTAAGAATGAAGATTTCTACGATATTTGCTCAATATTCTCTATCTAACACCATTTTTCAACCCCATATTATTCCTAGGGAAATGGCCAGGATGAAGCATCTAATAAGAGCATCCTAAAAATCCTAAAGAAAATTGTTAATGACATCGTTCATGACTAGAACCTATAGCTAAACCTAGCCTTATGGGTTTATAGAACCAATATCTGAATGCCTAGAGGTGTGGCTCCCTTTTACTTGGTCTATGAATATGAAGCAATACTACCTATAGAGGTTGAAATCCCATCCCTGAGAGTATCATTGAAGGATCTTGTTAGCAATTAACAGTATCAGGTATCTAGAATCAACAAGCTTGAACTCTTAGATGAAAGACGCTTGAGTGCATTGAACCATCTTCAGGCCTATGAAAATCGGCTCAAGTGAAGCTACAATAAGAGAATAAAAAATAGGAAATTTCAAGTTGGTGACTTAGTCCTGAAGGAAAATCAGAAGATCGGTTGAATCAAGATGGGAAAGGTAATTTTGAACCCAATTGGCTAGGTCCTTATATTATTATAGCAATCTATGACTCTGAAGCATATCAGTTGGCTACGCTAGAAGGAGAAACTATAGCCAAACCTCTTAACAACAGTCATCTTAAGAAGTTCTACAGCTAAGCATATCAAAATATCCTAAGCACAAAAGAAGCAAAAAAATAAGAAAATCAAGAAAATAGTAAAGAGAAATAAAATTTCCTTCAAGTGAAAACCACCTTGTCGCGCTTCTAGGAACAATACTATAGTGAAAACCTAGTAAAAAAATGCTACATTTGAATAAGACCTACGTCCTCATCTATTATAACTATCTATCTACTATCTCATCCACTCCACCCATCACCATAATAAAATGTACACCCAACCATGGCTCAATAATTGATCAAGTGTTGAACCTTATTGCACCATCTCTATCCACCATTCATTTTATCCACCTATCCCTAATAAAATGTAATCCTATTCTGAACTATGGGAAACCTCCTGAAATTGGTAGTAGATTGGATCCTTGTTGGTCCCATCACTTCTAGAAAACTATCAAAATAAAAAACATCCAAAAAAATATCAAAATAAAAAAAATCCATAAACTATCAAAATTAAAAAAAAAACATCTAGAAAACAGTCAACATCCAAAAAAAAGTTGTAAAACATAAAATCCCAAAAACATTATAGGTCATCTCCAAATGAGCCACAATTGATTCAAAATAATTGAACTACGTTTTATTTGTGTGTAGAATGTAGGAAAATCCATCATCGATGAGCTCTTGAGGCACTAGGTCAGTCCCTTTAGGTGTCCCTCTTGGTCTTTTAAACTTGGTAAAAAATCCAAAAAAACCAAAAAACTTATCCAAATCTAAAAAAATTCATAAGTAGTAAAAAAATTCCAAAAACAATGTCAATCATGGTCAGTCAAACTATGTGATCTCTTGACATACGTAATAAATCCCATCATCGATGAGCACCTGATGCATTAGGTCATTCCCCTTAGGCCCACCTCTTGGTCTCTAAATTCCTCATAATCATCAAAAATAACATCGAATAACCTCAAAATCACAAAAACATTAAAAAATTATCAAAATTCCTATCTCTGTTATCACCTATCTGTAATAAAATTTCCATCTATAGTAAAAAAATATCACTTTCAACCTTTGACAACACAATAAACAAACAAATCAAAGATAGAAATCCAAAACTTCTAAGAAAAGAAACAAAATGACTAGATCATTGTTAGACTAAAACAATTCTTGAGTATTAACTACTCTACCTTTTGAGAATCATCATCAACATCCTAATATATTTCTTAATGGATAAAAAATTCCTACAATAGACAACATTGTTGGGTAAATTTCCTAAAACATCAAAACATCTATGGCAAGTGATACAACATTGTTTATCTTTTTATGATCTTATCTTTTTGATTCATCTTATTATCACATACCCAGGATCTCTTGAGGATGTCCATAAGGATTTAGAGAGGAAGGAATGGGGCATTGATCATTAATTATATGTCTACTCTATTTGATTGGATATTTTTGCAATACTACAATGACAAATACTTTCTTTGTTTTGTGTGTGGAAGTCATTTTGGGGCAATTCGTGCAGTGGTTGCATATTAGGTAATCCATACCTTTATGTGTAACTACTCCAAAATGTTTTGAAAGTTCTCACCCATACACTCTAACAAGGTTTTCATATGTCTGATATGAGCAAGAATAATCTTTGTTTATAGAGTTAAAGTCCACGTAATAGAAGCAAAGCAACCATTAGTCATTAATACCTTGGTGCATTGTGTCTATTTGCTACATCAATAAGGATTGCTATAAAACTACTTAGTCCTCCATGAAAGCAAAAGAAAATTCATCATTGCATATAATCACATATCATCAATGTATAACATCAATCATATCATCAATTATCTCATCAACGCATATCATCATAATCATAATCTATGGATTTTTAGAAATTAGATCAATCATTTGACACTTCTATCTATCTCTAATCATATTAACATTTCTTCTGACTATCGTTTGCATCCTGCATCACAAAGCCATTAGTACTACATTCATCTTGCATCCACAAAACTCATCAATACATATCATGTCCATCATATAATAAAACATCATACATCATAACACTATCCATTACATATCATCAATCATGTCATTAAGTCATCCATACATCCATATAATATAAATTCATCAAAAAAGTATAAAATCATGAGCATATAATCATAAATCATCTATCATATACATATAAGCATCATATAACATATATGCCATGAAAAAAATGGTATCTCATATATCATAAAAAAATGTGAAGTGTTAGTACATCGTTAAATAACATATGTAATATTAAAATAAAAAATATGTATATGAGGCCTCAAATGGGCCGATGAATGCATATACAACAAGATATGTCTACATAAAATCTATGATACAATAACATAAACATAAAGATCATGAAAAATCAATATTAGCCCTATTTTTTGTCCTGAGGTGGGGATCTATGTTGCTCATCATGTTGGTCTTGATGGCTGTGTGCAGGAGATTGGTGTGGTTGAAGAGGAGACTGATGTGGCTATCTAACTAACTACCCCCTTGATGACTCTACCCCTATCACTATGCTCAAAACTCCAAACCTAGGGAATCTCTTTGGTCTTGGGACCTGATGAGGTAAAAATAACCTCATCATAATAAAGTTTGCAAAGCTTACTTTTGCTAATTTGATCCTAAGCCTGTGCCAATTTATTAAACTTTAAGAGAAGTAATTAATTATTTTAAAGGAAAATTATGCTTTCTTTCTTTCTTTTGATTAATTGAGGAAATTGTCCAAAGTAGGTTTAATGGGTTGATTTGAGCATTTTTTTAGGGATTAACAGGTCATCATGCGGCTGTTGCAGAAGTTTAGCCAACACGTGCCTCAAAAGTAATGCTATGAACCCCCTCCTAGATGCCTGGATGATGCACCAAAGATTCAGTTTCAGTTCTTTAAAAATTCTGTTGTTAAAAACTTTATGGCTCTTCTCGAGCCTTCTACATGTTTTAAAGCTTTAAAGACATCAAGTTAGTTTTAAGTTAAGGAAGAATTTTTCAATGGCTATCCATGCCATCTTAAATTTAGGATTTAGTTAGAAAGATACCTATAAAACTATAATTTCATAAGTAGTGAATAAGACAAAGAGGAAGTGCCGTTATGCTATTTACATGGTTTTGCAAAGCACTGTTAAAATGAGTTATCTGATTTATGTCTATTGGTAACTGTTGAATTCGAATGATGGTGACTGTATGTAATAAGAGGATTTGAGACTCTGTAGTTTATGTGAGTTAAAGACGAAGTAGTAGCCCAT
Source organism: Sequoiadendron giganteum (assembly GCA_007115665.2). NCBI lineage: Eukaryota > Viridiplantae > Streptophyta > Pinopsida > Cupressales > Cupressaceae > Sequoiadendron > Sequoiadendron giganteum. Next base: position 237,125,477 of record CM021109.1, on the reverse strand, counting down.
GAGCTGGCCACTCAAGGGGAGTTAGCCTAGATAGATAAGTATTTTATTGTTAAGTTATTTCCTTTGTTTAAGATAAATTATTGTTCAGTAGGAAATAACAAATTGTTGAAGAGTCAAGTCAATTGTTCTAGAGCACCATTATTTTTTTTAATTTGTATAAGTTATCTTATGTAGCTGATAATATTCCTTTACTATTTAAAAGATGATTAATTGTCTATTTCCTTACTTTTCTATTTCTGTAATACACCAGTTGTTTAGTTTACTTTTTTCTATGCTTTCTAGTTTAGTCGTTATGCTTTCTAAATTAGTTGTCTTATGATTTTTAATTTAGTATTCCTAGATTTTCTTAGAGTAAGATTATTTTCGAGTTAAGAAGTAATGGCTTTAGTTTAGTCTTGATTTCTATAGTTTGAAGAAAAACTGAAAATATAAAATGGGCTGTTCAAATAATCTCCTTCTGCAAACTGCCTTGGACACTGTCCGATTGACAATTGACATTCAATTATTCTAAAGTAGTAGGACCTAACGACAACCTATCACTTTTTGGCGCCATTGCCGGGGAACTTCTAAAAATCCTTTAAAAGTCTTTTTGCTTAAAGTGTTATTAGGAGACGGTTTGAATACAAAGTTTTATGTCAAAAATATCTTAGTCGACTTTCTTTTTTGTATGGTCAGGAAAAGAGGCCCTCACAGACGTTTTATACCAAAGACCCCCCCAAAATACGTACCTATCATACATAGGGAAGCCCAAGGCTTAGACGACCACACTTCTGAAGAATTATTTGAGCCTACTCCACCCGAGGCTTTCCATTATTTACCTATCCAGCAACTGGCAGAATAGCCAGTTATCGAGGAAATTGTCTTTGAGGAACATACTCTTCTAAACATCATGGGAGATCGTAGAGCTGAACCTAACCACAATGAACCTCAGCCTCCTAGAACATTTACCTATCCTATTACATTGGACACTAATGATGATATTGTCATGAAGAACATTTCTCCAGCTTTCCTTCAAACCTTCCGGGGCTTGCCTTCAAAAGAACCTGGCCAATTTCTCTTTGAATTTAAAGTCCTATGTCGGACTTATAATTATAAGAATGACAACCAAAAGTTGAAGCTTTTTCCATCAACTTTGAAGGACTCAGCAATGTGTTGGTTCACGGGATTGGGTTCTGGTAGTATAACATCTTGGGAAGAAATGGAGACTATTTTATTGCACAAATACCGGAGTTACTGTAGGGTAAGTGATCGTAAGGAGGAGCTGTTTAAGTTAAGGAAAAACGAGGATGAAAGTTTGGAGGATTATCTTGATAGGTTCCTCTTCCTCTCCAAAATATGTGGAGAAATGACCATTAGTGTAGAGATTCTCAAAACAATATTTCTTAAAGGTCTTGATGATGACGCTCGATGAAACCTTGATTTAATGGGAAAAGGTGACGTATCTCAATTAACTCTTAAAGAAATATGTGAGCTTTGTCGAAATTTCTCTCGTACTAGGGGAGGAATCCATAAAACTAATCTTTTTAAAGGGTCTAGTGAGATAGGTAAGCTCCACGAAGAAATAGAAAATCTAAAAATGGATATTCTTGTGTAGTTGAATACCACCCTAGATGGTATACAAGCTAAAACCCGCAACCCTAAGACCTTGTCAATTTATTGTCCAAGATGTCAGAATAAACACCTATTGCATGAGTGTCCTTTGGATAAAGTCAATGTTTGTCTGCTGTGTGAGAAAAATCATCCTACAAACCAGTGCGAGCTTTTGTCGGATATTAAGAATACTAAGAAAAAAACCATTCAGGTTGAAGAAGAAATACATGTTTTAAACCAACATCAAGGAGATAATTTCCCTTATGGACAAAATCCTAATCCTACATGACCACAAAATAACTGGGCTCATAATCAATGGACTCCATCTTCGAATTAGTCACCTCCACCTCAACCTAATTGGGGAACCCCTTCTTGGGGATCACTTGAGTGGACAAACCACACATGGGGCAATCAACAATGGCCAAATCAACCCCAACAATAGTGGTACCAACAACATGCAGTACCCCAATGGAATCGGGCACAAAATCAGTTCTATACTAAACCAACGAGGAATCAATAGTAGAACCTGTTACCTTCAGCTCAGAACCCTCCTCAACATGAGCAAGTAAACCAACCTCAGCTTCCAGCGCAACCACTTCCCAATCCTAAAAATAATCATCAAAATATGCAAATCTATTCTACCGAACATGAAAATGTTACTGGGCTTAATGCGATACACTTCGGAAATGTGCAGTTGCATTCTGGTCGAAATCTTCAACCACCAACCATTGAAGAAATAGTGGAGGAAACTGAGTCTAAAAGTCCAAGAAGAGACACGTCGTCTAAGTAGGATATTACTCCTCAAGACAAAGAGCCTTTTTCAGCGGTAGGGGCTGCTGACCTATCTCAGGGGGAGGAGGGTCAGCTCTTAAGTCAATGAAAGGAGGATCCTGTTCCAAGAAAGAAAAGGATGGCACCATACCTGGAACATTTAATGTCCATAACTCTGGAAGATACTCCAGAAGTATCTTTGGCTACGGAAACTACGTTAATTTAGGAGATTAAGCAGTTGCAAATTGAAGTTTCTTTATTGCAAGCAATAAAATAAATCCTTGAATTAAACCAGTTAATCAAATAGTTATGTATCAAAAAACTAGGGAGGAAGCCAAAAATGATAAATACCGTTCATATTGATGGTTATTTGGATGATTTTCTATTTGGAAAGACTATTGCTCTAAAATACGATAATCCTAGAAGTCCACTTATAATTGTTATGGTCAATGAGGTAACAATACCAAATGCACTAGTGGATCTAGGAGCATCTATTAACATGATGACAATGGATGTAATGGAAAAATTAGGTTTAACTAATTTACGTCCTACAACCACAGTCTTACAAATGGAAAATCAATCTATAGCCATCCCAAAGGGTGTCATTAAAAGTGTCCTTGTCAAAGTTGATGGATGAGATTATCCAGTCGAATTCCAGGTGATTCAATTGCTTACACCTAAGGATAGCTATCCTATAATTCTTGGAAGACCTTGGATGGCCACAGTTGCTGCTAAGATTGATTGTAGGGAAGGGGGAATGACCATTTCGCATGGCCAATATAGAAAAATATTGTTCTTATATCCCCCTGCTAAGCCTACTAAGCATGAAATTTTTTGAGTTGATGAACCTGAGGAATCGAATGGTTCAGACAGTTTAGCCTCCCTAGCCATGGTGGTAATTAAACAACACGGGGAAGAACTGGAAGAAGAGTTAGTAAACGAGATAGCACTCCTTGCTATAACCCTGAATGAGGAAGAAATGATGGATGCTCCAAGGATTTTTGGGCAGCCAATTGATATAAATGGAATGGAGCATAGTTATGCTACAATGGGAATGTCGTGTCCCTTAGAAAATATGATTCCCAGAACAAGTCATTTCTATGAGGATATCACAAGGTTTCACCAACTAGTATCTAATAGTTGTCCTCTTAATACGTTGTTGTGACCTATGTATACTGTAATTGCGGTTCATCCTAGAACAAAATCGATAATGTTATTAGCAGGAAAAACCTTGAATATCAATAGTTGGTTGATAAAAACTCAAGAGGATAAGTTGTTTAATATGTTGGTACAAAAATCCAAAGATTTTGCTTGGGATTGTATAGACATGAGGGGAATTCACCCAAGTGTTTGTACTCATCACATTTACATTGATATCAGTATAAGGCCTGTTCGCCAACCGCAAAGGAGACTCAATCCTGCATTAAAGGATTTCGTCAAAATTGAGATTGAGAAACTCCTTCGTGTTGGATTTATTTATCCGATCTCTGATAATAAATGGGTATCACCTATTGTGGTAGTCCCAAAGAAAAATGGGAAGTGGAGAATCTACGTAGATTATCGAGAACTTAATAAAGCCACTTATAGAGATTATTTTCCCTTACCATTCGTTGATCAGGTCCTGGACAACTTGGTCGGGAGGAAGCATTTCTCCTTTCTTGATGGATTTAGTGGTTATAATCATATACAGGTTATTCCAGAAGACCAAGACAAAACCATGTTTACCTGCCCTTGGGGCACATTTACATATAGAGTGCTTCCTTTTGGACTATGCAACACACCAACAACCTTCCAAAGAGTTGTTCTTGCTATATTTTCTGCTCTCGTTAATGACTGTGTCGAAGTTTATATGGACGATTTTACAGTCTATGGGTCAAACTATGATGAAGCTCTTTAGAACCTAGATCGAATTCTACAAGTTTGTGAGGAAAATAGACTATCCCTTAGCCATGAGAAATGATTAATAATGATGGAGCAAGGAATAGTCTTGGGTCATCATATTTCCTCAAAAGGAATAAAGGTCGACCCTAAGAAAATTGAAGTCATCCAACAATTGACAATCCCTCAAACTCAGACAGATGTAAGAAGTTTTCTTGGACATGCTGGTTACTACAGAAGGTTCATATAAGGCTTTAGTAAAATAGCAGCTCCTATGTTCTCTCTTTTATAGAAAGAAGTAGAGTTTGTTTGGACATCTGGGTGTTAGTAATCTTTTGAAGCAATCAAATAAAAACTTGTCTCTGCTCCTGTTCTGAGAGGGCCAAACTGGAGTATTCCCTTTCATATCTATGTTGATGCTTCTGAAGATGCTATTGGTGCAGTTCTGGGACAAGAAGATGAGAACGAGGGGAAGTATGCTATATATTTTATCAGCAAAAATCTTACTTCGACAGAAAAGAATTATACAACAACAAAAAAATAATTTTTGGCTGTTGTTCACGCTATCAAGAAATTCCATCATTATATTACGGGGTATAAGGTCACAGTTTACATGGATCATTTGGCTATGAAGTACCTAATGAAAAAACTTGTGGTTAATGGTCAAATCATGAGATGGCTATTGCTCTTTCAGGAGTTTAATGCCACGATTCTTGATAAACTAGGGAAATATAATGTGGTAGCCAATTTTCTATCAGGAATGAAACATGAAGAAGATGAAATTACCCCTGTACAGGATGATTTTCTAGATGAAAATCTATTTGCGGTTTCTGTAAAATCACCTTGGTTTGCGGATATCGCTAACTATTTAGCTGCATTTGAAATACCTCCTGGATTCACGTCTAAGCAAAAGAAGCGACTAATCAGGGAGAGTGCCCCGTTCAAGTGGATTCATGGAATGTTATTTCATTGTGGTCCTGACATGATTTTGAGGAGATATGTAAGAGATGATGAAACCTACAACATTTTAAGGGCCTATCACGATGACCCGTCGAGAGGACATTACTCTACAAAGAGAAATTCCCACAAAGTCCTAGGTGTCAGATACTTTTGGCCCTCAATGCACAAAGACATTAAGAACTATGTGCATCATTGTGATGAATGTCAGAGGCTAGGAAGACCAACTGTTTCTTTGGAAATGTCGTTACTGTATCAAGTAGTCCTTGAACCATTTGAAAAATGGGGTTTAGAATTAATTAGACCCATAGATCCTTCCTCTCAAGGGAAAGAGTATATATTAGTTTGACTACCTAAAAAAATGGGCTGAAGTTCAAGCCTTAAGAATATCTAGGGAAGAGAAGGTTGCAGACTTCCTTTATAATAAAATCTTCCTTAAATTTGGAGCCCCTCAAACTATCGTAACTGATCAGGGACCCCAATTCATGTCTCGAGTGCTTTTGGCATTTACCAATAATTTTTAGGTAAGCCATTGAAAGTCACCCCCTTACCACCCTCAAGCGAACAACCAAGTAGAAGTAACTAATAAAGAATTGGAAAATATTCTAACAAAAATAGTCTCTTCTGGAAGAAAGACTAGGCCAGGAAGCTCCCTGAAGCCGTATGGGCATACAACACAACCTGGAAATCTACGACTAGATTCAGTCCTTATGAGCTTGTTTTTGGGAAGAAGCCTCTTCTTCCCATTGAGTTCGAGTTACAAACTCTACGAATGACAATGGAATTAGGTCTAGATTTAAAAAGAGCCCAAGTTGAATGAGTTCTACAACTAAGCGAATTAGATGAATTTTGTTTAGATGCCATCCATCAAACTAAACTAATTCAACATCAACGAAAGGTATGGCACGATAAACATATTAAGGAAAAGGAGTTTCACAATGGTGATTGGGCCTTGTTATTTGATTCTAGATATAAAGACCATAAGGGCAAGCTTGGGACTCATTGGTTGGGACCTTATGAAGTTGAGGAAGTCTTTTCGAATAGAACTGTTCGGTTAAAGCCAATCGATGGTGACACGTGAACTCTATTGGTTAATGGTCATCGCTTACGTGTCTACCATAAGCCAGTCAATAGGGAGGAATTTACAAGGATGTTTAAAATGCAAGGTGAGGTCCAATGTGTTGACTCTGCCACGACAGAGTCTATCCAGTAAAAATGTTAGGCTGCTATTTTCTGTTTAAAAAAATAAAATAAAATAAAAAATAATAATAATAATAAAAATAAATGGACATGTATGCTGAGATATTTTCCTTCATTTAATCTTTTTCCGTTTTTGGACTTAGCTAAATATTTTTCATATTTTTGCAGGACTTCTCAAAAAGCAGAAAATAACTTCCGGAGCACCCTCCAAAGATGCTCCAGAACGTTATGATGTCGATGCTCCAGAACTTGATGTTTTCAAAGCCCGATGCTCTGAAACTTGTATAGAGCTTATCATGTTGTGGAGGCGTTCTGCACTAGGGTTCAAAGTTGTGAAGATTCTTTTCCATGTTACCCAAACCCTTCATTTTGTTGTTGCTCTGGCTGCATCTTTTAGCAATGCTTTAGAACCTTCATTTCATTTCGTTGTTGCTCTGATTGCATCTTCCAACGATGCTTTTGAACCTTCATTTCCGTTGCTACTTCGGCTGCATCTTTTAGTGATGCTCCGGAACCTTCATTTCAGTCCGTTGTTGCTCCGGCTGCATCTTTAAGTGATACTCTGAAACCTTCATTTCATTCTGTTGTTGCTCCGGCTGCATCTTTCAGCAATGCTTCAGAACCTTCATTTTTGTTGCTACTCTAGCTGCATCTTTCAGTGATGCTCCAGAACCTTCATTTCCGTTGCTGCTCTAGCTGCATCTTTCAGCGATGCTCCAGAACTTTTCATTTCATTCTGCTCTAGCTGCATCTTTTAACGATGCTCTGGAACCTTTATTTCATTCTTGTTTTGGTCGCACCACACACCGATTCTCTAGAACTTATGCACTCGTTTCGAGTGCTTTGACCAAAATACGTGCTCTGGAACTTCATTTATCTTCCGCCACCTTTTTCAAAATTTCAAAATTTTCGCAATTATTCCGCCAGAATATCCAATACATCTATCTTTCTATTTTTGCTTTAGTTATAGGTAAGCCACCCAATTTCGTACTCCTCATTGATAGCTTTGTCCCCCATAGAATTCCGCACCATATGATAATAACTCCACTGTCACTTCAACCAATGCCTTCACGTCATCTTGTCAAATCTGTGAGGATTAAGATCTTCGAACGATCACGAAACGAGGGTAAGTATTAATTTTTGCTTTAAATAGGTAGTTATTTTCAAATAAAGAATAATTAATTGGCACAAACCTTACTTCCAATTTAGTAATTCATGCCACCCGACGATCAATCACTTGTATGAAAAATCCTTTCACAAATCTCCATGCAGATTGGAAATCATTGAAGTATAAGCTGCAAATAAAACAAATAAGTAATTTCAGAGGCAATATTTTCAAAAGGAACCTGTGTGGGAGCTTTGTGTTGGAATTGAATTTCTCATAGTGTACAAAATTAGGAAATGGGGGGTGGGAAAAGAAAGGCAGAGCCAAATTCAGTGGAAAAATTATTGGGATTGAGTAACATCTCCAGATTGTTCGAGGAAGTAGGGTGGTTAAAATTCATCAGGAAATTTGAAGGCCATAATGAAAAACTGGTAAGATCCTTTTCTGAGAACTACACCAATGGTGAAGTGGTACTTCAAGGGAAGCATTTCAAGGTAAGCTCTAGGATTATTTCTCACTTATGTGGATTAGAGAATGCAAGCATAAATATAAAAGAAACCTCTCAAGTAACGTACTAGAAATTAGATGAATTATTTGTTAGAGAGGGAGACCCATATCCAATGGTAGTAATAAGTACCAGGGGGAAAAATAAGGGATTCTAAAGAACTTCCATATTAGAACCTTGGGGTACTACCATTGCATAGATTATAAAGTACTTTATTTGTGAAGGTCAACTTACCACAGTTGTAGGGCTTGCCTTTCGTATGTTGACCCATCTACGTCATGGAAAGGAGGACCCAACTCTTAGGGTTAATATGCCTGAATTCTTGTTTGATTCCTTAAATACTTCCATGGAGAGGTATAAAATAGGGTCTGGGCCTTTGAAACACCACGGGTTAATTCAGCTAATCTACTTTTGTAAGAAATTCGATGGGAAATGGGAGAATTTTTTAGAGAAAATGGAGAAGCCTACAATTGCAAGAACCATAGAATTAGGGGAACCATCCCAACATGATATTCCACCATCCAGAGCAACTTCTCCTAAGGGCTCTCCGGCTCTAAAAGCTCTTAATCCTACCACTCTTGGTGAGGATTTTCCAGACCTCTGTGGTGATAAATTCCAAACCCCTGACCTATAAGAACAAATTAATATTGTTTATTCTGACACAAGTAAACCAAGGAAAAAGAGAACAAGGAAAAATCAAAAACCTATCATTTTGCATGAATCACCTCCACTCAGAAGGAGTAAGCGGTTGGCTTCTGAATTCTTCGAAACCCCAATACAGGGTAAGGAGGGAAGTTCACAAAAGAAAAATCCTAAGTGGCCACAAGAACCCATAAAAATTTCAGAGCAAGCCAATGAAGACGAAACACCCCTAAATAGAGAGGATTCAGGTGAAGTATTTCCTTTCCATTCTGCACATATAGAGGAAAGTTTCAATGATGGAACTCAGGGCAGAGAACCTGAAGGGGATTGTGGTATGCCAAAAAATTTGTCACCCATTGTAGATAAAATTGTTGAAACAGTTGAAACCACTTGTGCCAGTGCTAAATTAGAAAAGTATAAACTAGAAATTGATGATTTATAGAGGCGATTGTCTAAAAATAACAAATTTATAGAATTGCAAAAAAAGGAGTTGGCTGTACAAATTGCTATAATAAATAAAAGGGATGAGGAAATAAGAGACTTGAAGCTACAATTGCAAGAAAAAGACTCAAACATCTATAAGTTGTAGGAACAAGTGCAAGAGCAGTACGAAAAGCATAAAACTTATAGTGAGAATATTGCACAAAAAGATGTAGAAATGGGAAAAATAAAACATAATTTTGTGCTCATGCTCTCATCTTTCGAGGAGAAGAAGAAAATAAAGACTGAGGAGTTGAACACTTCTATCATCAGAGTAGTTGAACTAGAATAGGATCTGAAGGAATGCACTATGAGACCCCAAACTGAGTCCAAAGCAATTCAAATTGAACCAGTTGTAACTGATTGGTTCCAGGTCAGCATTCCACCTCTGCTAACAAAATGGATGGAACAGTTTTACTTCCTCAAAAATGTCCAAACTGAAAATCATAGGGTAAAGAAAGAACTAGTGCTCCTAAAGGAGTCATTTCAAAAGCCTACATAGGGAAGCAAGATTCCTGTCAACTTATGGATTGTTTGCTGAATTGTAGAAGGCCATCGAGAATTTACTCAATGTTTTTGAATGAAAAATTGCTGAGATGGAAAATGTTTAGGATCTATAATGATCAACCCTATGAGCCTAATGACAAAGAGTTTGTAAAAATATTTGTAGAATCAACTCCTGAAGACTAGGATTTAATTTGTGAATTCTTTTTGCATGATTTGTTATTAGAAAATCATATAGATTTCTTTATTAATTTGTTTATTGGAGAGGTAGAATCGAGGGCATTTCTCTCAACTATGAGTAATCAAATTCATTGGAAAGATCGAACAAAAGAATTTGTACAGGCAGAGAAAATAGTGGGTCTCTAGATTAGGTCCCCAAATTCAAGGCCTAATGGGTTCAAAGCTACATTTTTGTCTCTTATTGTTAATGAAAAGATGAAGGAAAGGTATGACAACAACCTAAAGCTGTGTTATGACAATTTCATAACAAATGGACATAAATTAATTGGAAAAGCATGGGATGCATGCGAGGAAAGGTTCACCCCTCTTCCAACTTATTTAAAGAAAAGATAAGTCATTTCCCCTCTAAACATCAGATGGTCATTCAGAAGGGTTGATGCTTTAATTAAAATCCTGAAAACATTGAGAATGAAATGGATAGGAATGAAATACAGGCCCCCCTTGCTGCTTAATTCACCCCCGACTTTTAATATTTCCATAGATCAAAATGATAGAATCTTTAATGAGTGGAGAGAGAGTGTGATGTTCCATAGAGGGTTCATTCATAACCCTGAAACTTTCAATGCATCAGCTAGGAAAACACATGATCTCAGTACTCTTTATGAAGAATGGAATAGAACTCAAGGGTTTAACTATGGAGTAGGAGGACCTGCCATAAATTAGGTAGGGGAGGAAATGATGAGGTAAAAATAATCTCATCATAATAAAGTATAGAAAGCTTAATTTTTCTAATTTAATCCTAAGCCTGTGCCAATTTATTAAACTTTAAGAGAAGTAATTACTTATTTTAGAGGAAAATTATGCTTTCTTTCTTTCTTTTGATTAATTGAGGAAATTGTCCAAAGTAGGTTTAGTGGGTTGATTTGAGTGTTTTTGTAGGGATTAACAGGTCATCATGCGGTTGTTGCAGAAGTTTAGCCAGTACGTGCCTCAAAAGTAATGCTGCAAACCCACTCCTAGATGCCTGGATGATGCGTCAAAGATTTAGTTTCAGTTTTTTAAAAATTTTGTTGTTAAAAACTTTATGGCTCTTTTCGAGCCTTCTACATGTTTTAAAGCTTTAAAGACATCAAGTTAGTTTTAAGTTAAGGAAGAATTTTTCAATGGCTATCCATGCCATATTAAATTTAGGATTTAGTTAGAAAGATACCTATAAAACTGTAATTTCATAGGTAGTGAATAAGACAGAGAGGAAGTATTGTTATGCTATTTACATGGTTTTGCAAATCACTGTTAAAATGAGTTATCTAATTTATGTCTATTGGTTACTGTTGAATTCGAATGATGGTGACTGTATGTAATAAGAGGATTTGAGACTCTGTAGTTTATGTGAGTTAAATACAAAGTAGTAGCCCGTGAGCTGGCCACTCGAGGGGAGTTAGCCTAGATAGATAATTATTTTATTGTTAAGTTATTTCCTTTGTTTAAGATAAATTGATGTTCAGTAGGAAATAACAAATCGTTGAAGAGTCAAGTCAGTTTTTCCGAAGCACCATTGTTTTTTTAATTTTTATAAGTTATCTTCTGTAGCTGATAATATTCCTTTACTATTTAAAAGATGCTTAATTGTCTATTTCCTTACTTTTCTATTTCTGTAATACACCAGTTGTTTAGTTGTAATTCTTTCTAAATTAGTTGTCTTATGCTTTTTAATTTAGTATTCCTGGATTTTCTTAGAGTAAGATTATTTTTGAGTTAAGAAGTAATGGCTTTAGTTTAGTCTTGATTTCTGTAGTTTGAAGAAAAATTAAAAATATAAAATGGGTTGTTCGAATAATCTCCTTCTGCAAACTGCCTTGGACACTGCCCGGTCGAAAATTGACATTCAATTATTCTAAAGTAGTGGGACCTAATGACAGCCTATCAGGACCTGAGCCTCATAAAGAGTCTGGTAGTATGTCCTCTCCTTGATCAGGGCATTCAACTCTTGTTGATGCCGCTATCTCTCTAATTCGTGCTCCTATCTCAAGCTATCCCACTCTAACTTGGCTTGGTCTCTCTCAGTTGTTACAATGGCTAGTTGCACCTCTAATGATTATCATCGAGCTACCTCTACATCTCTTTTTGTACCTTTGGCATCTCTGTGAGCCATAAGTTGAGCAATTTGTGCTACCATATCCCCCTATGGAGGAGGTTCCTATGGTGCCTACTGATCATAATATTGTTGGTCCCCGTCACCCTAATCATCCTAAACCATATGTTTCTACTCATGTGAAATCCATAGCCTTTTCCTATCTCCCTTCCTCCCGACAACACTTACCATCCCCCCAACTTGTCCAATACTGGCCCTGTGCTAGTAAGAGCTATAAATTTTAAAGGCCAATGACGGGCCCACCACTGTATGTAATCCCTAGTGGTTCCCACATCCGAGGGACCAACTACCCATCCCCATCCAATAAGTGCTAGTGCTCTGAACTCTATAACAATTGCCCTTGAATTAGCTTTGATCCCCCATGCATTGACCTCTCAGGTTGTGCATCCAAAATGAGTATGATATGTATTTGTAGGGTGAGTCCATCACTCATCGAACTACCTAATAACCCTACTCAAAAAATAACTCTCTAGAATAATATCTACTCAACCTATCAACCATCGAGTCTTCTTGTAGTAAGTCAACTGATCATGTTCATTGGCCCATTCTCGCATGCCATAAAATGTCTCCAAATAAACTTTGCAACATCATCAAAAATGCCTCGCTAGTATGATAACCTGCCTAGTTGAGTATAGTTGAAATAATCAGAATATCTATATGAATATGGATTCTTCGGATCTCATCAAGCTATCCCATTAGGACATGTCATCGTGATATGCTCCCATGCCCACACATATGATAGACTCATCCCTTCCGAAATAGAATTTCCACCCCGATACATGACCTCATGCATATCTTTGTATAGATGGGCTAACACACATGGTCCCCAAGCATATATCACCGCATGCTCCATCATCTACTTAATGTAGATACCCCAACTAATAGGAAACCCTCGTACTCTCCTATCGAGAATCAAAGGACCAATGATCAACCCTACTAAAACTATGGCCATAGGATTGACACCATCAACAAATAGAGTCAAATTAATCTTCCAATCCACCACCTACAATTGCTATACTCCCATAAGCCTTTGCATGGCCTAGGTACCCCTATAGACATTGTATGTGAAAAGATCCCTATGGGTACCCTTGTGGACATCGTATTTCGATTTGGTGCATTAAAAAGAACCCTTGTTTGAAGTGTCTTATGCGCTTGCATATTTATGTTGTAGAACCATAAGGTGTTGGTGGAAGTTTCCTCTCCCCTTGCCTTCATGGATCTTGAGTGTAAGAGAAATCACTACACATATTATTTTTGTTTTTGTATAAGGGCCTGACTTTAGAGAAGTGATCACTCCAAGGGATATGACCCAAAGCGGTTTTCCCCTCAGGCCGCTATATAAAAGATTAAGGCGAAATACAAGGTCTAATTGGCATGTACCTTGTTGGCAGTGCCAATCTAAAAGGGGAAGCTACCCACATTTATGTGAGGTATTTGTGAGTACCCAAGTAGGTTTGGTTAAAGCCTTAAGTAGATTTTTGGGTGCTAGAAAGGTGTTAAGTCCTCGAGCAACAACTAGAAACCTTATTTTAGAGGCCCACCTTATTAAATGAGCTGTTGGTGTCATTCTCAGTGCAAGGGATGCAAATCACACCTTGAAGTTACTCACCATATGGCTTAGTTGACATGAGATAGAAATCCCCAGTTTAGCATAAGCTATGTGTAGATTTCTAAGGAGAGGGTGATTGGGTCATTCTTCTAGTCTTGGAGGCCCCTACCTATCCTCTATCACAAAGAAAAGAGTGTACACACCCATTTAGGTGTTCCTACTATAGACACTAAACATTGTCTGAGGCTTGCGATTTCTAAATTCTCCATCATTTTCCCTTTTGTCTTTGATAATTAAATAATTTTAATTATTTAATTATTTTCTAAAGTCATAATTCTTCTATTAATTAAATAATTTCAATTATTTAATTAATTGACTTTCTTTTATGTTTATTCCTCCTTGATTAATTAAAGAAATTCTTATTTATTTAATTTTTGTCCACTTTCCACTATAATTAAATAATTATTTTTAATTATTTAATTATTCATCAGTGTTTTCTCTCCTAAATTAAATAAATTTTATTTATTTAATTTGGTCCACTCGCTTGAATTTTGAATTAAATCATTATATTTAATTCAAAAGATTCCCTTTGTCACATTCTTCTATAATTAAATAATATCTTTATTATTTAATTATTGATTAGCCACCTAAATTAAATAATTTTTATTATTTAATTTCTCCTATCACCTCTTTGTCTATGCTCATTTTAAATAAAATTATTTATTTAAAATAGTCCCACTTTCTAATTTCTCTCTTTTTACTAAATAATTCAAATTAATTATTTGCTGTCATCTGACCCCATCTTTTGAATTAAATTTAATTTTTAATTAAAAATTGTCTTTGTCCTCCAAAAATCAAGTAATTTATATTATTGTTTGATTCTCCAGCCACCTCTTTTTTTGTACCAATCTTATTTCTTGTCACATGCATTGTCAACCCTTGATTTGATTTTCTAAAAATCAATCCCGTCCATTCATTTCAAATTTGACCTAATGTTTCCCTAACCCTAATTATGGGTTGTCATATTGAATTTTGTCCATTGATTCTAGGGCACTTGTCAAATTTTAATCTTGGCCATTCACTCAAAATTGCATTTTCTATAAAATGGCAATTTTGGTCTCATTTTGTCATCTTGCAACCTCATAATTTGGCAACCTCATGATCTTGCAACCTCATGCTCTTGCACTCTTGTCATAGGCATATTTACATCTCATTTGGCATAATTTAGACATATTTTAGAGGCTTTCTAGTTGCATTGTAGCATAGTATTGCATGTAGTCACTCAAATCCTTCAATATTTGCTTAGGGCTTGTCATTGTCATTAGATTGCTAATCATAAATCTGAGGGAAACATCACAATTTCAGCAAGCTGAGAAGGAATAATGGAGGTCAGCCATGGAGAATGAAGACATTTTTGGTGAGATTGTTTCATTTTATTTTATTTTATTCCTTTGCACTTCATTATCACTTTGGGTTTTTATGTTTTTCATTTGATTTGCTAACCCTAGGAAAATCCCCATAGTTACACCTACATTTGAGTTGAAAGAGATTCCAAGCCGTGGGATTGAGATTGTTGTCATTGGCATTTATCTTAGGATTAGTAAGTGCTTGAAGTGTTTTTCAATTTATGATAAGACTAGTGGAAATTGGGCTAAAGTTGGCCTATAAGCATACACTATTCACATAAAAATTTGGACAATCACAAAACAACCATTGTGTCTTCTTGTTTGCATTGTTTTCCTATCACAACAATCATCAAGCAAAAAGACATAGAAAACATCAATTTTCGACATCTATTTTCTGTACAAATATCCATTTTACATTTAGACCAAATATTTCTTAGGTTCAATCAGTCCATCCATAGCATCTCATTATTCATGCTAGGTCACTTTGCATAGTCCTAGTTTGCATCCATTACATTCTACCTTAATTTAACCATCATCCTTGAGTCTTAAGATTAGGAGGCTTGTCATTCTATTGGGAAGATCATTAGTCTCATATTTATGTGTCTTGACCTTATCATCCATCCTATCTTGGGTTGGGCCTATAACTCATGTGTCTAGTATAGGTTCACCTTTTTTCAAATCATCATTATTGTCATCATCTTGGTCTATCTATTTGAAGTCTTGAAATTTAGAGTTGTCACTTTGGTTCATCATAGTTTGCTTAACATCCTCCTCTAGGGTTCAAGGTTGCATATCCATCCCAAGCATAATCATATTCATATATTCCCATTAGCACTTTTCATTCTAAGCATAGTCATAGCTTCATTGTTACTTTTTCATATCACAAACTTGGTCATACTTTGCATTTTCATCCTTATAGTCCAAAAATCCAAAAACACAGTATATTGTCATTACCATCTTTCATTCTCATCTTTATTTTTCATCTTCATCTTAGTTGCATACATACCAAAAGTCTCAACATCTAAAGGTCACAAGTCTTATATGGTCTTGACTAGATTTCAAAGGAAACATAGAAACATGGATTCCTCATATGATCCCTTTTTCAATCCAACTAGTAACATGAATTTTGGGTCAACATCAAACACATCTCAAAACACACAAGATGAAAAACCAAACCCATTTTCCAATCATACATTTAATGAGGTTAATCGACACCTAATACCTGAAGAAATTGAAGCAACCTCCCAAGATGCTAGGATAGTTTGAATTATAGAGGAGCTAATTAACACAAATCCTAATAAGTACTTATTTGCACTTGCACAAAGAGGTGTCAAGCTCCCCTTTGATTTTGACACTTCCAAAATTGTAGAGGGAACATCACAAACAAAAACACAAGGTCTTGGTCAAAACAAATTTTCACAAGGTCAACCATCCTCACAAAAAATGTCCACATGTTTTCCTCAAGGGGAACAACACATAATGTGACAATTACACACACCCCTCCTCCAAATTTTGGGACCAAAAGAAAATTTGCAACATAACAAGGACCAAATCCCACATTTACAACATCCCAAGGACCAACCACCACGCTTGGTGCTACCATGGGTATAACTTTTGTAAATCCATTTGGCATGAGCATTGCACCATCAACCAACAAAAACCAAAATCCACCAAATAAGACAAGAAGGATTCATATTGCCTCACCAAAAGTGAAAACCCAAAAAACCAGCCAAGGTCCATTACCACAATTCCAAAACATAAACCAAGGTCCATCACCTCAATTCCAAAACACCAACCAAGGTCCATTACCAAAATTCCAAAACACCAACCAAGGTCCATCACCTCAATTCCAAAACACCAACCAAAGTATGTCACCCTAATTCCAAAACACTAACCAAGGTCCATTACCATAATTCTAAAACATAAACCAAGGTCCATTACCACAATTCCAAAACACCAACCAAGGTCCATCGCCCCAATTCCAAAGCACCAACTAAGGTCCATCCCATCAAAATGTCACCCTAAATACTAGTTTCATACGACAACCTCAATATACCAATTTCATCCCACAACATCAAACCTACACAAATATCAATACCACATTCCAACAAGGAAATTAGAATATTTTGCAATACAACACCAATCCACACTAATATATACATCCAACTAAAATTTGAAATACAACACGCTTCATACCAACACCAATCCTCACATGCAAGGTCAACCAAACATACAAGGTCCACCATCCATGGAAATTATGATGCAATGAATAGAAGAAATGCAACAAAAAATGGCCAACATGCAATTGGGAACAACAAAGAAAACACACTCAATGGAGGAACTATGTTTGTATCCCTCTAACAAAAGCATATACGTGCCACCTGTCCCACCACACTTCAATGTTCCAAGTTTCAAAAAATATAAAGGGAAAAGAGATCCGATAAAACACATAAGAGAATTTAACATGACATGTATGGACATAGCTTTTGAGCCTACGTACTTGATGAGATTATTCCCATTTAGCCTTTTGGTGCAAGCTCTAGAATGGTTCACAAACCTTCCTCATGGGATACAAACATGGAATGCATTAGCTGACAAGTGAATCTCACACTTTTCCTACAATATTGAAAGTGACACGACTCTAGTGAAACAATGCATGAATAAACAAAAGGAAGGAGATTCACTTACACCATTTTATCAAAGATGGTTAAGCATGTCTAGAAAATGCCTCTGTCACATACTAGAAAAATAGTTGGTCCCTATATTTTTGGAAAAACTCTATACATAACCAATGCATCAACTTCAAATCCATTGTTGCAATACTTTTGAGGATATCATTGAAAACAAGGTTTCTATTGAGAAAGATATTGCTGCAAAATGAATAGTCAAAATTTTCAAGGAAAACCAAAATTCACCCAATGACAAAGGAAAAATTTGGTCTAGAAACAAAAAAAGTCACCAATTATGGGGTTGTTGATGCTAAAATAGTCAGCCAAGTCCACCCCACCATCCATCTTAAAGGTACTTCTATGCAAACTAATCCAACATAAAGTCATGATCAAATGAAAAACATGGTCCAAAACAACCAACAACGTAGAGGACCCCCACACACTAAATGAACATGCACACCCTTAGGGGAACCTATTGAGTTGATCTTGAAGCAAATTTTACAATACAATGTCATTCAACTTTTGTATATTAAGGCATACAAACCAATGCTGGTCAAACCAAATTGGTAGAATGATAATGAATTTTGTGTGTACCATCATAGCAAAGGCCATAAAATGTCATCATGTTGGATACTTAAGAATCTTATCCAAGACCTCATTAAAAAAGGTGACATAATAGTGGAAAAGATGCAAGGAAATACAAATGTTGATCAAACTATATTCAAGACTTCCCTACTAGACTATGGAAAAGGAAAAGCCTCAAGTTTAGGGAATAATACCAACAACTATGCCAATTATACCAATGTTGTATATGACTATATAGTTAATCACATTCAAGCCTTTGATAATCATGTTGCTACCATTACCATTAGCAACAAGAGTTCAGAATGTGTTGTTACCACCTGCTGAGCCAAAGTGGCCTTGATATGGGCCACTTTCAACCTGCTACCAAAAATCCAATATAACCTCTTGGATCATCTAGGGAAACTCCTAGATATCCATTCTTGAGCTACTTCACATATCGCTGGAGCATAAAGCTATTCTGGAAAAAGCCTTACAAGAAAAATCCATTCCCAATTACCTAAATATCAATCAATTCCAATCCATGGTAGAAAACTGAGATACAACCTGTCACTCCACATTTTTCGAGCAAGATCTTTCCACGTATAAACCAAACCACAAAAAACCACTACACCTTGAGGTATGTATTAATAAACAAAAAATCAAATGAGTCTTGGTAGATGGTGGAGTAGGTATGAATATACACACCTTAAAATTGGTCACAACATTGGGATTCTATGAAACTTGTATAGATGAATCAAAGAAAATTATTAATGGCATTGATCATTCATCCAAGGGAATAATCACACTTCCAATGAGAGTTGGATCGGGTATACACAACATAATATTCCAAATCTTGGATCTAGACCTACCATATAACCTTCTCCTTGGTTGCCCATGGATTCATGCCATGTGGTTTGTGCCTTCCACATACCACCAATGCCTTAAGTTTCCTCACAATGGAATCAAAATCACTATACCCAATGATCCCAACCCCTTCCAATATTGTAGCAATCTGAAAGGGACCACTGAACATAAAGTGCCTATTAATCAAGAAGCTTTATCCTCCACCTCATCACATTACATTGATCCATCTTCACTAGTGAAATCATCCACTCCATCCACTCCATCCATTCCCCTCCCCAAAGGTAAAATCCAGATTCAAGACCTAGGACTTGGAGAGTATCGTATTTTCAGTTCATTTTGTATTGCAAACCTATCTAGATCACCTAAGCTTGCAAGTGAATATGTTGATGTTGCCTCAAAGATTCAGAACCCTAACGACAATATAAAGTCAATTCACAATCTTTGTGAGAGTATGCAAAAAAATGACCATGTTGGGATAGAAAACATTTTCAATCCCGAAGATCCTTTAGTCCTTACTTTGTCCACTCCAATCCAATCATTTCATGTCCATGATAATCCCATGTTTGATCATGATATCTATGATAATCCACTTTTTGATCATGATCCTATTGAGGACATCCAAGATCATCCCTCTCCATCTCATGATCCTTTTCCTTCCACTCCATATTCTAAGCTATCACCCTTCCATTTTGACCATCTTGAGTTAGGGTATGCATCTCCTACCACTGCCTTTATTGAGCCTTCTCGCCAACTCGTTAAGGATGTGCAAGCCTCCTTTGATGTTAACAATGCCAAAAAGAATAGTCACAAAAAATCCACTGATTGCATTTACAACCTTCCTCATAAATCACATATTCCTACCATATCATCTAACTCATCCATCTCATTCACTTCATTTGATTCATCCATTTCATCCACCCCATAGATGTGGATCCAAAATTATCACCTCAAAAAAATAACAAGGATATAGCTCAAGAAGAAAAAGTGAAAGTGCCTTCTTCAAGTAGAGATCCAAAATCAAAAGAAAACACACAAAGAAATATCAAGAAAAACACTTCAGTCAAAATAAAATACTATTGGAAAAGTCAAAGATGAAAATAAAAGTCAAGAATGAAAGTGAGTAAAAGTGGATCTCCAATTATTCCTCTTTGTCTAAAATAGCTAGGGGAATTTATCAAAGCAAAATATCAAAAGGTGAGCTTGTGGATCCAAAGTATCCATCTTTATCATCTTCACCCAATCCATACACTCTACCACATCCACTCATATCCATACACTGATGATATCACTCCATTTCCCTTGGTGATGTTTTTCAATGGACCTTTGATGACGACCCCTTCACATACTATAACTCTCTGGTTGCCTAAACTCCTTTTTCTGTGAAGCCTAATGACCCATGTAGTGTGCACATTAGGAATAATACCATATCTACCTTCATACACAACAATCACCCTATGTATCCATCATTTACACTATTTGTTCAAATCATATCCTTTCATTTGACATGTTCATCCAGGTATGCACCTAACTGGTTGGGTCCTTACATCATAACAACATATAGATCTAGCACTTATTAGCTTTCTACTCTTGAAGGTGAACTACTACAAAATCCTATCAGTAGCATGCACCTTCGCAAGTACTATACATAGCTTTCAGAGAATCCCATCCAAAATTCAAAAATACAAAAAAAATCAAAAAATCAAAAAATCAAAAAATTGTTGCCCTAATGAAAACCTAGCAAACAGGCATCTTGGTGACACCAAAAAAAATAAAAATAAAAAATAGTAAAGAGAAATAATCTATCCAATAGTGAATACCACTTCGATGACACTTTGGGAAAGTACCATGGTGAAAACTTGGCAAATAGGTGCCATGTGTAGTCAGTCTTTTCTCCATCATCTACCATCATTCTACTTGGATTTTCACTTTCATCCATCCTCTATGCATATAATTCATCCATAATAAAGCTTATTCATCATGGCTTAAGAATCGTTGAGATTTTGTGTCTTTTCACCTTTCATCCCCATCCATAACAAAATTTCATCCATTCACACATCCATAATAAGTTAGTCCTATACCTAATTGGGGGTAATTCCTAGACTATGGTCTCACATAGGATATTAGACATGGTGAAAATAAGAAAACATCAATTTTTTTTTAAAAGAACATCAAAATCCAAAAAACTTATAAAAAACATCAAAATCCAAAAAAAAAAACGTTAAAATCCAAAAAAATAAAAAAATGTCAAAATCTAAAAAATAAAAGTGTCAAAAAATCCAAAAATAGAGTTAGAGTTTGTTTCATTCCAAGCAGTCGAACTATGATGTATCTACGCATGTTACAGAGGCAAGGCCATCATCAATGAGCCCCTAAGACATTAGGTCAGTCCTTTGGGGTTTTTCGAGTCGATTCAGTATTTATCCATGGGTCATAATAAACTACTTATGGTCAAAATCAAGTTGAACTATGTTGTCTTTGTGCTTTACGTAGGCAAGTCCATCATTGATGAGCCCCTGAGGCAATAGGTCTGTCCCTTAGGGTTTTTCATCACAAGGTCTTCACCCATCATCATTCAAGTCTCATATTAAACTTTCCTTTGCTAAGGTTGACATTTTGAGCAGACACAAATAACGATCAAATGAGAGAACTAAGCTTATCAAAAATCTTGAAAGAACAAGAAAACTATCCAACTAGCCTTCGGTCCAAATAGATCAACTTCCTAAACAAACAACTTGTCATGCAATCAACTTGTCAAAACAATCAAAAAATAAAATTGTCTTATATGGGATGTCACATTGTCGAAACCAAATCCAATTTGTCATTGGTCTTATATGACACACTTCATTCTTGAAACTAGACTTTGTCAAACTTATCCTCATCAAACTGTCTTATATAGGTCGCTACATCCTTGAAACTAGGCTCAATTCGTCATTGGCCTTATACGAGGTGTACCATTCCTAAAACCAAACACTTCCACTATCAAAAATTTTAGCATACAAAAAATCATTGGCAAATGATCTAAATGGCTATTGAATCTGTTGGTCCATTTTGTTTTATGTTTTATTAATTTATCTTTTTACCTTTTTCTCTTTGATTTTTGTTTGTGGTTTGTCTTGGCAATATGACTAGGGCAACTTGGTTCCTCATATGTGTTTGAATATCCATTTGGCATAATCAAGATATCATGTGCAAGATTAAGCTTAATCTACTGCTTTCTCATGTCAGGATCAACATGCTTTGTGGTCACTTCCTCACATGTCTTGTCAAGGTTCTACGATTCCTAGTCTGTGTCATGGAACTCCTTGCCTTACATGTCTTTTTTTCACAACGGATAACACACCACACCATGGTCTATGTGATACCTTGGTTTAATTGTCCATTTCCATAGTAAGTTCTATGAGGAAATTTATGCAATCAATTATGAGCTTGATCATTTAATAGCCTGATATCAAGATAGCAAGTCCCAATTTATCCATTTCTTTTGTGCATTTTGTTCCTCATCCGCTTTCTTTTTGCACTAGAATTTCATCCATCCATCTGCTTATCGGTAAATTTTTCAATTTTTTTGGAACTTCTCAAAAAATTGTCAATTTTCCCAAGGGGGCATCATCCTATCCTGCATCCATCGGGGCACACTTGGGCATCTCCTGGGCTGGTTTTTTTTCTTGATTAGTCTTTAACACAACGTGATAAATTGCATTATGTAAAAGAGGGGCAAAATGTATACACTAAAAAATGTCTTGCATCTATGTGCAACATTTTATCACTAATTCGTCTTCTTGCTTGCCTTTAAATTATTTAATTATTCTCTAATGTCATTTTCTTCTACTAATTAAATAATTCTTAATTATTTAATTAATTGGTTTTATCCCCTTTCCTCATTTGATTAATTTAAATAAATATCAATTTTATTTAAATTACGTCACTAATTTACCTTTTTCTATCCATAATTAAATAAAATATTATTTATTTAATTATTTATTCCCATTTTCCTCTATAATTAAATAATTATTTTAATTATTTGATTATTCATTAGTCTTTTATCTCCAATAATTAAATAAATTGTATTTATTTGATTATTTGTCATTTTCCTCCATCTCTCTATTAAATAATTATTTTTAATTATTTAATTATTCATTTTCTCTCCTTTAAATTAAATAATTATCATTATTTATTTTGAATTTCTTCTTAGCTAAGCCCTAAATCTCCACCACTTTCTTGAGTTTTGGTCCATTCATCCCCATCCTTATCTCTTGTTGTCTCAATCAACCTTGCCCATTGATCATGATCCCTCATCTCTTAATCTTAGCCCTTCATTTGAATGGGGATTTCTATAAAAGCAAGCCCTCTTCTTCATTTGTCCTCTAACCACAATCTTTGAATTTTTCTATCAAGAGATCAAGCTATCAAGTCGACATCAAGCTCATTAAGTATATTGCATACTACAAATCTATGAATAGGCAAAAAATGTAGAAGAGCAATGTAGGTGATTTAATTATGGCATAGAGATTGAGGTTGTATTGCTTCATTCATTTGGAATTCTATGTTCATTTGTGCTTCATTGTTGGATCTAGGGTCTCATTACTTGAATTAGGTACTTTTTATGGTTGCTACTATTGATTCATGCATGCTCCATAAGATTTTAACCCTATCCACACAAAGGAACATCATCAAAAAACTATTCCCACATCTAGACAAGAATGACTACTGAAGTCTCACCAGAATATACATGGACACCCCTAATTAACTTCTAATCCAATCTAAACTCTTTAGAATTGATTTTGTACACCCCAATCATCAAAGGTTCATTTAAAATGAACCTCAATATCTAAAGTCCACCCATATTGGTGTTGCACAAAAATTAATTAATTTCTAATTTAAATCCGCATGTATGGACATGTATATTCATAACACGTGTAAAATATATGCAAAAAATTAATACATTTAATTTTGAAGGCCCATTGCTAAATTTAAATTAATTAATTTTTTTTAACCACCTATCTATTCTAACAATCTAGTAAATTTAAATTCCTAACATGAGTTAACATCACAATATTTAATTTTTAAATTGAAATAATGAATTCACTATAAGCCTTTAGATAGATATTTGATAGGCACATTTTCAACCATCATGGTGTTAAATTTCCAATTTATAGAGTGAAACAATTTATCATTTATGTATAATTTAATCTTTCCATCTATTATTTAACTCATATGATTTATAATTTTTAATGAACTTAACTAAATATTTTATAACTTAAAATTAAGGAAGAGGTTAACCAAATAAAAATGATAATCAGAGGGGATTATTTCAAGAACATAGCTCCTATAATTAATGTAAACCCAAAAGCACAACAAACAAGGAAATACATACCTAATAGTTCTAATATGGATATGTTATTGACACATCTCAATGATATTGTCAAGGTAGGCTCTAGGTTCTTTTATCTAACATGTGGAACTAACAAGGTAAGTTCAAGTGTGTAACTATATTAAAAATATAAGTAGGGTCCACTAAGTCACCATTAACATACATATTTATTTAAAGAAAACAATAAGTGAGACTCTTGATATATACATACGATCTTGTCTATTGTGAGGAATATCTTGAGGCTAGAAGTAATTTGGACATACAAGGGTGATGATTAAGGGGGATATTAATGGAAAGAGCATCCCTAAGGGGGATTAAAATGGGATGGAGAAGGAGTTAGGAGAAGGGGAATGAGATGGTACTATTAATGAAACTTTATATATATATCCAAGAAAAAATAGATAAATTTAGGAGATGGATATATTGTGGATGTTATTAAGGTTCAATAAAAAAGGTGGAGTTGGTCTAGGTATCACCACATGATCAACATAACTAAATGGAAATTGAGTGTTGAGGAAAGGGGTTGGTGAAACTTTTCAAGTTAGAAATAAGGGTAATACAAGAACAAATTATAATTTATTAAATAATGAAATTAAGGTCCCTTATACCTAGATTATCTTATTATAAACAATATTATAAATTAAGTGTCATAGGAACATAAACCTAACTTTTCATGTAAATTTTATTAGTTAACTTGTAATATCTGTATAGTAATCCCTATGTAGACTCATAAAATATAATCTTAAAAATGTGCAAGAGAGAACAAGTGTCTTATTCCACTTTTTTTAATATTCTTAGGCAATGGGGCTATTTCCTAAGGTTATACATAAGATAATTAAAGAAAAATAAAAATACAACTATTAGTGAAGCATATCTCATGTCATGTGGATTAAGAGACACTTATAATTGTTACTTATTATCAATATAATTCTTTAATACAGTCTCATTTAAGTAAAGATACAACATGTTCATGCAACTTAAGATGCGTAGACTTGGATTCCCTATAACACTTGCAAATACGAACTTACTACATACACAAATAAAAGTGAGACATATTTATAAACTAAGAGAGTCACTCAAATAAACTTATGATATGATCTTATTTTTTATTTTATATTCACATATATGATGGGAGGCTTTTTTTTGTAAATTAGAGCCTTGATCCTAACAGGATGACAAAGTTGTGTTTTTAAGACAAAAGAGAAATACATATGTAATCCAAAAGAGTTGTAACATAATTTGAATAAAGACTATACAAGGAATATGTTTTACATTAACACATAAAAGTTAGAATCTACATCTATCAATCACAACATCATAAATAAATATAACATCAAAAATTACACATACTTTAGTAAGCTATGTGTAAGAAAAATATTTTCTACTATGGTAAGTAGCGTTAGGGTTAAAGAATAGAATAGAAGGGAGCTTGATAAGGTTATGGGCGAGAAATTAATGAAGGGCATGAAATATAAGGGATAACATATATTCATCTATCAGTGGTTACCCCATGAATGAAGGGAGAAGGCTAGGTTAGATGAAGAAGACGAAGGTTTGGGTAAACTTGTTTAACGGTTGTCTTAAGGATGAGGTTAGGATCAAATAAGTTATTGGTGTTCTTATTTAGGTACTTGAGTATTGTTTACTTGATAAAAATATGGAGTTGATGAAGAATTAGGGGCATTAGAGGTGGAGGAGATGGATTCAAAATTCAAGAACCATATATAAAAAATGGCATGTAAGGTAGTATAGTGTGTAACAAAAGATGGATATTTATGTAAGATAATTTAATCATGAAGAAATTCATGAAAATATTCGCAATTTAAATAACCTCTATGTGCATTAGAGTTAGGAATAGTATAAGAGACTTCATGAGAGAGAATATATTGTTAAGAAGGAATAAATTTATTATGTCTTCTGATTTGGGCTTTATCTAAAATATGTACAAGGATGAGAAAACTAACCAAGTTGGCCCTTATGCTCAATAATTGAGCTTGTATTCCATGAAAATATACATAATCTAGCTATAGAAAAATGAATATATAGTTTTGTAAAAAAAGAAAGTAGAACCATTCTAAATCCATTTTATTTTAAGGGAATGTGAATCTAAATTTATGTAAAATTTTATCATCACTCTAGTGACCAATACATATGGATCTATGAATTGACTATCCCATTATATATTTCAAAGTTTGGCATAATGAATTATGGTAGGATTAGGTGAATATGATGGCTAAAGAAAGAGAGGTGTGGAGGAGTTCTAGGGTTTTATCCTCTAGTGTAGAAGATAATATGATATTGGATAATTTTCATGTTGTGTTGATCCTATACATCTTGTTCATTAGTTGGCCCATTTAGGACAAGGTCAATAGTGGAGGTTGGGGCATTAAGGGTGGAAGATTCCGAATTTATCAAAATAGGATGTGAGTGTTGAAATGGTTAGGAATGTTTGTAGTGGTAAGTGAGAAATAGGTGAGATAAGTGAAGGGTAAGGGTTAAGAGGGTAAATTGTTTTTCTAACATAAAAATAACCTACTATTTGGAGGTGTGCATCTCCATCATAAGTAGAATCTATTATAATCCTTTACCACACATAGTTTTCCTAGTCTATATAGGGTTTAATGTATAGGTTGTAATGACTCTTAGATATAAAGTCAAAATTCAACTTTCCAACTTATAAGTGACTCTTAGAGTATTGATTCTTGAATATTAATAGAGTTCAATAGACTGGGATATTTATATGATGGAAGCAATTGGAACTTGTAATGTTATTCTTTCAATTCTTCTCCATGATTGAAGAGTGTTTACCTCTTTCTGTTCTTGTTCGTGAAATTATAGTATGGATATAGATATATGACTATGAAATTGTTTATTTAAGGAGACAATTTCAGATTTTTTATTATTTATTATTAATTTATAAATAATTATTAATCTGAGAGTTTATCACATTATTAATTATTAAACAATATACGATTTATAAAGAATATAATAAGCATAAGTTTTTATAACATTATATTAGAATAATACATACATGTTATAATGGTATGAGACCTAATAAAAAATTCTAATAGAGGGGCCAAAAAAATTGGTGGAAATGGATGATATAAAATATTATGAGAAAGAGGATTATGATGGAGGTCCATGGTGACCTCCTAAGAATGGGGAGTATCTAGTTTATGAGAAGAAGGAAATGGAGGAGAGGAAGAACTATATATAAATGATAAAAAAATGTAAGAAATGAAGTGAAATCCATATAAGTAATCAAAAATAAAGAGGAGATGGAATTTCATCATAAGGATAGAAAATTATTGTTAGATGGAGGTGGTGTGAGTAGTTGACATGGATAGGGATGGATCAATGAAAGAGTTCTAGGGAAAAAATGTAAAATGAGATAAAATATATAAGAGAAGCAAGGAGGTGAGATAAATGAGTGTATCATAGGATGCAAAAAAATAAACAAGGTGGATCTTGGATATAGGATAATATAGGGATATGGATATGTGGCTATGAAGGTTGTGACATGTGGAACTACGATTATAAAACAAGATGAGATATAGATGTAGAAGTAGGAGTCATGAATTAAGAACTAGATGGCGTAGAATGAGGAATGAGTGGGTCCATGGTAGGGAAAAATATGCATAAGGACAATATGAGGAAGCAAAAAAAGTAAATGTCTCTAATGGGTTGGAGGAATAAGGGAGAAGATGGGAGGGTATATTCACATGCACAATGTGCTTGATCTATATTTTAGAATCTCCAAACTTGAAGAATGAGAAAAATATTTCCTAAGACATCAAGAAGCTTAAGAAGTGTTAATGTCATTGAGAGTAAGGTCAATTGAATATATTCAATACCTAAAATGATTTATGATTTGGTGAAATTATTTAATATTTCTATTTGTGCATAACATGTGTCATGATTGAATGTATCATTAGATGGATGAAAAACATTAACCCTCTTACAAGGAGGAATAGGAGGATTCTTGATCATGGATAGATTTAGATGTAAACTATGATGGAGAGGAATATTTTTAGAGCATGAGAGCTATAGTGGGGAGATAGCATGTACTAGAGGGAAAGCATGATACTATGTATACCTTCCTAAATGAGAAAAAGTCTCAAGTTGAGATTTCAATTTGTTTGTGTTTGTGTCTACACTATTTGACATAATCAATCTATTTTCATGTTTCTGTCTACACTATTTTCCATAGAAGAATTTGTTTGTACCAATGGCTCCAAGTTGCATTATTTTGAGATTTTAGGGTATCTAAATTTTAGGGTTGTAAATTTTAGGATTTTTAAATTTTAGGGTTTGTAAATTTTAGGGTTTTAATTTAACCTAGTTTATAAATTTTAGGATTTTAATCTGGTTTGTAAATTTTATGGTTTCAATTTGCAGATTTAAAGAATTCACAAATTAATTAATAATGTTGACCTAATCGCAATTTGTCCATGAATTTCACAATTTTAGGGGAAATTGCAGAGGAAATCATATTCTATGAGGATAAATTATAGAGCACCTATTGGTTGTAGTGACCTTCACTCAAACCCTACTCTTTGAACAACCTCCTCTCTATTTGAGCTAATAATGACAATTGAAAAAGGTGTAAGAAGGCATTGAGTAGAAGGTTACAATTTGTAGAAGGAAAAAGATGAGTATGAAGCCAATAGGTTGATGGTGTTTAACTTGGGGTCAATGCCTTCTATGGATTTTCTTAGATAAATTTGGAGATGGAAAATGAACCAATAATCAAAGATGTTGGTTTACATAAATTTTTAAAAATAATACCTTTGAGAAAAGGTTACCTTTGCTTGAAAGTAATACTTTATTATTATTTTTTGATTTGTAAAGGCCTTCAAACAAAGAGAATATTTTATCAAAGGTTAACCTTTAATCAAAGGTCTCTACATAAATATATTCAAGCAAAGGTCCATTCAAATAAATATCTTTGAACAAAGGTAGTTCAAAAAGATTTTCCCCTCACTTTCAAAATTTTCATGTCCCAAGTTTGGGACCCATTATTGTGGAATTTCCTAGTTGTAGAGATATTGTTTTGTTGAACACCTGGAATAATGAGAGAGGGGGTGAATTAGTATTCTTTGAAATCACTTAAAAATTTAAAAATTCATTCCACATAGCATATTCAATTTGTAGTAAGAAAGGAAAGCATGAGAGCTCAATCATCAAACCACATAACACATGAACATCAGATTTTTACATGGATAACCAAAAAAGGGGAAAAATCATTATGAGGTTTAGCTCACAATATATTATAACCGATTATAAGATATTACAAAAGTGCTCACTATAAGTGGACTCATTGTCCTAGTGGACTCACTATCGATAGAAGGAAGAAAGGATAGAAGAGAGAGGTGAGACATAACCAGAATGAATTGTTACAAATGTATCTACAACATGTTGGAATACAGTTCCACTGAAGCTCAATATACAAAGTCAACACACTTCATATCATTTTTCTCTAACACTCTTCTTTGTTCCGCACTCGCATCACTTTCACATAAATCACATCAACAATTCTTGTGTTCACACTCTATAACATTGAAATGTACTTAAATATGTATCCATCACATCTACAAACACCTACATCATAAATTAGGTCGGCCTAATTAGATGTATCAAGTGAAAACATAACTTGTTGGATCTCAATCAACCATACAAACCTCATGCCTTAATTCAAAAACATGTAACACATCAAATAGGTCAAGGTGGACCTATAATATCTCACTTATAATAGATAAATAATTAACCTCTACAATACCCCAAATATATTAGGTCGGCACCGTTGGTGACCTAACATCAAAATTCACCAACAAATCAACCACAAACTAATGTGCAGACCACCAAAATTCACACCACTTGGAACATAGGTGCATCTAATACCTATAAACACTTCCACAAATGCAAAAGATAAAATACTAATTTGAAGTGAAGTGCAGACTCATCAAAGCATACACTTTGCACAATAAACACTATCACTAGGAAACCAAATATTTTTTCATTCATAAATTCTACACTGGAAGACAAAACAATGTGAAAATATGGATTTATACTCCTCTAACATCCACCAAAATTGTATTAGAACCACAAATAAAAATTCTTCCAGGCAAACCAATGCGGGCTAAAAACTAGATGTCCTATACACTAAAAACTATGTTTTGACATAGCCAATCTTCAACTCAACTGTTTGCATCAGATCAAATCTTCTTGCATCCATGCATTGGATTATCATTCTCATACACACTCATGCTTCACCAATTGGTATGTACTTCAATATTCATACCAAATCATAATATTGGCATCAATGAAAACACTGCAATGCATACTATACAATCCATGCTCATACTCATGCTCATGTTGCCAATAGACATATCAATGACAAGCTCTTTAACCTTTCAACATTTTTTAGTTTTATTTTGGTTCATTGGTATTGATTGTATTAAGTTGAGTTTGAATCTCATTGGCTGTGTATTTAAAATTTTAAGCTCTCAAAAAAATTGTGTGCATTTCTCATTAAATTATTTTTTCAAAGGCTTATGTTGTTTTTCATTCATCTACACTACTTGGAGTTTGTTGGTTTTAATTGAACCACTCCAAGTAACATTAAAAAAAAATTCTTTAAGAAAATTCATAGTCATACACGAACAATTTTATGTAGTGAAACATCCTTATATATACCTTTATTCCAAAAAAAACATGTTTGTTTATCTCAACATATTTTTTATATAAATATAAATAATAAATTAATAAGATATTATTTTTGTTTCCCTTACATAAATTTTTAGTAGTCATAAATCTATTTTATTCACACATAGGAGAAGGCAATTGACATGTGCTTTTTATCCCACTAGAAAAAAATAATGTCAGAGAATAATTTTAGTAATGATACTCAACTCATAAACACTACACAATACTACTAAACATTGATTACTAAACAAACACTACTAAAAATCACGAAAAATTCAATGAAAAACTAGAACTCTGTGATAATCTATACATGTCTTTGATGCCTTCAACCATTCTAAAATAAATGAATATGATGCATATAAAGTAGCAAGGAAAAAATAAGATATATTTTTCAAGCCGTGGATTCAACATAGGATAAAGAGGTAGAAAATATAACCATAAACAACATAAGCATTTGAAAAAATAATTTAATGAGAAATAAACACAAAGGTTTTTAAACCAAAATTTAAAATTTCAATTTAAGGACACATATGGTGGACTAAATTAACAATAAAAAAACATTCAAAAAGGAAAAGAATAGCAACCATTAGTATCTAAAGAGTGGTTAAATTAACAAGTAGAAATGATATTAAGTAATCATTTTTGAAAAACTAGAGGTATTTTCTTAACTAAGTGGAATGCATACTAAGTATTGAATTCTTAAACTATTTTGTCAAACACATACCATAGATACCAAGTAATATTGTTTCTAAATCTCACAAGAATTTTTTAAATATATAACATACATATTATGAAATATTATTTCCAAATCCATTAACCATTTTTTCAAAATATAACATTCATATGGGTGTTAGGATTTAGGATTTTTCAATAGAATAAAGGAATTAAATTACCAATTATAATATATATTTAAATGACATAACAAAAAAATAAAGACATACATTTCTAAGACAATTTTTTTTTAACGTGGTTCACTCTTTGGGTTAGGTCCACAAACAACAACGGTCCAATTGCTATCAAACTTCTAGCAATAATCAAATTAAAAATAACCCACAACAATATGCTACAATGTACAACTTCAAATTGTGCTCAAAATTTTCTCATGCACTACAACGTGTTACACACCAAACCAATGATACACTTCACGTGCTTTGTTGCATGTCCATTTTATCATAACCATTAATTTTTATCTTCTTTCACATGTGACTTGCTACGAGTTGTTCAAAATTCATGATACGATCATTCATCTTCATTCTGCAAAAAATTAAAACTTTTGGCTAGTAAAAAATTAGTTTTTATTTCAATCGAAATTATAATAGGAAATGAATTCTTTATTAAAAATATAGTGATTTTTTTCTTTAGGGCAGTACCCCCAAGCCCTCAACTAGGGGTCCTACCCCTAGCAACCCTTGTTGGGGGTGTTTCCCCTAGATCCCTATTGTGGGCTTTTCCCCCATGCTCCAGCTGGGGGGTGGTCCCCGCTAGACCCTATAGGAGGGGCTTCACCCCCTCCACTCTCTCATTAATTAATTTGGGGAGAAACCATGCCAAGCAAAGTCACCAAAACCTTAACCTAGAGCACATGACCAGGCTACACACACTAACAATGAGGTAGTTTAAACATAGTTAATAAAAAAAAACTCTTTCAAATCATAATATACTACTATTAATACTTAGGAGTCTTAACGAAGTCATTTAGGTGGGATTCACATCACTACCCAACTACATCCAAACTCCCATCTAAAATATATAGACGAAGAATGATGGATTGGGATCAATGGTTGGTTAATTTATTTTACTAAATTTTAAACTATCATCCATTATGTTATAAACAAAATGATCAGGTGAAGACAAGGGGGTTTGTGCCTACACACTGGGTGAAGATCTATCTTGCGCGACTTGTTCTAGCTATGTATGATTTGTGTGGGATGCATTGTCCATAGTTTGTTTTAGTCTTACTCGTTGTTTCTTCTCATCTTTTGATTGCTTTAGGTTCTATTTTGTGGTTTTTCATGGGCCATGGTTTGTGTGGGCTGCATGGCATATGCAAGCGGTTCAAGGGACCCCCAGTTGCTTTCATTTAAATATGCTATTGTTGGTGGGGACTCATCTTCCTCCAGTCATGAAGAAGCTATAAATTTCCTCTTACATACAAAAGAGGAGTTGAAGAACAACCAATCTTAGAGTTTTCAGCCAGAACCCAATGGATGTTTGGAAAGATGTAAAAATTTCCTAGTGGTGGTGATCAACCCATAAGCTATTGCTGAAGATGTGCTATATCTCTCTAAGCATGCATTAATCTATAATTTTACGGGGGTTCGTATCTCACTGCCTTTTTTGGAGAATTGGGTCCACAACAATTAGAATCTTGAAGGAGACTTGGAAATCATTTTGGGAGCTAATGGTTACTTTTTATGGTCTTCTCTTGGATTGTAGATCATAATGCGGTGTTTGAAGTGGTCCCATATTTTCACAATTAGGTGGGGCTTTTCATCAAACCATGATACCTGGGGTTTGATCTGTATAAAGAGCTTCCTTCAAGGATTCCTATTTAGATTTGCCAACCTCGCCTTCCAATGGAGTTTTGGCATAAGGACATTTTTCACTCTATTGTGGCAGTTCTTGGGAAGCCCTTGGGGCCCTCCCATTAAAATATGGATTGAAGGGAAACTTATTTTGCTTGTTTGTGTGTGGAAATTAATTTAAATAACCCACTTCTAGAGTCTGTTGAAATTAGGCTAAGAGGTATGTGTTGGATTCAACAAGTGGATTATGAAGCACTTCCTTTCCGTTGTCGTACCTTCCTTGAATATGGGCACTTGCAAAGGAATTTCCCCAAGTTGTGTGCAAAAAACCATAATCCTTAGCCAAGTGTGCATGCAAATAATTCTAATGCAAAAGGTAAAGCTTTGATTTAGAATGAGGAGCTTGATTTAAAAGGGTTTATAATAGTGAAATCTCAGTCGAGAGAAAAAGCACCAAACCACTAAAACAAAACCACACTTAGAGAAGCCTCTGGTAATAAATTTGATGTGCTTGAAAATTTTGAGGACTTGGATTTAATGGAACATGATCTAAGCTTTGGGACTCAGGTTTTTCAAGGTTTAGATCCAAAAAGTCAATACTTTCAGTGTCATCCTCCAACAACTAACGTGCATGAGGTTTCAAAGGAAGGAATTTCACCCTCTTTGATCCTGGCTGATCATGGAGATTTTGGGCAAGAGATTGCAATAGTTCTAGTAGATGATTTGATTCCTAATCCTTTGGAGGAGAATCCTTAGGTGCACATAGGTGTTGATGAGGTAAAGGAGTTGGATATGTTAACCTATTTTGTCCCTTCATCTAAATAAGTCACACCAAGATGCTCGTGATCGTTAATGACTTATTGGTTTATTCCTAAACCAATAAAGTGCTAGAAAAAGTTTAGTTTCTTTTTCTTCAAATGTATTGAATTAGTCAAATCCCCATGTTGCATAAGTTTTGTAGGGAATTTACATTATTAACTAGTGAGAAATTTGGGGTTTTATATTTGCTGGTTTTGAACAAAGTCCTCCCATGATGGCACTGGGAAAGTACCTTATCACCCACATATTTCACTACATTGCAAAACTAAAATATGCTTTATTTCCCACATTGAAAATGGAATAGCATGAGTAATAAAACATCACATATTGGGATTTCATGGTTCAACATGTTGCACATTTGGAAAATTGGATATAATACATTGAAGAAGTCAAGGAGGTTCGTGGCATGGTGTGAGACTTGTATCTTGCTGGACTATGAAAACACCATGTAACAGGTATTAGTCTTGATTCGTCATCCAAAGGATTTGTAAGCCATTATTCATTTGTATTAGATTTTGACCTTTGGTTAAAATTCCATACATTATATTGTCTTCATTTAGTGAATGCCAAGAGGGATTCAAGGATTCAATTATTGCATCATTTGAAAGTGAAATGGTAAAGGCATATAATTTCTTCACAATCGGTGATAAATGGGATTTGTCAAGGCTATCTCAAGGGGCAAGCTTCATTTGATGAGTATTCTCCTACAAAAGGTTGTGCAGATATCTTTATAAAGTGACCAAACTATTTATAGGGATAAAGGTGCAAAGGTAGTTTCTTACATGGAAGGCCCTATGGCTCTATAAAAGAGAGACTTATATTTACCTTGAGGACTTTCAATGTTGTTTTGTTTTGTTGATATGATTGAAAAAGATGATATCCAAATTGAATACAATTGAAAACATTTGATTACACCTCCAACTGAACGTTGTGCATTTTTTTTAGATAGATATGGTTATCAATATAGTTGTATTTATTCTTAGAGCCTACACCCATTGAGATTAAGGTTTCAGTGTTATTTGAGATTAAGGTTTCAGCATCATTTATTCAACATACAAGCTAGTTGTTAAGTGATTAGCTTGGTATGCCATTAAATTGAATAAATATGAAACATGTGGGAGTGTCAAGCTTCAAAATGGTGATGGTCATTTTGGTCATTTGAAATACCAAAACCATTATTGTGATGATATTCAACAAGAGACATCCCATTACAAGGTTCTCAACAAGAGACATAGATACTCTTTACCTGGGTATGTGCATTATGTTGATGCATCAAGGTGGCAAGATTTTTGAAGATGCAAAAATTTTGAAGGCAAAAGGTGAACTAGGTATGGAAAATGAACAAAGGTAGATAAGAGCACTATGATCAAGACCTTTAAGTGTCATCTTAAATAAAGTCATTAATGGAGCTTCCTTAGAGTGAGCATAGATAGGTGGATAGTATTCATGTGCTATCATAGGTCTGGAAACAACTACACACAGGGCAGAGGCATTAAAAAGTGAGTCTTTTTCGAGGAAGTATGCAAAGTATATTAAGGTTCATGAAGAATTTCGATATTTCAAAGATATTTTCAAGGGGTAGATTGTAGATAATGCCATACCAAGCACAAGAAGGTAAGGATAAAGTGATAGAGCCTCGAGACTTATATAAGATTGTAGACCTATGTTAGTTGGTAGAAGTCTTTAAAGGCGCATTTTTATGGTGACTAAGATATACATGCACGAAAGAAATAAAGGCCAATAAACAGAGCTTCAAGAGTACCACTATATCTCAACCATACATCACCAAAAGAAAGTGTCATACCTATGATAATATAAAAGGATAGTGCTCCCAGTCAAAGCTAATGGTTTGCAAAATACTCATAGCTACAATGGCAGTCAGGGGTAGGTTTTTATCAATACAAGTTGTAGTAGGGTATGTTGATTGCATAATGACAAAGATAGTGTTTAAAAGGAGTAGGGATACAATAAATAATCAGATCCAAAATTAAAAAAAGGTTAGGTAACCAAGTAACCAATCATGATCTCATGTCATAGGCAAGTACCACAAACGCCTTTTAATTGCTCTTTAATATGAAAACTAGCATATGATAGGCTTATATGATGAAAATGATTTTATAAAAGAAAAGAAACAATGAGGATAGTCATTCCATAACTAAAAAAGTGATGTATGACTATGAGGTGGAAAGGGAAGTCTACAAAAGAAGGATTAAAGGACAAGCTTGGTGAAATTCCCATAAAAATGAGTTTTCATGATGCAACATATATAAGATAGTGACATAAAAAAGAGCAATATAGTTGATGCATGACTTCATTATAGAGGGTAGTAGTGAATAGAACAAAGGAATGACCTTAAATGAAAGGGGAAATCACTTCAAGGGAAAGATACCAAAGGTTCCATAGTGAATGAAAGTGCATGCAAGAGGACAACATGTCATGATTTCTAGGCTACAAGACACTTAATGAAAATCAAAGGATTTGGTGTGACAATGATTTTGGGAACAAAGACAATCATAACT
This sequence comes from Sequoiadendron giganteum, assembly GCA_007115665.2. NCBI lineage: Eukaryota > Viridiplantae > Streptophyta > Pinopsida > Cupressales > Cupressaceae > Sequoiadendron > Sequoiadendron giganteum. The sequence goes on along the minus strand of CM021109.1, from coordinate 237,088,522 downwards.
ATAATGAAAAGGAATAAATCTGTCATAAAAGAGATATCCATATAACATGAAGCAAGACAAAGATTGTTATTGTGATGTATATCATGAAGAGAACACAAAAAGAGCAGTAAGGTTTAAGGAAGGTGACAAAGAGAAAAGATACTATGGATAATTTATAAGGGAAACTTATTTTCATTTAAGAATTTAAAAATATTGATCATGAGATTTCTTGCATACCTTTATAAATATTACTAACCTAGGCCCTAGTTCTGGTTACAATATTATGGTGTGGGTGGCTTGATTTGAGATTTATTTCAAACATCACTAGAAAGGAGTTGGGCATGACTAGACCTAAGCACAAACAAGTGACAGTAAGAATAGTGAAGGTTAAATGAAAGCATGATAGTATTTTAGAGGACAAAATGTTTGAAGGAACGAAGCTGAGCTCTTTTATTATTGCTATAGTCTCAAGCTTCAAGTTCTGAAATTAGTAGATGTCATGAAAAATATGTGAAAAGGCTATGAATCTGTCAATTCATGATGTATAGGGGATAGTGCATAAAAGGTATCACTCAAAACTTAGAAGCTGTAAAGAAAACAAAGAAGTCTAAAATTATTATCTTTACTTCTTTCCTTCTCATCAAGAAATTTCAATACAAGGGGGTAGTCATATCCTACAAGATATTGAACTATATAGCCATTACGTATACACATTACAACACAGTCATGATGAGAGAATTTAGTTGTATATTCATAAGCTCTGTCATACACATGAGAGGGAGTTAGATTCAAAAGGAAGTCTTCAAATCAAGCTTGTGGCCTAAAATTTCAAGCTTAGTTTAAGAGTTGATGAAGACAATGGATGGAGCTACTAGTGATGCAGTATTATTGAATAGGAAGCTATGGATCATGTAATTATATGATTATGAGACATTCATCTCCTATGGAGTAGGATAGTCAAAAGATCAAAATGAGATGATAGCGTACACACTAATCTCCCAAGTGATCAATGAACAGTGGCTAGGGATAATCATCATTCACAAGCACAGTTATTTTGGACTAAAAAGTGAAGCCACTATGAAAAGGATAGATTAATGATAATCTCCTACAACTATAGAGTGTGGTCAAGCTAAGAAACTATGTATTTTGAGATGCTTCTTATAGGTCTTGAGAACTCACTTTCTCCATGTTTTTCTGCATTATAGGAGAAGTTGTTGCTAACAATGACAATAACCTATGAGATGATCTATCTAAAATAAGCAATACTATGATTACTAAAATGGTATGAAGGCTTATTTAACCTTGAAGATATCTCAAGCACTCATAGTGTAATGTTGAAGAAGAAAGTCTATGGCTTGAGGTGACTTTTTTCCATGAAGTTAGAAGATGAAAGCTCAAGATACAAAGGCACAACAACATGAAGATTTCAATGAAAGTATGATAGTCTAAAAGGGACAACGTTGATTGAATTTGGTGAGAGTGCAAAGGTGTAGAATATGTTACTGTAAATAAGACAAGTTTCAAAAATTTAGCCTTGAGAGAATATCCTACACCTTATTAGGAAACTTTTGAATTTTCAAATATTCTCCCACATGTTCTATCAATTTTTTTGAAGAAGTTGCAGTATTTTGGAGAGTAATGAGCAGTTGGAGCGAATCTAGGAGGTTGAATGAGTTGTCCAACAAATTTGAGGGAATAAAGGGGTAGTTTGACCTAGTTTTAGAGAAGTTACAAGCTTTTAGGAGTTTTTTGTGAAGCCTTTATGGTAGAGGAGAGCAAGGGATGATTTTTTCACCATTCAAACAACCTTTTGGAGCAGTTTAAGGGGTTGAAAAGTAGGGATTATTGTTTTGGACTACCAAAGGAGCTTAACCAAACAACATGAAGTGAAGAATTATCCTTTTCTCTTCCACACATGTTCCTATTCTCATGTAAGCTGTTGAAAAACATAAAAGAAAGCTTTAGAAGCAATTTTTAGTTAGTTCTTTTCTCTCTCAACAATGTATTGTAATATTTTCAAGTTCTTTCATGTTGGGACAACAATTGTAGCTCATTTTTAGACTTATGTATAGGTGTGTAAGCACCTCTTTTATCAATAAAAAATATTATTCTTTCCTTCTTAACAACTATTTTATTATGTGCAATGGATGATTGATGTGTTTTTCTGTGTTTTATTCTAAAAATTCAAATACATTGTCTCATTTCCGTCACTTTTAGGCAGAAATGTATGTATCATATAGGTCATAGGTTGTTCTATTGAAGTTAAAGCTCCTTTATTTGTGAGAAGTACTGGATTTCCCTTTTAAAGATTACAAACTTTTCAACTTTCCTATGAAACACTTATGTATGAACATGTTAACCTTTGATTTTTGCAAACACAAATTGAAAAACTAAGAGATTTGTGTCAAAACAATAGTGTAGGTTTGAAAGAATCATTTTGTGTATCACCTTTTAGAGTTTAGGTTTCATTTTCATGTTATCCTTCTCACTTTTCCTTAACATCATTAATTTAGTTTATTTTAAGGTGAGGTATCAGAGGAACCAACCTTCTCTAGAGGTTCCTTTCTATCATAGGTGTCCCACAAACCTAGAAAGGATCCCATGCTTCACCAATAAGCTAAGTTTTGCAACTTAGCAAGGGCGCAATATTGAGTGACATTTTTTTTTGGCATGCCCAATGGGACAATTTGAGCTATCACGATTCAAATTTTATCCTATCATTGCTGATATTTGATGTGTATATCAATAAATTCTACCTTTGGAGGAAAAATATCTACACATCTGGGGACTCCAACTATATTCTAATGGTTTTGAGAAGACTAAAAGTGCTGGTATGTTATCAATTTTTGCAAAAAAGACAATCTTGATAATTCTTGATTTATGATAGTTCAATGATTTTCCAGCTTGATTAAATACAAAATGATGTCTTGGTTTTAGGAGATATGTTTCATCACCCTCAATTTCATGAAAAACCTACTTTTACCACTTCCTATCAACCATACCAAGAAAAATATAATGCTGGTTTTGTCTCAAATAACCCACCAACAATAGATTATTTGCATAATTATCATGCTTACCACCCACCCACCCTTGCTCAATATTCTTGGTAGCCTTCTAGTCAGTTTGAAGAAGTAATTACTAAGCTAACCAAACCTTGTTACCTTTCTAGCCAACCCCAAAATACTGACAATATGGAGATTAGTAATATAAAAAACATATTGCTAGATTTCAATAAGAAAATGGATGATATCAAGAGACAACAAGAGTATAACTTGCAGCAGGAGGATTTGGCCTACCAAGCTTACCAACACCAACAAGAGTTGGATTACCAAAGAAATCAATATGAGGATCTTGCAAAAGATCTTGCTACAAAAGAGGAATGAATGAGGTTATTGCTTGAATCAATTCATACAAAGGAAAAGCTTCCCAAATATGAGATTCTAAGTTTGAGGCAAGGTAAACCTCCTAATTTTTCAAATCAGCCTTTAAAGCTTGAAATTCCAAGTTTTACAAGTCTTCACCTTTTACAAGATCTAGAATCTAATCTAGAGTAGCCTAGTATACTTCAAAGCAGTCATCTCCACATCTTATACCATCTCAAGAAGATCAAAATGACTTCAATAATTAGCTTTCTTTTCTTGATATCATTCATCTTTACAAAGATGGACCCATTGTGTATTAGAGTAGTTGGTTTAGAGAGAGAAAAAGGAGGTAAATTTGTAGAGGAATATGAGAGGTCTTTTGTTGTTAGTACACTTGCAGATGAGGTAGATGAGGAAAATCAGACTTGCTACAAGTATTTTATGAACATGATCAATTAGTGTAACATAGGAAAATATTAAGTTGGCTTTATTAAAACAAACCTAAGTAAGCAAGAAAGAACAAAGGAGGAGAAAACAAAGCAAAAGGAAAGATCTCACCAAATGCCTTCAACCTCCATGAATCAACTTCCTTGTACCTTCTCTATTTGCTGCGATATATGTTTGCCCTCAAATTTCTTTGTGAGCAACTATGACTATGACAAGACCATGCAAATGTTGAAGGATTTGAATGGAGTGCAAGTAAAAAGCTAAGTTCTACATGCACTACAAAAATATGCAAACTAACCAAATTAGACTAAAATAATGAAGTGAAGAGATAGAAGAAGAATAAGATGTTGAGAGATAAAATTAAGAGATATTAGAGATTCGGAGATGAAGACAAAATTGACATTTTATAAAAAATGCAGTTTTGTATGGACAGATGAGATTAAAGATTGATAAGTGCCCTAGAATATGTGGTCAAGATTTAAAATAACAACCCCTTAATTAGGGTTAGGGCAACTCTAAGATGAAATTCAAATTGAGTGGACAAGATTTAATTTAAGAAATTAAATCAAGGAATGAGATTAGTTGTGACAGTGAGATGAGAATTAGCAAGTAGAAAAAAGATGAGATAGAAAATCAAGTCATTTTAGAAATAACTTACTTTGTGGAGAGAAATTCTATTTTGAAATTAATATTTTAAATTAATTCCAAAATGGTGAATTCATGTGATAGTAAATAATAATAATTTAAAATTATTTACTTGGAAAGAGGGAAATTGCCAATTTAAATAAAATGCTTTTATTTAAATTTAGAAAGAAAATCAATAAGACAATTTAATAATTAAGATTATTCAATTGTGGAGGAAAATTAGAAAGTGGGTAATTTTAAATATGATTTTATTTAAATTTAAAAAGAAAGTTGAAGAGGATAGATAATTTTAAATAAATGATTTTATTTAAAATTAGAAAGAAAGTTGAAGAGGATAATAATTAAGTAAATAATGAGAATTTAATTAATTATGAGAAGACATAAATAATTAATGATGTATTAAATAAATAAAGTTTATTTATTTAAATAATCATGAGGAAGTAATGGACTAATAATTAAATAAATTTAGGAATTTATTTAATTATAGAGTGACATAGGCAATTAGCAACGTATTTAAATAATAAATATAATTTATTTATTTAAATAGGAGGAATAAAAGACATGAATTAATTAAATAATAGTTGAAATTGGATTATAACATAATTAAATATTTTAATTATGTTGAGATGAAGCATGATATAGAAGAATGTGGTTTGCGGGTCTAGGCCATTTTTATGTGTCTACATTTTCCCCTTTGTCATAATGCAGCCTGTCGCATTGTGGCAAATAAAATAAGTCTAAAATATGCCCCAGTGCAAAATAGGGACAAGGAAGAATGACGAGGAGGGTTGCGGTATGCCCCCTCGAGAGGAAAATTGGGTTCCAAGAATATGAGTGGGCTCTCGAAATGGATTAGAAAGACTAGAAGATGAAAGCCAAAAGTATATAGGAAAGATAGATAAGGATGATAATGATGCGGACTAGAAGAAATGTTAGAGAGAAAAAGATGAAGGTAATGCAAGTTAGTGCAGAAAAAGAAATGCATGTTAGAATCCTTCACCGTTTTCCAAAGTACTAGTAAGTGTTGCTCGAATCATCATTGGGCGGTAAAAATGACACAAATGGACAAAAAACACCAGGGTATGACATAGACCAAGGTGTGCAAGGTCATCCACTTGCAAAAAAAACAATCACAGACAAGGAATGTCCTAACTCATACTAAAGGCCAATTTGGCCCAGTCTTTCTGTCAAGACAATCCAAAGACAACAGTCAAAGAAAAATAGAAGAGGTCATGGGACATCATCGCACCTCTAAATACTTCATGGGACATCCTCAAGGTAGCTAGTAACATGACAAAAAGACATGTCAATAAAAAGATAAGAAAAAATAGCCAAAAATTAACAACCATTTAATTATATTACCAATGTTTGTTTGTTGAAGATTAATTATTTGATAGTTTGACAGTTTTGATGGTGCCTAAGGTCAGGAAGGACACATCCTGAAAAGGAAAAGGAAATTGTGACAAGGTCCAAATCCAAGAAGGACACATCTTGAAGAGGGCCAAAAAGTGACGAGACTGAAATTTTGACTAATATTTTGGCAAGTTGACTGATTTTGAATATATGATTGGTTGGCTTATGTTGTCTTGATTTTGACCAATTTTGACATTAATGCTCTGAATGACTGTATTGTGTCAAGTGTGACTATGTCCAACTTATTTGACTAATGTGACCATGTTTGACTTATGATTTTATTTGGACAAACCTAAAAGGATTGGCCTAATGTCTCAGGGACTCAAAGGTGAATCTTGCCTACATGTAGCAAATGCGCAGAGACAATGTAGTTCGAATAGGACAAAGATTGATTGACATGATTGACTTGACAAGATATGCCTGACTTTGACTCTATTTTTGGGATTTTGACATTGATTTGGATGTTTTTGTGTTTTCTCAAGACATTTTTCAATTTTTAGGTCTTTTTTCAAGACTTTTTAGGATTTTTATGACTTTTTTCAAGACTTTTTAGGATTTTTATTACTTTTTTCAAGACTTTTTAGATTTTTTTTTACTTTTTGATGTTTTACGAAAATTGTGACAAATGCATGTGAATGATACCAACGCACATGAATCCAAGGACAACCATGATTTTTCCGCTAGTCAAGCCAAATATAGATTGATAGGTGAAGATGACAATGACGACGTTGTTTGACATGGGAAGGAAACATCCCAAAACAACGTGAAGATACAAATGATATGACAAGAGGATAAAAGTCTGCAGTAGGCCCAGGGTCAAAGTCAAGGATTGTTTTGGATGATGGGCTAGGTTTTCCATACTATTGCATTTGGAATGACTTGGTGAGGACTAGATGGAATGACGAGGGATCTTTAGACCATTGACAAGGGAACCAAGATGGGTGATAGGTAAAAGGCAAGAGAGATGGATGACTTCAATACAAGATAGGAGACATGGATGGCTTCGACTAGGAGAATTATCATATGGTCTCCAAGGATGATGTCGCATAGTGAAAAGGAGGCTATGAAGGTAATGACATGATATTCAATGAATAAGGTATGACCAAAAGATAGACATGTCAAATTTTTTTCCCAAAGCATGACTTATGTTTGTACTGTAATCCTTATCAAGATCAAAGTCGAGGGGAAAATGGACGGAAAGTGATAGGGTTTAGATGGATAGATGGAAATGTCATGTGAAGGGAATGGGAGATGAGACAACTTGCTCCCAAGTGTATTGGTCCACATAGATAATTTATTTACACATGACACTTGTTTGCTAGGTTTTTATCATGGTACTTATCCAGAGTGCATGTTTACCAGGTTTTCACTATTGGACAAAATTTTTCTCTTTATTATTTTCTAGAATTTTTAATTTTTGATTTTTTTTGGTGTCACCATGACGCCTGTTTGCCAAGTTTTCATCAATGGATGATTTTTTTGTTTGTATTTTTGAGTTTTGTCGGATAGCCTCATTGATTTAGATGACCACTGACTGTGCTGAAGCCTTTGATGGTGCTGATGTAGAGACTAGTGCCATGACACGCCAATAGTGACCTTTCTGAAGTAGTTGCCTTGTCAGGATGATAGTGCTTGCATACAACTGATTAATGTCATTATGATCCTTGTTGATACTAGAGTTGGCCTTATCAGAATACACACATCATGATAGAGTGCCATGAGAATCCTTATGATAGAGAGTTGTTGCCAAGATGTAACGAATTTGTAACATGGTATGTTTGCAATTTAAGGAGGATGTAGGATTATGACAGATGATGGTGGACGTGGACGGGTTAGTTGGATGTTTGGATGTAGCTGCTTTTATTCTCCAAACTTTAGGTGTCGGGTTAAGATGGTTTTTGGAACCAACATTTTTATATGTCTTTCTTGATGACCATTTTGGAGGGGGTGGACATGTATTATATGTGGGAGTCCTCTTATGCTATGGCTCCACATTTTGATTGACTTTTGGCTTTGGCGTATTTTATTTGCCTAATTCATTCTTTTCTCAACTTGACCCATTTTTTTTTGGGATCCATTTTAGATTCATTTGTCCACTTGTATTTTCGATTGATTCCATGGCCTTTGGCATGTGATTTTGTATTTTGTATTTGTAAGACTTTTGTTGGTTCCAAATGGAAGGTTTATTCATGATGTAATGACGGTTTGGGGTGTGAAGGGAAGGGGTGTTAGCAACAATCTAATGACAAGGACTACTCATGATACCCATTTTGATGTTTGTACCTGATAAAGTTTCCCCCAATATCGAGGAGGGAACACTAACATCATTAGATTTTTTGACTGATGAATATCCAAGACCTTGATGTCCGTAATGTGCTTGAACTTGAATGGGTTCCAAAATTCCTTGCTTATGTAGGCCTAATCCTTTTCCCTGATAATTCATGTTCTGACAAATTTTGTTTGCGATGGGGTACTTGTTATTGTGGAAGCAAGATGCTAACCCATCCTTATTGTGGAAATTAATTCTTGAAATCTTCTCATCTATTAGAAAACTTGCTCTGAAAAAGATAGATGATCCTAATTGATAGGATGTTGTAGCTTCACTGACATGTTTGATAGAGTTTTGATTAATATCTTTGGTCTGATTTGATGACATGTCAGACTCCTATGATTCTGTTGGTGCTTCAAAGTTGATGTTGAAACCATCTTCATGGTCATTGTCATAGAGCCCACTGAATTCAACTATAGCTTGATCATTTTCAAAAATCTCCATGCTAGAAGACTCTTGTTCTAGTGGTAGATCATCTATGTGTCCCATGGAGAAAAGTATCTCATTATCGGTAGTGTCAATTTTGGAAGCTTGGAGAGGGTCTGTTGGGTCTCAAAAATGCTGGTTCGAATGAACCACGAGAGGTTGCCAAACTCTCACAATGTTATTGGCCAACTAACAAGGCCAACCAATATAGTTGAACCTTCTACTCTTAAGGATCTGCTAAACCTAGGCATGTGCACCTATATGAATGACACAAATTTTGAATTATGCTTCCTACTTGACCAAACTATCCACAAATGGAAATTTGATAGTGGAGAGATATGGCCTAAATTTGGTATAAATAGTGTAAGTAAGATCCTAAATTTGATATAAATTGTATATGTGATATCAAGGTATGAATTAATATGTTCAATTAAGAGATGTAAATAAAATGGATAAAACCTAAAAGGATAAGTAAGACCAGTGCCTTGTTGGGTAAAACAGAGTCAAGTGAAAACTCTAGATGAATGACTTCTATCTGGTAGAGATTCTAATTATTTGGCATATGAATATTGGTTTATAACTTGTATAAACATGCAAGAATTGTAATTCCCAAGCTCTTCGTAGTGATCCAAATGATACTTCTAAATTACTGTGAACGACTTGAAGGATTTAGTCTTTACTTGAAAGAACCAACCAATCACACCACACAAATACAACAAATGTGTATTGATAAACTAAGGATATACTTGATATGTCAATTTAAATAACGAAGAAATATCAACCTCGGAGACAACTTGATAATATTTCCAATTAATTTAACAAATAATTGATACCAAAATCGTGCCACAAAATTCGAGTTCTTTCATTGATCCTTCAAAATTCATACATGCATCACAGTCCTTTGAAACATTCTAAAAGTATTGTATCTCCTACTATCTACTTTCTATCTAATTTCTACTACCTTTTTTACAGTTTTTTACAAGTATTTATACAATACATTCCAAAGATAGTGACCCTTTATTTTGCTGTGCAACCACTTGATATTCTGATTATGGCCATTTACATTCCTCACAGTTAAATAAAATATTTAATTAATTGCCTTGTCGGAAAAATCAAATATCTTTACATAGTTTGACACTTGATTTTAATTTAATAATTTGGGAGCCTTTGATTTTGCTTTGACATTTCAATCATTCTGTGCATTTATTTCTTTGATCGCTTTTGACTTTGACGGGTCCCACCACTAACTGTCACGGCCTCCACCTCCTCTTACCGCTATACCACAGTCTTGGTATTTGCCATCAGCAGTACTGCGGTAACCGTTAGCCACTTCTCCTGACAGTTTACCGTAGGCACCGCAGTCTTTGTTTTCACTATGTGCGGTATAGTGGTAACCACTTACCATCTCCTCTGTTGTTTAACTATTCTCACTGCGACAATTATCTTTCTTTATTTCCTTTACCACTCTACCGTGGGCTTTGACTATTCTCCCTATAGTATAGCGGTATCTGACCCTAATGGACACCTCTGTCATTTGCCTTATTGCTAACGGCCTATCTTCCATCCACCGCACTACCGCGGTCACTGGCTTGACTGCCAAAAATACCGTGATAGCCACTTTGCAAACCGCTAATTGCTCATCACTTCTCTGCCGACTATTTCTTGTTGACTGTTTCATTGACCACTACCCGTTCACCATGGCCATTGCAGTCTATGGTTTGACTGCATGTGGTGGCACGGTAAATATTTTCTGCCGACTCCTTAGCTGCTACCATTGATTGCTTGCCTTCGATGGTTGTTTACTGTAGTCACCGTGGTCTCAGACTTGACTATTGGTGGTACTGTGGTGACAGTCTATAACTACCACCACTATACCATGAGCCCCTTAGTGGGAGGCCAAGGTAAAGTGGTAAAAGACCTATAAAATGAAAATAAAGGGGGCAGTAAGGGTATAAGTCATTTTTGGCCCTTTTGAATGGCGATAGAGCTAATTTTTTCATGAGAAGGTAATGAAATATAAGGAAAATAAATGGGGGTAAAATATAGCAGGTGGTTAATGACTTTTATGGGAAAGATAGTGAAAATGCAAGGCATGAATAAATAAAATATCTTAAGGTTTTGATGGATTTTCATGGAAAATAATAGGAAAATCCTAGGAATTTTTGTGGAAATTTTCATTTCTAACAAGGTCATCTTCAAGTGTTTCATCATGAAGGGCATAAAGGTCAAGGATTGGATCATTTTGGACCTCTTCAAAAGTAGTGTCTTGATCAAAGATGGGCTCAGTTGGAATGACATGATCAAAAATAGGGTCTTGACAAAAGATAGGTTCATTTTGAATGACATGGTTTTGGATGGACTCTTGACCAAGGATAGGTGTATTTGGTATGCCATGATTGTCTAGGAGGACTTCTTGATGGATGTAAAGATGGGTTCCAATAGACTACTTTGATCTAGACAATACAGTGATGTTATGATGTCATGCTTTGGACTTGCCTCTTGACATGTATCATCAAGTGTAGGTAAGAATATGGGACTTTGGAGACCATGACTAGATATGCTTTCATGAAAACATGGAGTGTCTTGGAATGAATTGGCGTATAATGGACTAGGATATGACATGGAGGTTTGGACTTGGTTGAGGGATGATGGACTAGGATAGGACATGAATGCATGACAAGGATATGACTTGGATGGAGGACTAGGATATAAGGTGAATGGAGGATTAGGATATGACATGGATGGAGGACTAGGATATGACACGATTGGAGGACTAGGATATTACATGGATGGTTGGTTTCCCCTGTCAAAGTTAGGATAAGGACAATAGGTGGATGTTTGTTGTAGATGAATGGTAGGATTTGTGTTAAAAAAATCGTGATAGGGAGGGGAAATGGATGGAGGACAAGGAATTATAGGTTGTTGGTAAGAGGGATAGATGGATGGAGGGCTAAGGGTTGTAAATTTGGACTTGGATTGGAGGTATAGTTTTTTGAAGTCCCCAGCTAGTTGTTCTTGACCATTATTGAGAAAACGGCATTCAATTTGACTAGCAAGCATGTCATAGTGGCTTGAAGACATGATGGTGGATGGAATGAGACTAAGATTATGCAAAATGATAATGAGGAAAAAAAGGAATGTTAAATGCAGTGGTAATGAAGACTAAAATGTGTGTTTTATGTGAAAAGATTTCTTGGAAAGGGTTACTAACCATTCAAAGTTTGTCCAATGTCTCGATTTGGATTGTCAAAGGACTGGTTTGAAGGACAAGATGATAAAATGACAAGGTGATATTTCCACACTAGAATATTGAGTTGGAAATAGCTCACAAGAGGATAATGACTAAGGATTGATTTGTTTGACTTGGTCCAATGACAACATATTTTTTGAGACAATAGTTTGACAAAGTAAGGAAATTTTTCCTATCACAAAGTGTGCAAATTCGAGGACTTAAGACTTTGCCTATGTTGAAAATGATGGTGGATTTGTAAGCTAAATGCAAACTAAAAATGCAAAGATGGATGACCTTGAACAAGTGTTGGTTTTGGAAAGAGACTACTGGAAAAATTTGCCAAGAAATCTATTTTCAAATGTTTGGTCTCTGGTTTTGGATAGTAACAATATTTTTCCAGTTGACAGGAAAATGCGTCACAGTATCAAATGTGTCATTCCAAGAAGCAATTGTGTCGCGGGAAAGAAAATGCGTTGTAGAGAAGTCAGATGCGTCTCAGATTTTGGAAAATGTGTTATAATATGGCAGATGCATTGCAAGATTTTAGCAAGTGTTGTACACAATGGAAAATATAGCATTTTAGATGGCCAATGCGGCGTGATAGAGAAATTGCGGTTCGAGAATAAGCAGTTGCAGTTCAAGATTGTAGATGCGGCATTTGAATAATTAAATGCGTCAAATGATAGTCAATTGTGGCGTTATAGAGGGTGATTATGGCTTGAAATATCAGATGCGGCTTAGGAATAAGCAATTGCGGTGCAATATGGTAGATGCGTCATGGAAAGTGTTTTGACAATTTCAGGCAGATTGCAAGGAGTTTGTTTTCAATTTGACAACTTTGTTTCAGATTTTGAGGTTGATGTTCATTTTTTCATGTTTTTTGAATACACTTGGAAAAACACATGATGTTGTATGAAAGTGAAAAACACCCACATAGAAAACATTTACAAATCCCTATGGCTGCAAATACAATATTCTTTTGGATCCCACATGGATTTACTCCAATCGCATATCCTTAGTGAATGAATTCAAAAGCTTGGCCCCACGGGCTCCCCCTTACAGTGAAATCACTTCTCAAGGAAACCGAGCTTCCAACCTCCATGAAAAGCCCATGGTAGATTGATCATCTCTACTAGAAACTGCGCAGGTGTGGGTGCCTTGGCAATGACCATTGCTGCACCAAAGAATAGAAGGTTTGTGGTCACTAAAACAAAGGTTTTATTTCAGGCACCCATTCAGAAGGGCACACGAGAGGCATTATCATCCCATTCCACAGAGGTTATGCTCTACAGGTTTTGATGCACCACAAGGGTATTGGGGAGTCAATTGTTGGTCCGCAGGAAGTTTTATAATGCTAATGTTTCCTTAACATTAAAATTTATATACCGATTGGGCATCGCTTGGCTTTAGCATGTTAGCAATTTGAGTCACTTTGGGGTGAGTACTTTTTCCCACCAAAGCAGACCCGATGTCTAAGGTTAACAAAAGTGAGCCAACATATTCATAGTTCAATCAATATTTGTTTAAAAACAAAGAGAGAGCACATTAATATATTAACTCACACTTGCATGTTGTTATTTTTAAGCCCAAATTGAAATGTGTTGTTGTGATAACTAACTAAATCACAAAACAGAAAAAAAATGGTTCATTTGAACCATTTGTAGTGTTATCAAGTAGGGGGTTCATTTGAACCGTTTGTAGTGTTATCAAGCAGGGGGTTCATTTTAACCATTTGTAGTGTGAGCTAACTAAAAGTTCATTTTAACCCAATGCTATGAAGAGATGAAAATTTATTTTAATCCAATGAGTTATCATGCACGATTGTGTTCTTTTTAATCCAATGAATATGCATGCATGCTCATTTTAACTCATGAAAAAAATAAAAAATAAAAATGCAAATTTGTAGTTGTTTGTTTGTTTGATTAAGATTGTGAAGTACAAACAAGAAACATAAATAACAAGGGTTAGACTTCAGCTTGCCACATGTTGTAACAAAGAGATTAGTAATCCAAAAACCCTTAATCTATAATGTAATAATGAAATCTAGAAAATACATAAAAAATGTGAAAACAAAGTTTACCTCAACCAATGCATTGTAATAGAGAAGATGTGTCTATGTGCTAAGAAGATGTGGATTGGGAATCAAGTGCGTCACTAGAGGTTTTAGATGTGGTTCATCAGGCCAAATGCATCATTTGGAGAAGTGTATGCGGTTCGGTGTATCAGTTGCGTCGCTTGAGGTGTCAGATGCGGCACAATAGAGTAATTGTGTTGCTTGAGGTATCAGATGCGATGTAGCAGAGCGGTTACATCACTTGAGGTATCAAACGTGTCATTCCGTACCTGTACCTGCAAAATGACAAAAAAAAAATACGGTGGCCTGAAAAACATGTGTTAAAAAGAAACTGTCGGGTTCACCAATGTAACATAAGAAAATATTAAGTTAGATTTATTAAAAAAAACCTAAAACAAACCTAAGTAAGCAAGGAAGAACAAAGGAGGAAACAACAAAGCAAAAGGAAAGATCTCACCAAATGCCTTCAACCTCCATGAATCACCTTCCTTGTACCTTCTTTATTTGCTGCAATATGTGTTTGCTCTCATATTTCTTTGTGAGCAACTATGACTATGACAAGACTATGCAAATGTTGAAGGATTTGAATGGAGTGCAAGTAAAAAGCTAAGTTCTACATGTGTTGCAAAAATATACAAACTAACCAAATTAGACTAGTGAAGAGATAAAAGAGGAATAAGATCTTGAGAGATAAAATTAAGAGATATTAGAGATTAAGAGATGAAGACAAAATTGCCATTTTATCAAAAATACAATTTTGTATGGACGGATGAGATTAAAGGTTGATAAGTGCCCTAGAATTTGTGGTGAGAATTCAAAATAACAACCCCTTAATTAGGGTTAGGGAAACTCTAAGATGAAATTCAAATTGAGTGAACAAGATTTAATTTAAGAAATTAAATCAAGGAATGAGATTAGTTGTGACAGTGAGATGAGAATTAGCAAGTAGAAAAAAGATGAGATAGAAAATCAAGTCATTTTAGAAATAACTTACTTTGTGGAGAGAAATGCTATTTTGAAATTAATATTTTAGATTAATTCCAAAATGGTGAATTCATGTGATAGTAAATAATAATAATTTAAAATTATTTACTTTGAAAGAGGGAAATTGCCAATTTAAATAAAATGCATTTATTTAAATTTAGAAAGAAAATCAATAAGATAATTTAATAATTAAGATTATTCAATTGTGGAGGAAAATTAGAAAGTGGGTAATTTTAAATATGATTTTATTTAAAATTAGAAAGAAAGTTGAAGAGGATAGATAATTTTAAATAAATGATTTTATTTAAAATTAAAAAGAAAGTTGGAGAGGATAATAATTAAATAAATAATAAGAATTTATTTAATTATGAGAAGACATAAATAATTAATGACGTATTAAATAAATAAAGTTTATTTATTTAAATAATCATGAGGAAGTAATGGACTAATAATTAAATAAGTTTAGGAATCTATTTAATTATAGAGTGACATAGGCAATTAGCGACGTATTTAAATAATAAATATAATTTATTTATTTAAATAGGAGGAATAAAAGACGTGAATTAATTAAATAATTAAGAATTATTTAATTAATAGTTGGCATTGGACTATAGGACATAATTAAATATTTTAATTATGTTGAGATGAAACATGATATAGAAAAATGTGGTTTGCAGGTCTAGGCCATTTTTATGTTTCTACAATTAGAATAGCAGATTGAAAAGCATGTTTGTTTGGAACAACAAGGTACAAAGCTTGAAAGAGGTGGTTAAAATGAAAACTTGAATCTTATTTTATTAACTTCCTTGTTTTTCTTGATGAAGAAGAAGAAAGTATGCAAGTTTCAAAATCATCACAAGTTTTCGAACAAATCAAAGATGGGGATGAGCATGAAAAGATGTTGTTCCATGATGAGACAAAGGAAGTCAGCCTTATTTTTCAAAATATAGAAGAAGCTGATACACACAAGGGTGCTAGTCAAAATGAATACAATCTCAAAATCAGTCCTCTTATACAGAAAAGTAAGGAAGAGGTTGAATAAATTTTTTGGGGTGATTTGGAGGTATTTTGTTCAAATCTAGATGCCAAGCCAATGCCAATACAAGAGGAAAATCATGAGAAAAAAGTATATAGTGCACAAATCTTCATGCCTTTGCCAAATCAATCACAAGAACTAAAGCAATCAAATCAACAGGATGATGAAAAAATAGATCCTAAGAAAGAAACCGACAAGAAGACATCAATGTTCATCCTTTCACAAGGATGTCCAATCAAATACCTATTGATGGTGTTTTTATGCACTTCACAACAGAGGTAATGCATAGATGCATTACCTCTCTTAAAAGACAATCTTCCATAATCAAATTGTAGAAAACTATCCCAAGGTCTCTCGGATGTCAGGTCATGACGATGCTTGGAATATATCAGTTGATTTATGTGGTTTGTTGGAATTACAAGGTGGCTTTACGTGAGTTAAATATGTATGAGAATTGGGTCTGCAAATCGGAGTTCTTCAAATGGGAAATTACTGCACTTTGCTGCAAGTTCAAACAACAGTCTTGAATTGCATTGTTTCGCTGGATCTGACTTTACAATGTGCAATGAACCTTGCCTAAGGTTACTTCTTAAAAAAAAAGGGAAAAGGGGTAGGGAAGAGAGAAGATTCCTGGACCTGCAACTACCGATGAACAGTGATCATGGAGGTTCATGCTATGGACAGTTTCCTTAAAATAGAATTTCACTTAATTAGAATTCTCACAATGTCATGAAATCTATGCTATCTTCTAAGGACTACAAATATGTCATCATTCATTCGCCATGTAAATGTGAACAAAGAAAAATTTAAAGAGAAGCTATGAAATTATTGTCTAGACTAACTTTGCACAGTCACCTACCAGCAACAAATGACTAAAACTATGGACAAGAAAAGCATACACACAAAAAAAATCTTTATAACTAAAGACAACATTACCAAATCTACCAAAGATAGCTAAGAGGAAACTAGAATAGCAAAGCAACTTAAACTAGAATCTTAACTAATGGGAGAAGAATCATGAAACATGTGGAGAAATCCAAAATACACCAATAAATCACTATATTTCTATTGCAATTTCTGTAGCATGTCTTTACAACAACTCAACTCTCCTAAAATGAGAGGAGGGGACCTCTATTTATAGTTATCGAAAAGAAAAATGAGTGGCCAAGATTCAATTCTATTGTGTAGCCAAGATGCACTTTACAACAAGGTCTCACCTACCCCCAAATATATATTACATTTTAAAAACATCTTTTGTCTTTTTCCTATTTTGTCTTCTAGTGGCAGCATTGTAGCAGTTTTGTCTTTTTTTTTATTGCTCTTCGTTGTAGCTACTCTTTCAAAAGTTCTTCATCAATAATAGTATTACCTTCCCACTTCTTCAAAGTTGCATATTCCATGAATCTCAAGATTACCAGCTGGAGCTTGTCGAGCTCAATGATATCAAACCTTAATACCTGGTAACTCCACTGCTTGGAGTTTTTAACGAGATTTTCCTAGTCTTCGTCATATTTGGTTGTTTTGTCCCTGAAAAGCTCAGACTGGGTGAAAGCTCAAGCAAAAAATCTCATAAATTCCATTGTAATAATGGCTATCATTCCCTTCTCCATCCTTCATCGAAAGTGAGGCTTTATGCTTTCTGATTTGATCTTAATGACAAGCATTTCATACCTTGCCATCAACTTGATATATCTGATACTATCTCCTCTTGCCTCTTTGGCCCATTCTATATCTGAAATTATTCTTTCCAAGATCTGTTCTAGCCTCCCCTTTCGATGATCAAAATCACGCTTTCATACATCCATCAGCCAATGATCATCATCTTTGAAGGCAAGGTCCTTTTCCCAAACTTTGCTCGGTAGTGTGAGGATAGCCTCTATCTTTGGATAGGTAGCCCTGTACTTCTTTGGGAATTCCTCGTAGATTTTCCTTGTGCCTTCAAGAGATGTTTGTACCTCTAGGAACTTGTTTTCTATTTGGACAACCAAGTTGATGCCCGTGTTCCCGATGTCCAAGACCTACCGGAACCAAGTTTCTGTGGTCTTATCCAAATTTCTTCTCCTTTCCAGTTTGTGAATCTATTCGTGGGACAACAACTGTGGCAGGGCCGATGATGTGGTAGGTTGCTAATCTGTAGATGACCACTATTGAATGTAGGTTGTCAAATCAAAAATCCGTGCCTTAAGCTCTTCCTTTGAAACCTTATCCTATTAGATAAGGTGCACCACTATGGCGACTGATTCCTAGAGGTGGTCAACCTTTTGTTCCCTTGTAGCCACTCCCAAGTCGATGGTGGAGATGTTATAACTTATTCCTTGTTCTCCAACCACCAACATAGTTATCTGCACTGTCCTGAATCCATAGGAATCCATCATTATCTTATACTTGACTCTTGGCTTCTTCTCCTTCTTTGTCATAATTTGAGCTCTAGCTAGTATTGCCTCCAAACTTGCTTTTGGATCCTTTAGGGCGGGAGTTCTCTTTTCAAGCTATTTTTGTAGCTAGTCAGGCATCTGAGGCCTTGCCTTCCGTGATTCCTGTTGTGCTTTGTTTTCCTTCACCCTAAGCTCAATGGATTTGACATTAAAGGTCTCCCGCTTATCCCTTGCATCCTCTTTCTCTTCATCAGAATCTTGTGTGAGCATTATGCGCCTGATAGGAGACTTGGTGAGCAGCTACTCTTTAGGGTGGTCCTCCCTCTTAGCACCCTTTTCTTCTTCTTCTTGGTTGTGCTCACTTTCTTTGGGATTATCTTCTTGTTCATCCTCATGGAGGGATGCTTCTTCCTCATGCTGCAGGGTTTGATTATGTCTTTCCGCAGGAGACCTACTGCCTTCAGTCCCTGGAGCAAAAACTCTCTCTTCTACTGTAAGTTATTCTTCAAATTCTTTATCCTCAATCTCCTTGAGTTGCTTGTTCCACTCTGCATCAAGTTCTAGATCATACATCTCTTGGAGTATTTCCATTACCCAATCCTCACTGCCCTCGCTGGAAGACTCATACACCACCTCATCGATCACCCGATGCTCATAGTTGGGATGCTCATGATATACAAATTCTTCATCTTCCGGTCTTGTAGCTGCCTCTTGTTCTTGTCGCTCGAGCTCATCCGAGATTTGCATTGTGGCCTCCATCCTAGGTGGTTTTGTAGGAGGAGGGAGAGCTAGGGTGTTAACCATTACCTGGGATATTGCAGCTTGCACCATTGGATTTGCAAGCATTCCCGAAAGCTCAGAAGGCACATTTTGCATGTATTTAATGAAGGACTCCGGGAGAGTGAGGGTAGGCATTGCAATAGTAGATGAAGTGGGTAGAAGGGAAGGAGACATGGAGGATGATGAGATTGGGGAGGTTGTGGAGAAGGACGAATCCACCGATACTACCTACATGATTGGAGAACTGGAGGCAAGGTGGACAGAGATGTCCACCGTAGGCGGAGATGAAGCAACCATTGCAAGTGAAGTGGATGGAATGGAAGGAATGGCAACAACTATTGCAGTAGCTAATGAAGCGATTGGGGACCTTGGTGGATTAGCTTCCAACTCCTCACCCTTGTGGAGTGGAACCTTAGGTATCATAGGCATCTCTATGACACTGCTTGTTCTTTTATGTTTCTTAGGACGCTTGCCCTCCGAGGCCTTTTTGGCATACACCTTTGGATTAGGTTGCTACTCATCAAACTCCTTCCTCTTTCTTGATTTGACGGATGGCGGAGACTTAGATGTTTCTCCAATTTTAGTAGTAGTTGTCCTACCATCAGAACCACTATGATCATTCTCGAGTCCCTTGAATGTCAAGGCAACTCCCTGTTGTTTCAATCAAGCGATCTACCCGCAGATTCGTGCCTTTGTACGAGCCTCAATGGGCTTGGTGAGAATGTCGAGGTCATCAACCTCTTGCTCATCCCAATTGATCAAAGGAAGTGACAAATTTGTGATAGCATTATACTTTGGGTCTATCACTATGCTCTCATCTTCTTCTAGCTGATTTGGGATCGGGCACAAGTTTACTCTCTTCACAAAGTAGGCGGTCATACACATGTAATGTCGTATGCGCACTTCAAAGTCATCTTTGCAATTTTACCAAAAGTCCTCAATGTGGTGGAGGTGGGTGTACTCGGATCCACGTGCCTTCCTGATGTGACCGTATGGGTCCATTTGTGGCCTAGCTATATGCTGTTTGAAGTGGTACTCGGCCAACTCCTTTTCTGAATTTCCCACGCACTGGGAAGTATGAATTTGATACAACCCCTGGCCAAGTCTGAGGGGATAGGGGGTGCCTTCCAGATGTTTAATGTTGAGGATATGTTGTGTATTTCTTAACTACCATGTCAGCTCCAATAGTATAATCCGGTCATTGGGGTATCGGGGCAGCTTATTCGGCCTCTCTGTGAATCCTTGAGCATGAATGTAGGTGAACTTTGGGAATTGTATAAACACGAAGGCGTAGTGATTGAGAAGGGCCCTAGAACTATGAGAGATTATCCTCTCAAAATCACCTCCCACAAACCGAATGATATATGCAGTAAAGGAATCATTCACCCGATAGTAGTCTCTCTTGAAATTCCTATATTGTAGCTATGGGTATCTGTTGTATGGTTTGAGCTCTCTTCCAGGTGCCCCATTGGGCACTGCCAAAAATCCATGATACTGCCACCTATTGGCAAGTGAGTAGACTAGGTAGGATGTCTTGTAGAACTTTGATGTTTTCTTGACATTGACAAATTTCTCATGAAAGAAATTGTTGATTATTTCACCCTAGTACAATGCAGTGTCATTCCCATGGAGAATTTGCTCGACAAAGTAAAACATCCACTCTTGGAAGAAGGCTGCAATAGGAAGACTCATTACCCTGATCAGTAGGGTGACCAGATCATGTTAATCTTCATAGAAATCGCTGTAGAAGAGCTCTTGGGGCACCTTAGAAGCACTTGCCTTCTTGTCCTTCAACCAATATTGGTTAATCAAATTCTTGCATATCATGGGATCCTGATCCCATAATGCTTTACACTCCTCCATTGTCGGGGTTTCCATGCTCTCAAAGGCAGGGACGTGGAATGTGTTTGTTATCCCAACAGGGGACATATCAGCTAGGATGTTTCCATCCCTGTCCACAATGGTTCATGTTTCAGTTTGGTACACCTCCAGGTATACCATTACTAGCTCGGGAGCCACCAATGCGGGTGGGAAAACTACAGCTTTGGCAAGTCTGCTGCTTCTAATTAGCTTTGCATTGTCTATCTTTGGATCCACCCTGACCCTTCCAGTAAATTTATAATATCAACCTGCCCGATATTGGTGTATGTGATGTCTTTCCAACTGGTCATGATCTTTGAATGCAACAGTGCCCCCTGAAATTGATACCTCATCTGATCCTTGTCTTCCTTACCTCTAGGGGCTTTGATGGTTCTTTTCCCTTTGTCTTTGGCCATCCCAGAAGCCTCTGCACTAGATTCCATAAATCTTGCACAGAGAAATAGGAATTAGCAACATTATCATGATAAAGTGACTTTGGACAAATCCCTGCACATCAAGGTTAGATCACATAACATTCATATTTGATAACATCTAACACTTGATAAAAGCATCACTGGAGAACATGGGTCGAAGTCCATTTTGGATTTGGGGGTCATTTGAGCCCTCATTCTTGCATTCGGGTTTTAGCTGTCGAAAATCCATCCAAGGTTGGCTGTTCAAAACAGCGTAGGGAAAACAACGTTCCAGGAGGCAGATTCCAGAATTCGGGTTGCCAATTATGGAAAGCTATTGCGGGATAGCCATTCAAAATAGCGAAATGCAGATGGAAGTCTGGGGATGAAAGTTCAGGTGGCAGATCTTTTAGTTGACAAAAACCCAGCAATGGATGGACGTTCGGGGCTTGGGAGTTGGAAAGATGGATCGGGATAGCCGTTCGGGACAGCGAAAGCAACACAGAATTCCAGAGGTTGGGGTCCGAAAGGAGTTTGGAAGATTCATGTTTCTGTTAAAACTTGTGTGTGACAAAAGGGTGATCGGGGTCTGGGATTCAGAAAGATGTCCTGGGACAACCGTTCTAAACAGTGAAGGTGATAAGGAATTCCGAGGATCGGAGTTCAAGAACAACTTGGATGCTTGGTATTCTTGTAGGTTTAAGATGGAATTCATATGCCTAGGGTCTGAGGTCCAGAGGGACACTTGAGGAAGGCCGTTTGGAATGGCAGAGGCACAATGAAAACCTGGGAAGGGGATTCTGGAGGCCGGGACTCAGGGGTGAGTTTGGACACTATCAATTTTCAAAGTTTGAATTTCACGCACGCACAACTGTGGAGAGATCTGGGCCCAAGGGAGGCGGTTGCCTGCTTTGAAGAACATCGACGGGGAGGACCAAATCCGGTTTCAAATTTGGGTTTTCAATCCCACGATTTTGAGTTTTTTAACTTATGGGTTTTTAGGTTGGGGTGTTAACATATCATGTTTTCAAGTTCATTTTACACCCCTACTTAGATTTTTAGTTTAAACCATGAAAAGAAGGAAGACGGGGCCGGTGACAAACCTACCTCGAACTCCCAGAGAAGCTCGGTGTTGAATCTATTCTGAACGACGAAGCAGGGGCTCGAGTGCGAAGGCAGAAAATGCTAGGGTCGATGAGCTCTTGAAATTATTACCTGTCATGTGAAAATGATAGGTCAAAATTTGTTTATATAACCCCTAACGCCATTAATATCCAAATAAATGCTTGGTATGATGGTAGGTAAGGTAGGTAAGTTCAAATTTCCCAGGCAGTGGCGAGTGATCTGGGGTCTAGTGGCCAGGAAGACATCGAGGCACGACCGTTTTAAAATCTATGAGATGTTAAGTCAAACAGTGGTCAGGGATCTGAGGTTCGAGGTTTAGAAGGACGTTGACCAGTGGCCGCACAGAACGGTGAGAGACATACGAAATTCCGAAGAGGGAAATCCAAGATCCGGGGTTTGGGGACCGGAAAGATGCTAGGCGCTGGCCACGCAGAAAGGAAAAGCCAACACGAAAACCTGAGAGGGGAAACAAGAGGGGGGAAACCCGAGGGTTTGGGCTCAGAAGGAGCCACAGATGCCAAAAAGGACGACAGATAGGGGAAACTCGAAATGGCATAAGATTTAACAATTTTCCAAGGGGAAAAATTTGGTCAAACTTAAAATGTGACTTTTGATAATGTGTTGACCTTTAAGGATGCAAAAATGTGCACAGAAAATGAGGTGAAGCAAAAAGGACCCGACAAGAAAAAAGGGAAAGAGAGGGTCCCCGTTCTGAACAGGGCGTGTGTGCTATAGGCACAACAATACCTAGCCAAAATGGAGGCCATCAAAGTACCACAATTCTTTCTTGCACCCAAGCATGAAGTTACAATTGAAGATGGAAGTATTCCACTTCAAAAAAACAATATGTATGGTAAACATAAAAAGGCAAGTGGACATGTTTTCATTCTCCAAGAGTTAGTGCATCAACTGGTTAAGCATTTGTTAATTATCTACATCTTTTTGGCTGCATATAAACATGTGAGGAGTTGCAAACTCATGAGGAAGGGAAGTTATTTTTAAAAATAGTTTAATGGTTTTGTTTGAGTAATGTCTATCTATTGGTTAGTATAGGATAGGATAGGTTGTTTTTTGAGTCAATAAGTGTTGTTGCATGTAGGTTTTAGGAGTCTTTCATTCCTCTAAGTGTTGATGCAAAGTTAGTTAGTTAGTTGCAGTCAAATTTTGAGTCTTCTTAGGTATCGTTGAAGGTGTCAAGTGTTGTTTTTGAGGTGCTATAGTAGGGTACAAGGTCTGATTTTAAGTATGTTTTCCAATTTTCTCATGAATCCTATGCCCAATGGATATGCTAGGCTAGTAGTATTATAGGTTTTAGCAAGCAAAACCCCTTTAGAGGTCACCAAAATTGTTAACCTATTTTGTCCCTTGGTCTAAATAGGTCACACCAAGATGCTCATGATTGTTAATAAATTATTGGTTTATTCCTAAAGCAATAAAGTGTTAGAAAAGGTTTAGTTTATTTTTCAAAAGCTTCAAATGTCTTGAATTAGTCAAATCCCCATGTTGCATGAGTTCTGGAGGGGATTTACATTAGAAACTAGTGATAAATTTAGGGTTTTTTGTTTGTTGGTTTTGAACAAAGTCCTCCCATGGTGGGTAAGTGCATGGATCCTTGACACAATTTTGATGCCAAATTGAAAAAAACACCAAAAATTCCAAAAAAGAGCATTTGATGCATGCAAAATTTGGCATGCACCAAATGTGAAGTGCTTTAGAACTCAAAAAATGCATTTCAACCTCCACTTTCTGTTGAACCCACGACTTGGCTTGGATTTTCTTTTTTGCAACTCGTGCTCACCAAATCTCTTCCATTTTTGCTCTCTTAGCTTGTAATTCTTCATGAGGATTCCACCAACACATTAGAGAGGTTGAAGATTGCAAATAGGTATGTATTTTTATTCTATTTATTTTGAATTTGATTTAGAATGTAGATTGAAATAGGTTTTTATAATAAAACTTTGTTCTAGTTATCAGGGAATGAACCTCCACCTCCAAACATTGAAAATTCACAATCACCCCCTCATGAAGAGCCTCCTATACAAGACCAACCAGAAACCCCTCCATTAGTTCATAGGCATTCTCAAGGAACACAAAGAAAATATCCTAAATCAAATTGAAAACAATAAATGAGATATTGAACAATTAATTGGAAGATTAATTGAGCATGTTGAAACCCATCCTTATAGGAGATGGATTGTTGAATCATTGAAGTTAATTGTATCTCATATAGGAGAAATGAGCGAGAAAATATTTTTTTGGTCAAATAAGAGGCATGAGATGAGAAAATATTATGCTAGTGGTTTGTCATATGTAGATGTGATTTTTTATTTATTTTTATCAAGGCCAACTAGTGTGCCCTATTTACAGACCCGAGTACCAACACACCTTTGTATCATGCATGTAGGAGGTTCCCCATCCATTGGTTCCACCATGAATTAATTAAAAATAAATTTTGGGAGTGGTGGTTGATGGTATTTGACCCCTGCATGCAATAACCAGGAGGTACCACAATAATTTTTGAGGAAACTCTATTGTGAGTTTATCCTCAATAAGATGCTAAATTATTTTGAAATCTTAGACTTTTAGGGTAGAGGTGGAGCTTCACACATGATATACCTAATGCACGAAATAATCCACAGTTGGTGCCAAGACCCTTGGAAAAACCCATGGTGGAGCATGTCGCCATTCCTTCCATTTTTAAGGACAATGTAGAGGTGGACACGCTAGAGTCGATTAGCTTGCTCACCCAGACCATTATACAATGTGCAAGGCCTCTAGTAGAGCCTAATGTGGAGGAGATGTGTAGGCCACAAGCTCCACCTCACCATTGTGGTGCTTGCAGTGTTGTTTTCATGTACGATTATTAGAGTGCTTGAGATGTAGCTACACAACCTACATTAGTTGTAGAAATGATGGCTATGACATATGAATTGTTGAATAATACATACGACATTAGTACTCTTGTAAAATTCAACCAGTTCATTCAAATTTTTATATTAAATTATATTTTGAAATTTAAGAATAATTAAATTAGTATAATTTTGATATGATGAAATTTCAGGGTCGAAGTGTTCATGAGACGTGCTCCATTTTTGTAGACCCTTATTTTTTCTCGATATTGAGTCCATAGGTATGGGACGAGTATTAAAGATATAATTATTGAATTTGAAGAGTTGAATGTTATATTTGAATGTTTGTCTCATAACATGCTTTTGATGTCAAATAGTTTCTTGGTGGACCTTCGACCTCCACACCTCACAATTCATGTCCTCAAACAACTTTCACTTAGGTAAACTTTATTCATTAATGGTGTTGTAAAACAAAGTTAGCTAGTTTTCAAAATTTTGCATATAAAATATAGAAAATTGATGAGAAACACAAACATTGGTTGGTCTTGTGAGATCCTACATTCCCTCTGAATCCAATCCCATTAACCTCTAATAGTTCACACTATTTTTTTTATCCCATCTTAGCCCATCCCATTAATTTATTATAGTCCATCCTATGTTCCATTAACCCCTTCTATTCCCATGCCATTACCCTCTCTTATTTCACCATATGTTCCATTATCCCCTCTTGGTCTTGTCTCATTATCTTACCCTAATTGACCCTATGTTCCTTTATTCCCTACTAATTGATGCAAAGGAAGGACAAGATTCAACAAAACTTGATTGTCCTAATTCACTCCCTTTAAGGTTTTCATTGAAACCAAGGTTTAAGCCCTCTTCACATCCTTTATCCCTATTGACCATTTGAGCTATTGGATCAATAGTGATGGAAATCACATTTTGAAAGGGTGGAACAAAATAAAATGGTGGGAAAACAAGATTTCAATCAGTTTTGACATACTAATTGACTTCATGCAATTTTTCACACTAACAATGCCCTAATAATGACATACTTTACCAAATGTAATGACCAACACTTTGACAAGAAAGAAACAATGGAAACCTCAATGAAAGATTGAATTGAGATACAAATGTTCATTGAACACTCCTAAGTAATGTCCAACAACATGACCATTCATGGATTGCAATATTTAACCTTAAACTACATAATTTGCCCTCTTTGGACAGTCACACAAATTTGAATCAAACTAACAAATATGAGCAAGACCTTTGAACCACAAGTCTAAGGGACATATATCCACAATCCTACATCACTTTTTGAGCAAGTTCAATCATAATTTTATATCATTCATGACTCTTTCCCGGCCTTTTATCAACTTTTATGTCTGATACATCCACAATACCAGACTATTGGTGAATTATTGCACGTGCAAAATTTATGCCCAGCCCCTGGAACTTAGGAATAAGATAAAACATAAAAAACAAGCCTCTTGACTAGATTCATTCAAAAAAATTTGCACTCATGATGCATGATTTTTATCTATGAAGTTGCTACACTTTTACATTTTTAATTCCTGCTCATTTATGACAGTCATATTGTTGCTCTTTTCATTTTCATTTTCTGCTCATTTATGACAGTTATAAGGGGACTACTTGAACTTATTTATATGACTGTTAAATGTGTTGTTTCATTTTCAGTTGTTGAAATTAGACAACCCCATTGATGTTGGCGATACGATGGACCATGGAGTTGTAGCAATAGCCAGTTCTGATCCTTTGAGAGAGGTATGCAACAAAATAGTTGATTTGACATTATATTTTCTTTTTTATGGTCTATTATAGAAATTTTTCATGATACTTTTATGTAGTTTAATTTATATCTTGATGGTTTCTACAGGTGGTTGTCACTCTAGATCATGGATGTGGTAATGTTGCAAATGTGTATGATGACTATATGTATGCTGTAAGTGATTATATTTTGGTATATGTCATTCCACAATTCAATTTCTATGTATTAACATCTTTAATTTTTATTGTATCAATTGAAGGTCCAGAGTGAAGAGAGGGGGACTAGTGAGTGTTCGAAAGACAACAGAACCAATAGGCACTCCATACAACTGAATTTCAAAGGTAACATGGGATCTCTTTCCTTCCCCTAGAGGGAAATTACTATGTATTAGGGTCATTTTTTGTATGCCTATGTGGTATTTTGGAACATATGGTTTGTACCATTGATATGTATGTGACATTGTATGTCCATATGGCTCTTTTTTAGTAAGCCTGTATGGATTTTTTGGATATATTGTATATACTTTTATCAATATATATCATTGTATAGCCTTACGGATTTTTTATTAAATAAAATCTTATTTTGCTATTGTCATTCTTGAATGATGTTATCATACGTATTGTGTAAATTATATACTTGAATGTTGTAGGAATGGATTTTGTTTGCATCTAATGCTTAAATAGTTACTATCAGTTTCTCAATAAGCTCCATTTAATGTGTATTGTGTAAACAAGATCCATTCCTGATGGTTTGTATCCTTTGCAAAGCTTCAATTACTTGTGCTTCACTTATTCAAATGTATGCTTCACTTATTCATGTGTATACTTCATGTATGTTGTGTACATTCACGTGTATGCTTCATGCTTCCAATGTATAATTCATGTGTTCATGTGTATTCTTCATGATTCATGTGTATACTTCATATATTTGTGTGTATGCTCCATGCTTCTTGAGTTCTATTGTTGTCTAGTGACAAGGATTTTAACACCAAAAGGTTTCAAATGAATTGTACGAGCTCCTTCCCATAAAAAAATATCATAGAAAAATGTATTGCTTTAAATTCATGTATGAGTCTAGCATCCAACAACTAATGGTTTCAATTCTAAATCTTAGCAATCGTTACATTTGCATCTATAGAATAAGTGGATGTTTCAAACCTCATAGGCATATATATACCTCTATGAACTTGTATGAATGTGCATCAAAACACATGATAGTTGTTGATCCAACCAAAAAAAAATTATTTGCATCTACTAATATGATGATGCCTAGCGTAAATGTATCCACCTAGGTGCATTGGAAAAAATCATTTGGTCAAAAAATTGTAGAATGAAAGTTGCACCACTTTCCAACTTTGCACAACTTACATTTGAAAATTTTTTCCCCAAGTGAAAAGTCACCACCATGGGAAAATGATTTTGGGATAGTGAAAACCAAGAGAGGTTATTAAACAGGGGCCCAACACGATCCCATAGCCTCAGACGAGAATTTTCTAAGAATCACAATGTCTGAGTAACAACCCATCAAAGATTGCAACCATTTTTCACTATAGACTCTCTCTCTCTTGACCCTCAACCCTTTACCCTCAAACCTCAATCCTTAACTTTGCAACATTTCACAACTTGCATTGGAAAATTTTTTCCCCAAGTGAAAATTTTCCACCATGGGAAAACACCTCCAAGATAGCGAAAACCAAGAGAGTTTATTGTAGAGGGGCCCAATGTGATCCCATAGCCTCAAATGAGAAGTTTCTAATCATCACGATGTTTGAGTAACATCCTATCAAAGATTTCAACCATTTTTCACTTTAGAATCTCTCTCTCTCTCTACTCTCAACCCTCTACCCTCAAACCTCAACCCGTAAACCCTAAAACCATCAACCATCAACCCTCTACCCTCTACCCTTAAAAATTAAACCTTAACCCCTTAAACCCTACACCCTTAAACTCGCTACCCTAAACCCTAAACCCTAAAACCTCTACCCTTAACCCTTAAACTTTCTATCCTCTACTCTTAACCTTCTACACTCTACCCTCAACCCCCCTCTCTCTCTACCCTCTACCCTCTACCCTTAACCCTCTACCCTTAACCCTCAACCCTCTCCCCTCTACCCTCAACCCTCAACCCTTAAACCCTAAACCCTCAACCATCAACGCTCTACCCTTAACCCTAAAAATCTCCACCCTCAACCCTCTACCCTCTACCCTTAACCATTAAACCCTAAACCCTTAAACCATAAACCCTAAACTATAAACCCTCTACCCTTAACCCTTAAAACCTAAACCCTTAAACTATCTACCATCTACCCTTAACCCTCTATACTCTACACTCAACCCTAAACCCTAAACCCTCTCTCTCTCAACCCTCAACCCTTAAACTATAAACCCTAAACCCTAAACCCTTAAACCATCTACCCTCTACCCTCTACCCTTAACCCTCTACCCTCTATGCTCAACCCTAAACCCTAAGAGAGAGAGGGAGTGGGGGGAGATATGTGAGAGAGATGGAGGGGGTGGGAGGGAGATACCTAAGAGAGAGGGAGAGAGAGGGAGGGAGAGGGAGTAGCAAGAGAGAGATGGAGGGAGTGAGAGAGAGATAGAGAGGGAGATACCTGAGAGAGAAATAGGGAGATACCTAAGAGAGAAATAGGGAGTGGGTGGGAGGGAGAGACCTGAGAGAGAGGGAGACAAAGTGGGAGAGAGGGGGTGGGGGGGAGACCTGAGAGAGTAGGAGAGAGAGGGAGTGGGAGATAGAGGGATGGGGGAGAGATAAAGGAGATACCTAAGAGAGAGGGAGAGAGGGAGATGTCTAGAGAGATAGAAAGAGAGATGGGGGGTGGGAGCAAGATACCTAAGAGAGAGGGAGGGAGAGAGAGATACATCCATAGAGATAGAGGGAGTGAGAGAGAGAGGGAGTGGGAGAGAGATAAAGGATGTGAGAGAAAGAGGGACCTAAGAGAGAGGGAGAGGTGGTGGGAGGGAGATACTTGAGAGAGAGGAAGAGAGATCAAAGGAATGAGAGAGGGAGGGAGTGCGAGAGAGATAGAGGGAGTGAATGTGAGAGGGAGAGGGGGTAGGAGGAGGAGATTTGACAATGAGAGAGAGGGATAGGGGTTAGGAGAGAGATACTTGAGAGAGAGATAGGTAGAGAGAGAGGGGTGGGAGCAAGATACCTAAGAGAGAGGGAGAGAGAGATACGGCCATAGAGATAGAGGGAGTGAGAGAGAGAGATAGTGGGAGAGAGATAAAGGGAAGGAGAGAGAGGGAGAGAGAGGGATAATTGGTGGGAGGGAGATACTTAAGAGAGAGAGGGAGAGAGAGGGAGGGAGTGGGAGAGAGACAGAGGGAGTGACTATGAGAGGGAGAGGGGGTAGGAGGGGGAGAGGGGGTAGGAGGGAGATACTTGAGAGAGAGAGAGAGGGGGTGGGAGGGAGATACCTGAGAGAGAGGGAGAGAGACAAAGTGGGAGAGAGTTAGAGGGAGTGAGAGAGAGAGAGAGGGAGTGGGAGAGAGAGAGGGAGAAGGGTTGGGAGGGAGAGACTTGAGAGAGTTAGAGAGAGAGAGAGAGGAAGTGGGAGAGAGATAGAGGGAGTGAGAGACCTGAGAGAGGGAGAGGGGGTAGGAGGGAGAGACTTGAAAAAGAGAGATAGAGAGAGAAAGATAATGGCCTAAGAGAGGGAGATGGAGTGAGAGAGACAAAAAGACTAGAGGGGGAGAGAGAGGGAGTGTGAGAAAGGGGGTTGGAGTGAGATAGATTTATCTAGGTAGGGTGGGAGGGAACATGACCTAATAGAGGGGATTGGAGTGAGAGAGAGTATTCTAGGTAGCATGGGAGGGAGTGAGACCCGAGAGAGGGAGACTTTAGAGGGATAGAGAGTTATCCAATTAGGGTAAGGAGACAAAGAGTGTATGAAAGGTAAAACCTCAACTATCCATCTACAATCATAAACCACACACTCTTAGAATTATCAAAGTAGTTGACCAAAGAGAGGGGAGAGTTAGATTTTGTTCAAAGCAAGTAATTTGGCTAACACCAAATTTGGCGCTCACCAAATGACATCACATTTGACACACGCCAAATTTGGTGCTCGCCAAATGTGATGTGTCATTTGGTGAGTGCCAAATTTGACACTCACCAAATGTGATGTGTCATTTGGTGAGCACCAAATTTGGAACTCGCCAAATTTGATGTGTCATTTGGTGAGTGCCAAATTTGGTGCTTGCCAAATGACCTGCTTGTGATGAGTGAATTGACATGATTTTCCAAATTTCCTCATATTTTTGTCTGTGCTCACCATCATGATTGCACGTCTTTCAATGCAAGTTTATTAAAAATGTGATGGCATTAACCTCTCTCTTAGCTATCTAAATATATAATTATTTTTTCATTTTGATTCAGTTAAGGTTTTGATCCATAACTTATATTGTAAATGCCTCCGTTTTTGGTCAAAAACCAACATTTGCTAGTTTTAAGATATATTTTTACTCATTCATCAAAATGTGAAACAAATTTCATTTTTTTAAACTAGACTCCATTCTACACATGATGATTTTTTTTTTCAATTTTCAATTAGTTTTCAAAAAAAATAGGGGGGAGCACGCTCAAATTTTAGCTTTTCAACATTTTTCCACTTTCAAAATTCATAAAATACTATATATTCATTAAAAAAGTTTTCCAAAAAGAACAAGGATAAACTACATGGTGTCACCATTTGGATTTTTGAAATTCTAAAAAAAAGTTAATCAAAAAAGGGGGAGCCCTCAGGTGTTATGACGTTTTTTTAATAAAAATAGGACCTATTTTGGCCCCCCCTTTTTGAGACTCTTAATTTTCATTAATTTAAAAAATATTTAGCAACTTAGAAACTAGACTCAAAGCACTTCAACTCTTGTTCTTACTACATCTTGAAATTTTGAGCGTAGCTATCTTTATTTTCTCGTGCAAAGCACATTTTTCCGATTTTTGAAAAAAGTGGGCATCTTAAGAGCCAAAATTGTGTCACAGATCCATGCACTTACCCTGGTGGTCCTAGGAAATTACCTTATCACCCTTATATTTCACCACATTGCAAAACTGAAATATGCTTTATTGCCCATGTTGAAAATGGAAGAGCATGAGTAATGGCACATCACATATTGGGATTTAATGGTTTGGCATGTTGCACATTTGGAAAAATGGATATAATACATTGAAGAAGTCAAGGAGGTTTGTGGCATGGTGTGAGACCTGCATCTTGCTGCATTATGAAAACACCACATTGTATGTATTATTCTTCATTCACCATCCAAATGATTTGTAATCCATTATTGATTTGTAGTAGATTATGATCTTTGGTTAAAATGTCGTACACTATATTGTCTTCATTTAATGATTACCAAGAGGGATTCAAGGATTCAATTATTGCATCATTTTAAATTGAAATGGTAAAGGCATATACTTTCTTCACAATCAATGATAAATGGGATTTGTCAAGGGTGTCTCAAGGGGCATGATTTATTTCACGAGTATTCTCCTACAAAAGGTTGTGCAAATATATTTGTAAAATGACCAAACGATTTATAGGGATAAAGGTGCAGATGTAGTTTCTTACATGGAAGGGTTTGTGGCTCTGTAAACAAGAGATTTATATTTACCTCGAGGCCTTGATTTTTTTTTGTTTTGTCGATATGATTGGAAAATATGGTATCCAAAGAATACAACTGGAAACATTTGATTACACCTCCAATTGAATTTTGGGCATTTTTTAGACAGTTATGGTTATCAATATAGTTTATTTATTCTCAGAGCCTACTCCATTTGAGATTAAGGTTTTAGTGTCATCTGAGATTAAGGTTTCAACATCATTTATTCAACATGCAAGTTGGTTGTTAAGTGATCAGCTTGGTCTACCATTACAATTGAATAAATGTGAAATATGTGGGAGTGTCAAGCTTCACAATGTTGATGGCCATTTTGGTCATTTGAAACCCCAACACCATTATTGTGATGATATTCAACAAGAGGTAGCCCATTACAAGGTTCTCAACAAGAGATAGAGATACTCTTTACTTGGGTATGTGCATTATGTTGATGCATCAATGTGAAGAGATTTTTGAAGATTCAAAAATGTTTAAGGCAAAAGGTGAATTGGGTATGGAAAATGAATAAAGACAGACAAGAGGAATATGATCAAGACCTTTAAGTGTCCTCTAAAATAGATATTCATTAATGGAGATTCCTTAGAGTGATTATATATAAGTGGACAATATTCATGTGCTATTATAGGTCTGGAAACAACTACACATAGTGGGCAGATGCATTAAAAAGTGAGAGTCTTTTGTGAGGAAGTATGCAAAGTATATTAAGGTTCATGAAGCATTCTTATACTTCAAAGATATTTTCAAGGGGTAGATTGAAGATCATGCCATACCAAGAACAATAAGGTGAGGATAAAGTGATGAGCCTCAAGAGTTACACAAGATTTTAGACCTATGTTAGTTGGTAGAAGTATTTAAAGATGCATTTTTATGGTGACTAAGATATACATGCAAGCAAGAAATAAAGGCCAATAAACATAGCTTCAAGAGTACCATCATAACTTAACCATACATGATCTCATGTCATAGGAAAGTACCACATACACCTTTTAATTTCTCTATATGATCCAAAGTTGGCATATGATAAGCTTATATGATGAAAGTGATTTCACAAAAGCAAATAAACAATGAGGAAAATTATGCCATAACTGACAAAGTGATCTATGACCATGAGGTGGAAAGGGTAGTCTATAAAATAAGGATTAGAAGACAAAACTGATGAAATTCCCATACAAATTCTAGTTTTCATGATGCAACATATATAAGACATTGACATAGAAAAGAGTGATATATTTGATACATGACTTCATTATAGAGGGTAGTAGTGAATAGAACAAAGGAATGACCTTAAATGAAAGGGGTGATCACTTCTAGGGAAAGATATCAAAGGTGATATAGTGAATGATAGTCCATGCAAGAAGACAATAGGTCATGATTTCAAGGCTACAAGACACTTAATGACAATCAAAGGATTTGGTGTGACAATGATTTTGGGAACAAAGGAAATCATAAATGTAATGAAAAGGAATAAATCTATCATAAAAGGGATATCCATATAACATGAAGCAAGACAAGGGCTGTTAATTTGATGTATATCATGAAGAGAACATAGAAAGAGCGGGAAGGTTTAAGGAAGGAAAAAAAG
This sequence comes from Sequoiadendron giganteum, assembly GCA_007115665.2. NCBI lineage: Eukaryota > Viridiplantae > Streptophyta > Pinopsida > Cupressales > Cupressaceae > Sequoiadendron > Sequoiadendron giganteum. The sequence goes on along the minus strand of CM021109.1, from coordinate 237,054,183 downwards.
AGAAAATATACTATGGATAATTCCTAAGGGAAACCTTTTTGCAATTAAGCATTTTAAATACTGATCATGATATTTCTTACATCCCTTTACAAATGTTATTGACCTAGGCCCTAGTGTTGGTCATAGTATTATGGTTTGGGTGTCTTGATTTGAGATGTAGTTCAAACATCACTAGAAAGGATTTGGGCCTGAATGGACATAAGCACAAACAAGTGACAGTAAGAATAGTGAAGGTTAAATGAAAGTATGATAGTATTTTAGAGGACATAATGTTTGAAGGAAGGAGGCTGAGCTCTTTTATTATTGCTACAGTCTCAAGCTTCAAGTTCTGAAAGTAGTAGATACCATACAAAATATGTGAAAAGGCTATGAATCTATCAATGCATGATGTATATTGGACAATGCATAAATGGTATTACTCAAAACTTATAGGATGTAAAGAAAACATGAAAGTCTCAAATTGTTGTCTTTACTTCTTTCCTTCTCATCAAGAAGTTTCAATACAAGGGGGCAGTCATAACCTACAAGACAATGAACTATATATCCATTAGGTATACACATTACAACACAATGATGATTAGAGAATTAATGTGTATATTCATTAGCTATGTCATACACATGAGAGGGAGTCAAAGTCAAAAGGAAGTCTTCAAATCAAGGTTGTGGCCTAAAAGTTCAAGCTTAGTTTAAGAGTGGATGAATACAATGGATGGAACTAATAGTGATGTAGTATTATTGAATATGAAGCTATGGCTCATGGAATTCTATGATTATGATATAATCATCTCTAGTGGAGTAGGACAATCAAAAGATCAAGATGAGATGATAGTTTGTACACTAATATCCATAGTGATCAATGAATAGTGGGTAGGGACAATCATCATTCACAAGCACAATTATTTTGGACTAAGAAGGACAACCACTATGAAAAGGGTAGATCAATGATAATTACCTATAGTTACAGAGTGCAATCAAGTTGGGAAATAATGCATTTAGAGGCTACATATAGGTCTCGAGGACTCACTTTCTCCATGTTTATTTGCATTATAGGAGAATTTGTTGCTGAAAATGGTAATGACCTGTGAGATGATCTATCTAAAATAAGCAATAACATGATTACTAAAATGGTATGAAGGCTTATTTCACCTTGAAGAGATCTCAAGAACTCATAGTGTAATGTTGAAGAAGGAAGTCTATGGACATGAGGTGACTTTTTTACATGAAGTTAGAAGATGAAAGCTCAAGATACAAAGGCACAACAACATGAAGATTTCAATGAAATTATGATAGTCTAAAGGGGACAACGTTGATTGAATTTGGTGAGAGTGCAAAGTTGTAGAATCTTTTGTAAATGAGACAAGTGTCAAAATTTTAGCCTTGAGAGAATATCCTATACATTCTTAGGAAAATTTTGACTTTTCAAATATTCTCCTACATGTTCTATTAGAAAGTTTGAAGAAGTTGCAACAGTTTAGAGAATAATGAGTAGTTGGAGAGCATCTAGGAGGTTGAATGAGCTGTCCAATAAAGTTGAGGGAATAAAGGGGAAATTTGACCTATTTTTAGAGTAGTTACAAGCTTTTAGGAGTTGTTTGTGAAGCCTTAATGGTAGAGGAGAGAAAGGGATGAATTTTTCACCACTCAAACAACCTTTTGGAGTAGTTTAAGGGGCTAAAAATTAGGGATTATTGTTTTGAACGACCAAAGGAGCTTGACCCAGCAAGATGAATTGAAGACTTATCCTTTTCTCTTCCACACATCTTCCTATTCTCATGCACTAGTATAGAAACAACAATAAACTACTAAAAACTGCTTATAAATGATTGAACTTGGTCACATGACCATTAGTAGTTTATTACCAGTCATATATAACATGCCCATATTGATGACTAAACCTTTTTAACTCATTTATTGGTTTTTTTGATTGATTGATTTGGTAGTATATTTAGTCAGTGATTTAGTGATTTATTGTTGTAATCTGGTCACTTTTTTAGTCATTGATTGATGTAAACTGGTCACTTATTTAGTCATTTTTTATTCACTTGTATATTTAATTGGTCAATTATTTAGTTTTTGATTTAGTCATTGATTGTTGTAATCTAGTCACTTATTTAGTCATTACTTTACTCACTAATATATTTAGTCATTTATTATTATTAACTGAACACTTATTTAGTCATTTTTATTCACTGTTCACTAGTTTCTGTCAATTGGTAGTATATTTAGTCAATTTAATTATTAATTGATGTCAATTAGTAGTATAACTAGTCATTTTAATTGACTGATATTTGAGGATTTAAGCATAAAACAAAAAAAATATACATCAATAATCAATTGCACACAATAAGATAATCATTAAGAAGGCAAAACTTGTGAACTTTATTAATAAAAGAAAGGTGTTATAATTATAACTTAGAAATAGAGTATTATAATTGTTGTGTTTAGTCACAAGACTAAAAATATGAGTTACAATATTGCACAGAAATGACTACAAGAAAGAAAATTCTCCAATTTTTTTTACAATGGTGGAAATGCATGCTTGAAGCCCTTCAATGCAAGCACATGCCCCTTTAATCTTTGAAAACATCTACAATGTGGGAAATATTCCTAGAGAAAGCTGTAACATGTAGAATCCAAGAAGGAGAGTGTTGATCGTGTCTCATATATGAAACTCTCTCCTTCAATGCAGTCAACAATAACCCAACTAGAATATTTCCTCCTTTATATGCAATATGCCATCTGATATGAGCAACAGGGTGCTACCTTTTTTTTCATGAATGAAGTTGTACCTCAATACAACAACAAAATTACTATTAGTCTCAATTCAGAAAGAATAAAAGTGCATTGTATATTGTAAGTTTATAAAATTCCAAACATAACAGAAAGATAAATCAATCAAAAAATTGTAGCCTTGTCAACAAATGCCTTAAACAAAGTGTTCAACATAGGCCTGAAATATGAAAATTGAACCCTTGATTTCTGAACCTTGTTCAAAGTTTAAAAAAGGTGATATGCTCAGATTATAGAATGAAGTTGACATCATGGAATGAAGGCTATCAAAACTAACCAGACTGGAACACCATTATCAATAGAAATTTCCTAGAAACCAAGCCCAAGAATTCCATCCAACTTAATTAGATAAAAAAAATGTCAACCCTCGTTCATGTTTTGTCTGAGTAAAGACCTCCACCATGGAAGAATCCATTTATACATAAATTCCAAATTAATTTGTTGAGAAAATATCTTTGATATCCAACTGGGAAGCCTTAACATCCAAAAATTATTAACCTAATGTTTCACAACAAGTTTCCCAACTATGAAATCATATTTACTTAAGAAATGGGATATTGGTCCACTGCCATATTGAATCTCACAAAGTTTTCCTTCACAAACAAAAAATGATATATATTAATATTTTAGCAACTTCCTTAATATCCCCATGTAAGTAGACTAAACTAAGTAAGGTTGAGGGTATGAACTAGAGTACCATCTTCTTGGTATGTGCTTGAACATTGATGACTTGTATCTTGAATGAAAATAGCAAGCTAGCTGCACTGTAAAATCATTGTTAATGATTGTTACAAAAATAACCACAAAATCCTCATTAATTAAAATAATCCTTCTAGATATTTCAGTTAATTTCTAAGAGAGTTAATTTCACTATCCAAATAGCCATCAATCTATTTACTCTATATAAACTCCTAGAATTCCAAATTTGAATGTAATGAAACTAACCATAATTACCAAAGATTTGACACCAAAATGTAGTACAAAGTGAATTGTTTGACATAATTCCTCAAAGAGATGTCATCTCATGGAATGAAATGATATGATTGAAGAATGTGCACAAAATGGATTTTGCAAAGAAGCTCTCAAAACATTTGAATTAATGAAGCATTCTAGAACATCGACATCATAAGATTTGCTTATGTTCTAGATGCATGCAATCATGTAGGTTTAGTGGATGAGGGCTGCACATAATTCACATGTCAGTAACCCTTATTGCATTACATATAGTTGATCATTAGGTGTGTATGGTTGACCTTCATGCTCATGCTGGCTATCTTCAGGACACCCTAAACATTATTACTGAGATGCTAGTTAAACATTTGGTTCATGTGGATCATATATGAATATAGGCTGAGTATTCCAACAACACTGCTTTTTTAGTTGGATCCTAAAAATATTGCAACTTATGTTCTTATCTAAAATATCTGTGTAGATGTGGGCAGGTGTGGTAAGGTTCAAATAGTAAGGAGATTGATGGAAGATAGAGGAATTAAAAAGATACTTGCATGTATTTGGATTGAAGGGCATAAAATGGTACATGCTTTTTTATGTAGGAGACAAATCACATCTACAAACATGGGAAATTTCTGCAAAATTGGAGAAATGGGCTTGGAAAATGAAGGGAGGAGGGTATTTCCAGATTAATTTTTTTTACTTAATGTTGTGAAATAGAAGAAAAAGGAATCATTTATCTACCACCATAGTGAAGAGTTAGCAATTGCATTTGTTTTTTTAAACATGGCCCCTAGTACAACTATTAGAGTTGTTAAGAACCTTCGAGTATGTTCTGATTTTCACACTGCATCTAAATTTATCTCCAAGATTGTTGCAAGAGAAATTGTTTTGAGAGATGTGAACCATTTCCATCATTTTAAACAAGGACAATGTTCTTGTGGAGAATATTGGTGATGCTAAATGAAATAATATGAAAAATACACATCAATCATCGATTGCACACAATAAGATAATCATTAAGAAGGAAAAACTGGTGAAATTTATTAATAAAAGAAAGGTGTTCTAATTATAACTTAGAAATAGAGTATTACAATTGTTGCTTTCAGTCACAAGACTAAAAATATGAGTTACAATATTGCACATAAATGATTACAAGAAAGAAAATTCTCCAAAAAACTTTTGCAATGGTGGAAATGCATGCTTGAAGCCCTTCAATGCAAGCACATACCCCTTTAATCTCTTAAAAATTCTACAACGTGGGAAATATTTCTAGAGCAAGTTGTAACATGTAGAATCCAAGAAGGAGAGTGTTGATCGTTTCTCATATATGAAACTCTCTCCTTCAATGCATTCAACAATAACCAAACTAGAATATTTCCTCCTTTATATGCAATATGCCATTTGATATGAGCAACAGGGTGCTACCTTTTCTACCATGAATGAAGTTGTACCTCAATACAACCAAAAAAATTACTATTAGTCTCAATTCAGAAAGAATAAAAGTGCATTGTATATTGCAAGTTTATAAAATTCCAAAGATAACAAAAAGATAAATCAATTAAAAAATTGTAGCCTTGTCAACAAAAGCCTTAAACAGAGTGTTCAACATAGGCCTGAAATATGAAAATTGAACCCTTGATTTCCAAACCTTGTTCAAAGTTTAAGAAAGGTGATATGATCAGATTATAGAATGAAGTTGACATCATAGAATGAAGGATATCAACACTAACCAGATTGGAAAAACATTATCAATAGAAATTTCCTAGAAACCAAGCCCAAGAATGCCATCCAACTTAATTAGATAAAATAAATGTCAACCCTGGTTCATGTTTTGTCTGAGTAAAGACCTCTACCATGGAAGAATCCATTTATACATAAATTCAAAATTAAATTGTTGAGAAAATATCTTTGATATCCAACTGGGAAGCCTTAACATCCAAAAATTACTAACCTAATGTTTCACAACAAGTTTCCCAACTATGACATCATCTTTACTTAAGAAATGGGATATTGGTCCACTGCCATATTGAATCTCACACAATTTTCCTTCACAAACAAAAAAAGATATATATTAATATTTTAGCAACTTCCTTAATATACCCATGTAAGTAGACTAAACTAAGTGAGGTTGAGGATATGAACTAGAGTACCATCTTCATGGTATGTGCTTGAAATTTGATGACTTGTATCTTGAATGAAAATAGCAAGCTAGCTGCAATGTAAAATCATTGTTAATGATTGTTACAAAATAACGACAAAATCCTCATTAATTAAAATAATCCTTCTAGATATTTCAGTTAATTTCTAAGAGAGTTAATTTCACTATCCAAATAGCCATCAATCTATTTACTGTAAATAAATTCCTAGAATTCCAAATTTGAATGTAATGAGACTAACCATTATTACCAAAAATTTGACACCAAAATGTAGTACAAAGTGAATTGTTTGACATAATTCCTCAAAGAGACGTCATCTCATGGAATGAAATAATATGATTGAAGAATGTACACAAAATTGATTTTGCAAAGAAGCTTTCAAAATATTTGAATTAATGAAGCACTCTGGAACATCGACATCGTAAGCTTTTCTTATGTTCTAGATGCATGAAATCATGTAGGTTTAGTGGATGAGGGCTGCACATGCTTCACACATTAGTAACCCTTATTGCATTACATATATTTGATCATTAGGTGTGTATGGTTGACCTTCGTGCTCATGCTGGCTCTCTTCAGGACACCCTAAATATTATTACTGAAATTCTAGTTAAAAATTTGGTTCATGTGGATCATATATGAATATAGGCTGAGTATTCCAACAACACTTCTTTTTTAGTTGGATCCTAAAAATACTACAACTTATCTTCTTCTCTAAAACATCTGTGTAGAAGTGGGCAGGTGTGGTGAGGTTCAAATAGTAAGGAGATTAATGAAAGATAGAGGAATTAAAAAGATACTTGCATGTAGTTGGATTGAAGGGAATAAAATGGTACATGATTTTTTGTGTATGAGACAAATCAAATCCACAAATATGGGAAATTTTTGCAAAATTGGAGAAATTGGCTTGGAAAATGAAGGCAGTAGGGTATTTCCAGATTCAAAACTTTTACTTAATGTTGTGGAATAGAAGAAAAATGAATCATTTATATACCACCATAGTGAAGAGTTAGCAATTGCATTTGGTTTTTTAAACATGGCCCCTAGTACAACTATTAGAGTTGTTAAGAACCTTCGAGTATGTTTTGATTTTCACACTGCATCTAAATTCATCTCGAAGATTGTTGCAAGAGAAATTGTTTTGAGAGATGTGAACCATTTCCATCATTTTAAACAAGGAAAATGTTCTTGTGGAGAATATTGGTTATGCTAAATGAAATAATATGAAAAATAGGCTTACACTATAATAATGTGCACTACACCATATATCTAGTAATAATGAAGGGACATCCATCAAAGCATAAAATTAGGGTTTTTTTTTTCATATGTTATAGATACAAGTGCCCTGCTAGACATACATGAAAATGTGGAAGAAATTTACACAAGGTAAATGATAGTTTTCAAAAAAATGCCTCAAACAAATGTGATATTTTGTTTTATAATTTAAGTGTGATGTCACACTATTTTGACATGATCCTTATGGTGATGTACGATGTTACCACTACATCACACCCTTATTGCTCGATCTTCATGGTAATGCGAGATGTTACTGCTACACCACATTGTGTCTTCTTGGCTCTTGTGGGGATGCAGGAGAAGTATTTTATTTACCGACATACTGCACATTTATTGCTCGGCCTTCACAGTAATGCAGGGTGTTATCTCTACACTATACTAGATCTTCTTGGCTCTTGTGGTATGGTGCTATTATGAAACTTTTCACAATAGTCTAAGAGTTCATAGTAGATAATCATATACCCTCAAATACCTAATAGTCATAATAGACCTAGTGATGCTTTCAGAGTCATAAGAATAAATTCATAAGAGAATAGATGCAAGAGTATGAAAAGACATTGAGATGGAAGGCAGTTGGTAGAGTTGAAGAACCAGACTTGTAGTGAGTAGTAGTGATTTTTTTAGTGGCTAATATTCGCCAATTGGCTAATAGTTGAAATTTGGGAATCCAAAATTGGCTAATAGTTTGAGCTATGACAGACTTGAATTGCCATATTTTTACAAAAACATATTATAGTCTTATTTAAATCGCTAAATAATTTATTCATTAAAAAAATTTAACTCAAAAATTCACCACAATATTCAATACATGATTAGATCAGTTTCACCTAAATTTTATAAATTATAGTAGCAATTTATATTAATTTACCAATAGTATATCATAATTATTAGTTTCTTTAGGACCATATTTCTACTCTTCAATTTACACCATTGATTTATAAAATAATCTAATGGCCCTTGTATTCCACGAGGTAAAATGTACCCACTATTTGTAATGCTCATGGGACCCACAATTTCAAGTTTCATGAGGAGTATAGATTATGGGTACATTTTACCTCATATAGTACAACGAGGGTTGTTAGGTCAATGATCTAAAAGGAATTTTGAGCCTCTTGAGAATTACAGATCATGAGTATATTTTACCTTGTAGAATACAACAAGGGCCACTATATTATGTTTTAAAATAATGGTGGCAAGTAAATTTTATAGTCTACCCCTTAAACCCATTCTAGTGTCCTTTAATCAGTTTAATAACTAGGAATGTGAATTCCTTTTACTCAAGGATTGAACATCAAAACTGGCAGTCATATCTTGCTAAAGAACCTCATTTAATCATCAACCCAGGGACGTAAACTTGAAATGGGTCAGCACAATATATGCACTAACCACCTTTCCCAGACATACATGACTTCCTAAAGATACTTATACTAGAATTGGAGTAACTAGAAACAACTTTACTGAATAAACTTGCTTAGAAATGAAAACTGAAAGATAAAATTGTTCTGTGTCTAGTGGCTGCAGGAATAGTTGACAGCTCTGTGATTTTGCCAATTGCAGGAACACTCACATTAACCTCTATGAAAGGAAGTGCAACTATTCTAACTTGCAGAATGAAAGAATGGACAATTCCCTAAGTGGCCCCCCTTAGGTAATGCCCAAAGTAAACAACAGATTAGGTGGAAAACTTCATAAAAAATTTATTTATTCAAGACAAGTACATAGCACATAATCTCTTGACCGTATTTCATAAAAACTGAAATGTGTTACAACAGAAAACTTTCGGCCCATTCATTGAAGGAGAATGGGCTATTTATTGAAACTGATTAAAGTCTTTATTACATTCAACTAACTAAGTAAAGAGGTGGATGGAAATGCAAGAACTAAGTCAAATCAGTTCATCAGTCTTAAAGTGCCACCATCCTAGATTTATGCGCCATCAAGACACCTGAGCTAGATTTTTGGAACACTCCTCCTTCATGGCAGATAAGTTGAAACTGCCTCCCTATCTTTTTTCTGTCGAACCAGTCTTCTTTGATTTGGTCTTCTATTCTTCAAGTGGAAATCAAATTCCTTCCTCAAAACGTGGTACCTGCAAAATATCTTGGTAGCTATTCATGAGGCAGAAAGTTAGCTCAACACTTTCAACCTTTAAGATGATCCATCAATTCATTTACACATTTATTTAAGCATTAATCTAAAGCAAACATTATTCTAGACATGGTTGCAGGAAATTCAACAGTAGAGGCTATAGGAAAGGTTTTTCATGACACAGAGTTATAAGTCATTCATCAAACTAATAAAAAATTTAAAAGTAATAATCATGGAAAGACTTAGCATACTATACTTATTATATTAAGCATAAAAAATTTATGTCTTATCCCATAATAAACACTAAATATTTGTTTTGGCATAATGAAAATCAGAAAAGTGTTTGTAAAAGTATGATCTAAATGTGCCAAAAACTTGGCTCATCATTCCCCTCAACCATCTACTTGCTGGGCCCTTCAACAAGTCTAGCATTTCTTCTTCTGGTAAACTCTCTCAAAACAACATTATGTTGCTGCCCACACTCTCCATGTTGGAAGCTTCAAAAGTGAGCTCACATTTCCTCTAGCCTCTTCCATCTATTATCCTCGAAACTCCTATTATATATGTTGTTGTCCCCCTGTATAGACAATAGTGGCCATAGGATAATAGGTGGTTGCATAACCAAGGGCAACCGATTTTCCCTTTTTGTCCTGGCATTCCTCATGTATCTTTCTGCCCTTCTGGTTGTTGCATACAAGGTATTGGGAGTGTGTGGTTCTGCCCTTTTTAATTGAAATGGAAGATGCTCCCATCTTGTTTGAATGTGTAGGTTTGCAACACTAAGATCACTGTTTATTATCTAGGAATATTGAGAAAATAATTCTTGTCTCAAAGGCTCAATTAGTGGCCTGGCTCTTTCATCTCTCCATAATTTATTATAGTCAAAGTAGATACCCATTCCATTCTTTGATTCATTCCTCACAGATAATGGCACATTGACTTCATCATGTTGATGAATATCAAATTGTTCCCCCCTGCTTATCTCATTGGTGATCCAAGAGATCAAAGTGCTAATATGAATATCACTGACATAACATAAGGGGTTCCAATCCTTATCCTGGGGTACAACTAAATTGTGCAGATAAAATTCACATAGGAAGTTCTTGATGTATAGAGGTGAATCTCTATACACCTCATAAAATTCTTCTGGGGTATCTAATGAAGGATTTTTACCTTTCCAGATTCTAATCAGTTGGAAGTTCAAATAAAGCTCCTTGAGGTACATTGCATAGACTAGTGAAGGTGCTCGACATTACATCAGCCACGGAACAAGCTCTACCACCTATTTGAGAGTGTCAGTTAAGTTAGCAATTTCCAGATTCTTGTTCTGGATTATCCTTTGTAATTTCTCAATTTCAAGTGCAGAAGTAGTCTGTTGATGCTGAAGTTCTTCAAAACATGCCATTCCTGTAGCAAAGTTTGTGACATGGAGCGGAGGTCTATGACTATAGCTTACTGCAAGTGACCCCTGTATTTCTTCAGTTACATGCACTTTTCCTTGTTCCTCTTCTCCAATTACCTCTGTATTATTTGATTGTTCAGAGTATTCATGTCCTGAATTACCTTCCTATTCTTCCGGAGTAGTAGGAATCTCATCAGTCACGCCAATGCTTTCACCCTCTTCTTCTAATGGAATCACAACTGTTACCTCTTCCTTCTCAACAAATCCTACTTCTTCCTGTAGTTGTTCTACCATACTTTCCTGTATCTACTATGCAATGGCAGCCAATTCATTCAGGCCAGCTCCTTTAGGTGTACTTACAGTTTCCTCAACAACAGGTTCCTCCATTTCTAGTACAGGATTGGAAGGGTTTGAGGTTGGTGGTGTGGCTGGAGTAGCATTAAGTGATTGACGGGCTACCTAGTTTTGGAGTCTAGAAATCCTTCTTATGGAAGTAGAAATTGTCTTATGCTTCTTTGAGGGCTTTGCCACAAGAATAGAGAGGTTTTCCTTTTTTTTTTGTTTTATAGGCTTAGGAATTGCCACAATGGGTGACTTCCCTTTCTTATCATTGGAAGAAGGCTCAGGATTTTTGATAGGAGTTTGTGCCAGTTGCTTGGAAGTTTTTTCAGAAAGAGGAATGCCATCCTATGAATCAGATGATTCCTGAGTAGGGGACATAGTAGCAGAGGTTTGGCCTATGGATTGGGAGGTTTGTTGCTTGAAGGTAAGAGGTTCCCCTCTAGGTCCAACATTTTGAATTTTAGTGTTGAAATTGACAATGAATTCCTCCTAGGTCATTCCTGATGCATCTTGAACAAATTTTTCAACAAGTAATTTAATAAGGTAGTGGTGGGATACGGAGTTAACCCTACCCTTTTTAAATTCAACAACACTATTAGATAGAAAATTGAAAAGGAAGTCGGGAATATTCATCAAGAATCCATGGTGTAAATGAGACAAAATTTTGAAGTGATGAGAATGCAGGACTGACAACCTACCTTCACAGGTTATGTATTTGATTATATATCCCGCCCGTGACACCCAGTCTTGCGGCAGAATCATCCTTTGTGCACCTTGCTTGTCTACCCATAAAGGAGGGTCATTCGGTTGAGTAAACTCTACCCTAACAATTTTTGCATCCCTTCCCCTAGGAAATGGCTCACCAACTTGAGGTAATCCTGTTATCTCAACAATTCTGTCAACTAATTCATTCACCATTATACCTCTAACTTTCACTTCCCCTTCTTGAAATGTCCTTGTGAACTCATCTGCAATGCCTAGATCACAATGTTCCAAGTTTTAGGAAGTAATTAAGCCACCCATATTGTTTGAATGGTGGCACATGCAACACATCCTGCAGTAGGATGCTATGCTCTGTAGGCTCGTTTCAAATCGGCTATCCTCCCATTTTACTATCTTTGCAACTCAATGCTTCAGGAAAGAATTCTCAATTTATACAACCAATGTGACTTCCTGTAAACCAAATTTACTACATTCTGTATCCCCTCAACCAAGACTTTTGAACCTCTTTTCAAAAGATGCAGGAAAATAGGAAAATAAATTCAAACATCCCAACTTATGTTGCAGATGGAAAGAAAAGAGTAATCATGGAGGAGTGGAAGACATTCTTGGAATTATTGTAGGAAGTATCGTGTGCAGTTCTTTAATTGTGGATTTTTCAAAAATCTAGAGCTAGGCCAAAAAGATAGCAATAGTTGATGTGACAAGGCCTAGTGGTGATGGAAACAATGACGTGGCTGATAGTTATGTCATAGGAAAATGTGCTCATGTGTGTGAAAAAATAGAAAGAAATGACAACCATTTAGGAATGTAGTTTGCACTAATTAATACCAAAATAAATGTAGTAAATAAAATAACTAAGCAATCTTAAAGTGAAGTGGAGCTTACTTGGATTTATCCACTGTGATTACCTGATGTGACTTTACTTCTTCATTGAAAATTGTGATCTTGAGAATGTGGATGGTACGGTAAATGACAAGTGGATGAAGTGGAAGAAAGAGAATGAGTACGGATGGCAGATGGAGTGATTGAATGGAATGGGGATTCAGGTGGATGAACCCTTTATTATGATAGTTTTATGCACTTTTATGCATGGCCTATGGAATTGAGTCGAGACTCCATTCCTTTGGCTGTAGGATCAATGGCTTCCTATGCAAATTCAAATTGTTTGAAAAATTCTTCCTTGTCAATGGGCTTGAAGTAGAGCTTTAGGCGGTTCCCATTGACTAATAATTTAAACTTGAGCTCATCAATGGTCCTCAATTGTACAACACCATTGTTGAATACCTCCTCTATCTCATATGGACCTAACCATCTGGTTTGCAATTTTCCTTGACTATCCTTATACCTTGAGTCATAAAGCAGAGCCCAATCTCCTGCTTTGAATTTATTCTCCTTGATATATTGATCATGCCACCTTTTTCGCTGGTTCTGTATCATCTTAGTGTGTTGCAGAGAATTCTTCCTGAGCTCATCTAATGCATTCAGTTGCATGACTCTTTCCTTGTATGCAGTGGTTAATTCCATGTTCATATCTAATGCTGTTTTAAGAGTCTTATGTTCAAACTCTATTGGCATCACAACTTTCTTACCATATACCATTTCAAAAGGTGTATATCTTATAGTAGTCTTTCATGTAGTTCGGTAGGCCCATATAGCCTCTAGTAACCTTGCAGCCCGGTCCTTTCTATGCAAATCTACAGTTTTTGTCAAAATTGCCTCTATTTCCCTATTGGTGATCTCTACTTGGCCATTAGCCTGTGGATGATAAGGAGTTGATTTTCTATGCCTTATGTTATATTCATTAACTAGGGATGTAATCAGAGTAGAGGTGAACTGTGCTCCTTGATCTGTCATTATTTCCCTAGGAACACCAAATCTGGTGAATATTTCCTCATAGAGGAACTCTGCAACCTTATTATCCCTAGCATGCTTCATAGGTCTAGCTTCTACCCATTTTGTTACATAATTTGTACATACAAGGATGTAAGAATTACCATTTGAAGGTGGATCAGTCGGTCCAACAAAGTCCAGTCCCCATTTGTCAAAGGGTGTAACAATAACTTATGGAAATAGAGACATTTCATTTGATGTGGTCGACCTTCCCATACTTTGGCCTCTATCACATCTCGTATATTTGATTGCATCCCTATGTAATGTTGGTCAATAATAGCCAGTATTTAAAATGTTCATTGATGTCCTCTTCACAATAAAATGCCCTCTGCAAGGCTCATCATGGCTTGCATGCAGTATGTCATGAGTGTCCTCCTCTCTTACACATATCCTCATTACTTGATCTGGCCCTGTATAAAACATGCAATTGGCAATCCAAGAGAAGTTAAAACTTTTCTCTACCAACAATCTCTTTTCCTTAGGGGAGAATTGAGGAGGAGTTCTTCCCGCAACCAGATAATTTGCTATATCTGCACACCATGGGTGAATAAATTTGATTGCAAATAGATGCTCATCAGGAAAGGAATCCTCAATAAGTGCAGAGTCATCTTGCCTCTGAATTCTAGACAGGAAATCGGCAACCACATTGGCTTTACCCGGCTTGTCCATAATTGTAATATCAAATTCCTGCATTAGCAACAACTACCTTGCCAGTCTCCCTATAATGGAGCTCTTGTTAATGAGATACATGATTGCTGCATGATCAATATGGAAAAATATCTGATAGCCTGTAGCATAATGCCTAAATTTGTTGAGGGCATAAATGATTACTAACATTTATTTTTCTGTAACAGTGTAGTTGAGTTAAGCTCCTTGCAAGTTCTTGCTGATGTAATACAATGCATGCTCAGTTGAACCACCCTTTTGTCCTAAGACAACACCAATAGCATAATTTGATGCATTTGTATGAATAGGGAATGGAAGTGACCAATCAGGTCCTTTCAAAATAGGTGCTTGTGTAAGGGAAATTTTTAGATCAAGGAATGTTGTTTCACATTCTGCTGTCTAGGCAAACTCTGGATCTTTCTTTAGTAAGCTATATAGGGGCCCTGCTATCTAACTGAAATCCTTAATGAATCTTCTATAATATCCAAAATGAACTAGAAAGCTTCTCAATTCCTTTTTCTTTGTAGGAAAAGGTAGATTAGAAATGACTTTAATTTTGGATGGATCAACTTGTATTCCTGTAGCAAAAATATAGTGACCAAGCAATATTCCTTCTTGCATCATCATGAAGTAATTCTGACTATTTAGTGACACGTTATGATCCTCACACCTCTATAGTACCTTTTTCAAGTTGTCCTAAGCTTCCTCAAATTTTTCACGATAAATAGTAAAGTCATCCATGTATATCTCCATGCAGTCATATGAGATGTCTGAGAAAATACTTATTACCGCTCTCTGGAAGGTTGTAGGTGCATTGTAGAGTCCGAAAGGAAAGATTGAGTAGGAAAACATTCCCCAAGGACATGTAAAGTAGTCTTTTCGTGGTCCTCTGGAGCAATCTTGATTTGATTGTATCCACTGAAACCATCTAAGAATGAGAAATACTTTTTCTTGGATAAATTATCGAGAACTTGATCAATGAAGGGAAGAGGAAAGTAATCTTTCTTTATGGCTGAGTTGAGCTCTTTGTAGTCCACACACACTCTCCATTTTCCTCATTTCTTAGGAATGATAACCAGTGGGGAGACCCATTGGCTATCCAAGATTGGGTAGATAAATCCAGCATTCAACATCTTTTGCAACTCTTCTTTAGCAATTTCTCTCAAGGTTGGATTGATTCTTCTTTGGGGTTGTCTAACAGGTCTGAACTCACTGTTGATGAGTATGTGGTGTGTACATAGTTTTGGGTCTAATCCCTTCATATCACCATATTCCCAAGAAAAAGTTGACTTATGACTAGTAAGCATTTTGACAATAGATTCTTGTTGCTCACAAGTAAGGTTATTGTTGATATTCAATGTTTTTCCTACAACTACCTCTACTTGTGAGGTTAATTCAACCATAAACACTTTAGGTAGGAAATAAATTTCTACCTCATGGGGCAATAAGGTGTGCAAGTAGTTAGTTGTTGCAGGATAATGAACTGAGGTGGGTAGAGGAAGAATGGTCTGCAAGGAGCATGGATTTTTTCACAAAAAGGGTATTCAATACAATAATTATTTAGTAGGAAATTAGACAATATCTCTTCCTTTGCTTGTTGTGCAATGAAAGGCTCTCTCGTAATCATCATTAAATTGGCCACAGAGTTCACTTCGTCATCTTCTCCCAAATCTAGCCAAACAGCCTATCCAGACTCCAGTTGAGGCTAGACTGAAGAATAAAGGGTAAGCTTCTTTGTGTTATACCCATTAGAAATTGTCATGTTACTCGACCTACATCCAATGTAAGCATCAACAGTGGCCAGCAAAGGCCTTCCTAGTATAACAAGATATCCTCCTAATGATTCTTTTGGAGACAAAATCATAAAGTCAATAGGATACTCCCAAGAATCTAAGGTGACTACTAGGTCTTCTACTACCCCATCAAGTTTGACAGTTGAGCTATCAACGAGCTGGAGTATTGTAGGTGTAGCTCTTAGGTCTGAAATACTAAGTTTTACCACATGTTCCTTGGTCATGACATTGATAGCTGGACCCAGATCTACTAAAGAATTCTTAATTTGCACCCCATTAATATTGATCTCCACAACAGGATTGCCAGGGTCTGAATATTTTGGGATGGTAAGCTTCCCTAACATCAAATCAAAGAGTTGGCCTATGACATGAATAGTCTGTGGGTCTTTCTTCTTCCTACCGGGCTTCTTTAAACATGCTTCTTTGATAGCTTTGTTGTAAATAGGTACTTCCTTAATTGCTTGGAACAAAGAAACTTTTACACATATGTGCTTTAGCTGGTCAAGAATGTCAAAGGTAGGCTCTTCTTTCTTTTGAACAACTTCACCTTCCAACCTTTGTGGGAAAGGAGATGGAGGTTTATTGGATGCTTTAGACAGTGATGGACTTTGTATGGGCTCATTAGTATCTTCTTGATCATTCTCCTCAGATGGCAATTTTGAGATTATGGGAGGAGATGGTGTGGGTAACACTGTTCCTTAATGTAAGTTGATATTATTCAAGTTGAGAGCATAGGAAGATTGATGATTATGATCAGTAAAATAAACTTGTTGCTGATACTGGGGTTGATTATTTGGATTAGGTGCTACTTGAGCAGGTAGTTGGGTTGGCTTTGAATTCTGGCTTTGATTGGCTGCAGGAGGTGGCATAATTGACTGCTTCTGGGGTTGCTGCAGGAAACCAGTGGGTGGATTTGTCCATTGTTGGCCTCCCCTCCATTGGTTAGACTACTGCCAATTCCCTTGTGGAAGCTACCACTGAATTTGTTGTGGTGACTACCAATTCCCTTGAGGAGGTTGCCAACGGTTTTGCTGAGTACTTGGCCAAGGATTATTCCATTGAGGCCGGGAGTATGGCCCATAGTTTGGAGGATACTGGTTCTACCACTAATTACCATATGAACCAAAATTTTGCAAAGGGTCCTGAGGCATACCTTGTCTTGGGGCCCATGGCCTACACTGAGCAACAAAGAACACTTCTTCTCTTTCAATGGTTTTGAACTCAGTAGGAAGATGTTGCACCTCCAAATTGGCCACTGCTGTGCATCTGCAATCCTTCTTCCTCTGTCTGTAGTGAAGGAAATATTCAGCTAGCATTGCCTCAGCTTCATCTTTCTTCCTTCTAGCTTGCATAGTGTCCATTTGAGTAGCTACATCATTGATAATACCCTTCTTGAAGTCGGACAAAAGATCAGAAATCTCTCCCTTTGATACACCAGAGCCACTTCCTTTTGCAATAAAGGGTCTGAACCCTCTACCTTTCTTCACATTTTCTCTAGAGTAATTGAGACAAATCTTCTTAATGTCATCCCAATCACGTTGGGTGATATCTCCTCCAACCATGAGGTCGAGTGCTTCCATGCAAGTATCATTAACTCCTCTTAGGAAGAGAAGTGTTTTAGACTCCTCATTTAGCTAGTGCTGAGTGTTTTTCTGCACGCTGAACATAAACCTAGATACATAGTCCTCCAAGGTTTCATCCTCCTTCTGTGACACCTTGAAGATGTCATCTCCTCTCATATCATTCCCCCTACAATATTCTTTATACTTTCCCAAGAACAACTCCTTCAACTCATCCCAAGTGGCCGTTGCATTGCCTCCTAATCCCATAAACCATCTTAAGGCTGACTCCTTTAAGGTAGAGGGAAACAATTTCATCTTATTTGCTTAAATAGTGTAATCATAACTCCTATATAGGATGTCAAACTCAAATAAGAAGGTATGAGGGTGTTCTGTAATAAGTCCATAGAATTTTGGGAGCAATGAGGTAGGGATATTCTTGAGGTTATTATTGTCATGTAGTTCAGGGAGTGGGAGTGGAAAAGTAGGCCTTTCCATCCTTGGTGGTGGTATTGGGTTAGCTCCTAGCTAATGAACTACAAGGTTAAGTAGGCTATTGGAAGTGTGCAGATTATTCAATTGCTCGACGAGTGGATCAAGGTTGCCAGGCTCTCCAAATAGGTTTAAACTAACTTTAGAGGAAGAGGATGAGGTAACTAAGTCTTGGACAACATCCAAATATGGGTCTTCATGGAAGAGGTCTGATTCAATTTCTTCAATATCTATTCTTCCAGGAAGGAATCTTCCAAATTGATCTCTTCTTCCAAGCATACAACAAAAAGTAAATCTAAACTAAATACTATAAATGAAATTTAAGTCTCTACTAGCACGCCTGCAATAGGTCTTTATTTTGACACCATCCCCAACAACGATTCCAAAAATGTAGTGTCCTTTAATTAGTTTAATAACTAGGAATGTGAATTCCTTTTACTTAGGGATTGAACATCACAACCGGTCATCATATCCTGCTAAACAACCTCATTTAATCATCAACCCAAGGACGTAAACTTTTAATGGGTCAACACAATATATGCACTAATCACCTTTCCCAGACATGCATGACTTCCTAAAGATACTTATACTGGAATTGGAGTAACTAGAAACAACTTTACTGAATAAACTTGCTTAGAAATGAAAACTGAAAGATAAAATTGTTCTGCATCTAGTGGCTGTAGGAATAGTTGACAGCTCTGTGATTCTGCCAACTACAGGAATAGTCACATTAACCTTTATGAATGGAAGTGCAGCTATTCTAAATTGCAAAATGAAAGAATGGACAATTCCCCAAGTGGGACCCCTTAGGTAATGCCAAAAGTAAACAACAGATTAGGCGGAAAGCTTCATAAAAACTTTATTGATTCAAGATAAGTACATAGCATACAATCTCTTGACTGTATTTCTGAAAAACTGAAATGTGTTACAACAAAAAACTTCTGGCCCATTCATTGAAGGAGAATGGGCTATTTATTGAAACTGATTCTAAAAGATTAACCAAATTTCCCTCATAAAATGGGAAGTCTTTATTACATTCAACTAACTAAGTAAAGAGGTGTATGGAAATGCAAGAACTAAGTCAAATCAGTTCATCAGTCTTAAAGTGCCACCATCCTAGATTTATGCGCCATCAAGATGCCTGAGCTAGATTTCTAGAACACTCCTCCTTCATGGTGGATAATTTGAAACTGCCTCCCTATCCTTTTGCTGCCGAACCAGTCTTCTTTGATTTGTTCTTCTATTCTTCAAGTGGAAATCAAATTCCTTCCTCAAAATGTGGTACCTGCAAAATATCTTGGTAGCTATTTCTGAGGCAGAAAGTTAGCTCAACACTTTCAACCTTTAAGATGATCCATCACTTCATCTACACATTCATTTAAGCATTAATCTAAAGCAAACATTATTCCAAACATGGCTACAAGAAATTCAACAGTAGAGGCTGCAGGAAAGGTTTGTCATCACACAGAGTTATAAGTCATTCATCAAACTAATAAAAAATTTAAAAGTAATAATCATGGAAAGACTTAGAATAATATACTTATTATATTAAGCATAAATTTTTTATGTCTTATCCCATAATCAACACTAAATGTTTGTTTTGGCATAATGAAAATCAGAAAAGTGTTTGTAAAAGTATGATCTAAATGCGAAAAACTTGGCTCATCACCCATCAATAATTTCCACCCTCAGGCCCTTACTTTTCCATGAGAATTATATTTAGATTAGATGGATTTAACATCATACTTATTACATTTTCCTATTATTTTTCAAGATTCACCAAAATTTTCTACAAAATTTTAGTGATGTAAAAAAATCGCCAATAGAAATTAATATTTTTTCTAAAAAAATTGAAATATTTGCCAAGATTTTATATCATTTTTTGAGGGGAGTTTCTTAAAGTTATCACTAGTGAGTAGGTATGGAGAAAAAAGTAATTTATAGTCAAGAGCATCATGGTAATTTCTTAGGTGACTATATTTTGGCAAGGAGAGTATTTAGTGACAACATTACCATCAAAACAATAAGGATACTCAAAACCCTACCAAACCCTAGGGACTTTTTCATCACCTTGTAGAGATCTCAAACATGCATGAAAATATTTCATAGGAGGGCATGAGACTAAAATCATCTCTATTTTTGATGATCACAAAAAGTAACAAAAAATTAGATTTACAAGTGATGAAAAGAAGTACATGGAAAGTATATTATGTTGAATTTATTTTTAAAAAAACTTAACCATTAACTATCCAATACAATCTAAGAAATTAAAAATATAAAATGAAATATTATGATTAATAAAATGATAATTTTAATAGTTATCTTAAGGTAGACAAAAAAAAATTGTGCAAGTGAAAAATAACCCTTCAATTATTCTGAACACATAACATTTTCATTTACATCATTTTCAAGCAATAGTTTTTTAGATCCATGATAGCTATACAAAAATCAAATCAAATCTACAATGATCTCAAAGATCTGAAGATTTAAAAATTTGATATTTTTAGATCTATTCTTGTGTGTTTCCTGCATCTCACTATAAAAAAGAAAGTATTTTTCTCCAACATGGTAAACACATAGATCATTATGATAGATTTTTTTGACCATAAAGCTTATTTTTCATAGATTACAAGATCCATAAGATTATTTTTTTGTTTTACAGAGTTATCTCTCTTGTGAGACTCCTCTAGCTCTGTCAAAGTGGAGGAATGAGGAGTTGACAAGATTGATAGGTGATGGAACATGGAAGAGAAAAGAGTGGGAAAAAGTTTATGATTACGATTTGTACAATGATCTTGGAAACATAGAAAAATATGGAATAGGGAAGAGAGAAGATTGGGACAAGGTAGCATGAAGGTCATAATGAGCCATTCACATCACCACAAAGGCCCAAAAACAATTGTGCAATGTTGTGGTGGTTGTGCAAAAGTTTTTGTGAATGATTTGGTGATCTGAAGTGGAACTTTAAATACAATATTTGATAAAAATTGACTTGGTGATCATTGTTAGAGAGTTGCAAACTGTGAATTGTTCTTTGTCCTTTAGGACTAAGAAAGGAAGAACATTATCAAACAATGATTATATCATAAAAAATAGTCCAAAAACAATAAAATTTACTATCAAATGGTGACAAATATTTGTCCTCTAAGTCATTTGCACATGGTGATTGAGAATACAATGAGTAAGAAGTAAAAGAGCAATGGATCATAGCACTACAAAATGGTCATGAGTTATGCAATGAACTTCACTGTTCTTTTGATCACAAAGGAGATCTAGATAATAACCAACACACTGATGTGCACAAAGAATGTTCATGGAGTGCAAACTTCCTTACAAAGCAATTACCACATCAGAGTTTGAGGTGAATTGCACTTGCTATTTTATGTTGATATGGCTATGTTCTAACCTATAGTTAATTGTTGTAGCATAACAGATAGGCTAAATAGTTTTTCATAAACCATTGTTTCAAATTCTAAATTTCTATACCTTATTCTAGGAGAAAATCATAGGGGGGGGGTCTATACATAAGACACCATTGTTTCAAATTCAAAATTGTTGGCTCTTTCAAAATTGTTTGCTTCATTTATTTGATCTAAGACAACTTGTTGAATAGAAGATTCTCTTAAAAATCACAGTAAAATCCTTTATTCTAAGATGACTGTTCAAAATCTTCCCATCATAACAATGAAAAAAAGCATTGGTCATTAACCTAAACTTTGCAAGAGTTTCATCAAAGTCTACTTTTCCAATCTCTTTTCCATTCTAAATTTTATTCCCAATTTCATCCATGAAGAAATTCCTCAACCTGTAGATCCTGTTGTTAGCCATAACTTTACTAGGTGTTGAGGATAGCTTCAAGTTTTTACCCAAGTAGCAATTGACAAAATTCAACCTTACCAATTTTTGATCTAGTAAGGCCAAATTTTGTCAATTACTGCTTGGGTAAAAACATGAAGCTATCCTCGACACCTGATAAAGTTATGGCTAACAACATGATCTATAGGCTGAGGAAGTTCTTCATAGATGAAACTGGGAATAAAATTCAAAAGAGAGTGGAAAACTAGAATTTGATGAAACTCTTGCAAAGTTGAGGTTAATGACTAATGCATTTGTTTATTGTTATGATGGGAAAGATTCTGAACAGTCATGTTGTGCACCTTTTGCACACACGCCCCACTAAAAGTAGGGACCCTCTTTTGCTCTCTTTTTTTCTTTCGCTCTTGGTCTTTTGGCCCTTTGTATTTTGGGGTGTTTCTTCCTTGGGCATGTGCTTTGATGTTTATCTTGCCTACTGGAATGGTCCATCCATGATACATAGCGAGAATCCTAAGTTTTGGACTTATTCCAGGTTTTTCACTATACTCAGGAAAATCCACTCTTGCCGAATTGTCTTGGATTCCTTTCGAAGTCTGATGGAAGCTACATTTCATTGAAAATCCAGAGATTCTGGTCCTCCACGGAATTTTGTTGGGACCAGATTTCTCCGAATGCCCATCACCTTGTTAGATTCCCCGATTTTGGGTTGACTCGTCTTGACTGCATTGATTGTGCGATTTACGAAGGTGGGTATTAAGTCAACTCTTGGGGAATTTTGTGCCATTTTAAATTTATCATTTATTTCCTCTTTCTTCTGGAATGCTTGAGCTTGGGTGTTGCTGTTGAGTTGGGCGTCAGGATTTGGATTCGATTGTTGCAATTGGATTTTTTGGAGGCCGTTTGCGCTTTGCGTGGTTGTCTTGCTGACTTCTGTTATTTTGATTCTTTCATTTTCATGGTAAGTGCACGATGCCCTCCCTTCTTTGATAAATGAATCAAATTTCTTCATGGTGTGCACGTTTTTATTGTGAGTCGAAGTGTCGGTGTGGTAGGGTTTGGTCATTTTGCCTGCATTTTTGGTCTTGTGTCATTTTGGGGTTCAAATTCCTATGTGATTATATGGTTGAGTGTCTCATGTTTTTGGTTGTCCATTTCATGAAAATATTTACCCCAAGTGATTCCCTAGGCTTGCCCTTTGGCTCCTTCATGAGATAGATTGCTTGTATGGGTCAAGGCGAACCAGTTGTCAACCTTGCCTTCATGAGAGTCGATTTCATGCTTGTCTTGTGCATTCATGGCAGAAATTTAGGGTTTTGTGCCTAGGGCATCATCGCCACTCCCTCTCGTTTCCCTATTGGTGAGTTTCAAGTTCAAAATTGATTTGAAGGAGGTTTAAATTGCACCATTTTGGGCTTCGGATTCTCGAATTCATAGTCATTTGATCGATTTGTGGGAGGTCACGGAAAACATGAACATCTGGGTTTTCAGCATCGTCACGGAATTATTTAACTATCGAAATTTCTCGACCTTTTAGTTTTTTGTCTATCTTTTGGAGTGTGCATTGATCGAGAGATTTTGGCCCTTCGCGAAATTCCGTTAGGGCTGGATTTCCCCGATTTGTCCATCCCCTTGCTAGTTTCCTGAAAGTTGAGTTATGTGGAGAAAGTTGCATTAGTTTTGCTAGAATCCGCGTCTATGGGATTTTCTCGAAATTTCTTCACCTCTTCATTTTCCCAAAGTTTGTGAGTTGTTTCTATTCTCCCAAATTTTCGCCCCTGATGGATTTTCCTGAGATTTTATTGAAAATGAAGAATTGAAATTGCATGAAGTTTTCTTAATGATTATGCATCTGATGGTTGACTTAGCCTTGTTTTTAGATGCTTCATAGTGCTTCGTAGTTGGTAACAATTGATTGAATGATTATTTAATGCTTGTGTGCTTGCTTTGCTAGAATTTGCTTGGCTTGGAATTTCCCAAAATTCCTCTTTGGCCTAGATTCTACGAAAGGAATGAAAACCCAAACTCTGAAATGATTAACTTTCATGAATTTTTTGAGCATTTGGCTTATCATGAGATTTATGTTAAGGATGAAATTATCTTTGTAATGGATTAACTTGTGTTCCATGTGTCTTTGCTTTGATTTCTTGTCAAATGCAGGTTGAATCAGGTAAAGCAGTGGCAAGTGTAGACCAAGGGAGATAATTCTATCAAGGACATCCTATCGACTAGAGGGGATGTAATGAGATCTTTGGATTGGCTAAAAGGTGTGTTAGGTCAAGATAAGGAGGATACAGATATCTTGTTGCAAAAGACAAAGACTATCATGGAGCACACCGAGGATCAATTGGTAAAGGATGGAATTCTTCCTTCCTCAAGAATTGCAAAGCCTTGGGAATGGTTTGAAATTCCACAGATGAGGCAAAAGGCCTTGAAGAAGATATACAAATAGGGAAGAAAAATTGAGGACACTTTGATTGATATTTACAATAGGTGTATCTCTTTCTTTGAAGTGATGACAAGGAGAAAGAATTTTTCTCCAAAGCATCTTAACCTGGAGCAGTTAATAAGGTGGTGGTGATATGTCTTTTCTCCAATCAATGAAGGCCCTATTACTGAACATCAGCTAGATGATGTTACAACTTACATTGCAGTCATTGATAGGTATCAAAAAAATAAGGAGGGTTGGGATAATATAGTAAAACAGTCAAGAGATGACATCAAGTGCCTTAAGAGGAGAGTTAGGGTTTTTCCTATGCCACCTGTTGCTGACCTGGATAGGGTATTATTGTTGGTGCATAATAAAGTGGAGTATGCTAAAGACAAAGGGGGGAAGTATTTAATGCAAGGCTACATCAGAATTTGTGCTTCCCCATTATTTTCTCCTCTCCCTTCACATGCATTGGATCAAGATTTTGGAGACGCTAGGCCGACTTGGATTAAATTGGTGCAAATTGCAAATTTCATATTATTTTCGAATATCTTTTGGCTGACCTATTGTGTGACGTTTATCATTGTAAACCCTAATTGGGCCGACCTATCTTGGGGGGTTCTCTATAAGTTTGGCATTATGACTCATTTGTAAAGGGTAGAAGTTAGACAAAATTGTAAGAGCAAGAACTAGAGTTAGAGTTTAGTTTATCTTCAAGCAAGTGCTGTAATAGAAGACTAGAATTGTTGCCATTTTGGGTGATTTAATACAAGCAAAGACATTGTGATATGGTGCCTTTCTTGTGTTGAGTTTTATCTGGAATGGTTCTCGATGTTCTATCCTTAAAATTTCTTAAGGGATTTGATGTTATATGGTTTGGTAATGTTTAAGTTTTTATGCTTTAAGTGTTTGCAACAATCTCTAGTCCATACATTTTGCAGTTAGTTGATTGTTAGTTGCTTTGCAAAGTTAGCCTGGACTTAAAAAATTTCTTAGTTCAATTATGAATGTTTGTTCATTTCATTTGGAATAGGGTTGTCTTGAATGAATATGCATGATTTGAACATATTTAATACCTTAGAAGATTGCACTATTTCTGTAAGATTGCAGATTTATCTAGGTTAAATAGGATGTAGTTTATGAGAGATTGGTCCATTTTGAGCATATTATATTCGGCATTGTTAATCCTAGGGTTTGAATTAGTCTTAGAATTACCTCTGAAACCCTTATCTTTTTTTATTTCTTTTATTATCTGGGTTAGTTTTAGGTTTTTGAAGTATCAATATATTGCTAGATCTGATAAATCCGAGTCCAATATTTTCTTGTAGTAAGGTCCCTTTGTGATTACCAACATTTTCACATTATCTTTGATTGTTTTATTTGCATTGTCAAGACCTGACATTAGAGACCTTGGGGTTATCTCTTGAGGCTTGCTGATATAGATTTACCTTTCAAGAGAGATAGGATATCATATTCTGTCTGACTTATTGTTGTGAAGAAAACACCATTAACAGATTGGTGCTAGAAGGAGGGCTGAATAAGCAAGTTGGAGCATTTTCTAAATTCCATCTCTCCTGAAGGGCTTAGAAGGAGAACCATATCCACTCTAGGAGAGGAAGAATTTCAAGAATTACCAATTCCTACTAGGGCAAGAAGGGCCTGAATAGGGGAAGAATCATCATCCACCTAGCCAGTTCCATCATCCTCATCCTCATCCAATTTTGAAGCCATTCCTATTCTGCAACCCCAACCAACCATAAATCAGCCATTAGCACCTCCACCAATGGCTTTCCTAACCAATAACCCATCTCCTTTGATATTCAATAATTACAATGTCATGCCCAAGAACCCTGAGCACTTTTTCTCAAAGTTCCATACCAATGATCCCAATAGGACAACAGAGGATCATGTCAGGATTTTCCAGACCTGCCTAAGGGATAGAGGAATCAACCATGAGGATGTCGTATGTAGGATTTTCCCTTATTCCCTAGGGGAGGAGGCCTTTTACTAGTAGAATCACTTACCTGCTGCTCTAATGAGGGAAATTAATGAGACTATAGGATCATTTAACAATATATTCCATCGGCATACACTATACTTCAAGCACCTTATGTTGGAAATGAGGACGTTGTCCTGGAGGTCTACTTTGAGGCCCTTGATAGCCTTACATCCACCTTCTTGAAATGAGGGACTAATCTCCCAACTACCTTCCTCGTTGCATCCACAAAGGATGTTAAGGTCAGCACAGATTTGAGGAAACATTTTTCAGGACCTTTGCCATCCCTAGGACCAGCTGCTCACCCTGGACAAGTCCAAGCTCTTAACCAGGCTTTGACTAATCATGCTCCCATTATGAATCTAGTACCCTCATTTCCCTTGGTCCCACACCCTAGTCCTCTAATAAATCAGGCTCGGCCCATGACCTTTTATCCTCAGTAGGGATCCAATCAACCCCTTCACCCGCAATAGTAGGCTAGTTTTCCTACATATTTGCATAATTCAGAAATCCTGAATCAGGCTGTTGGTTCTAGAGGATCATTTGTATACCCACCAGGTAGTGTGAATTCAGCACCACATACTAGTCTAGATAAAGAATGGTTGGATGAGTTATCTGAGCAAGTGAAGAAATTGAATATGGAGGTGACCTACTTGAGAAATCAGAACAACCAACTTTAGCTACACAAAAGAACATGCAATCAAACTACAATAGAGAGAACAAAGATGTTGCTAAATGTCATAACTTTTATAGATGGCAATATTATGACAAAAATAAAAAATTTGAAAGAGGACAAGGCTTTGGTGATAATTATGACAGGGGGCAACAAGGTGGAAAAGGATTTGAAAGATGATAGCCACCTAGACAAAATAGACCTTGGAATATTGGACCTAATAATGGGGGAATTCCTACTCCTTTGGATCAGCCTCCTACCCAGGAGAAGCCTCCAAGTGGTGTGTATCTAGCAGAGGCAACTTTATTTGGATGGTGCAAGCTACATAAGATAAGCCAATATTCTGTGTTAGATTGCTTTGAGTTTCAGACTATTGCTTCCATCTTTCACTATGAAGTTGAGAACAATTCCAATGGTCAGGAGATTGTGCCCTCAAATCCTTATGATTCCCTAGTAATGGTACTTAACCATGCTCTATTCTCAAAAGGTGAGGAGAATGAACCAAAGGAGGAATCTAGTGACCAGGATAAAGAGATAGAGCAGGTGTTGAATGAGGACAGAATATCTCAGTTGTTTAATGAAGCGAATGAGAATGATAATGGCCCTTTGGATGAAGAAGAAGTTGGTGTTGAAGAAGTTTAGATGTTCCAACAACCCATAAAGAAATATGATTTGAGGAACAGGCCTAACAAGGCACAATCTGGAGGTCCCTTCATGACTTCTATTCCTCCAAATAATTTAACTACTCCACCAGACCCGCAAGCCATTAATAGCCCATCTTACCCTCATGTGCCAACACAATACTTGTCAAAGGGAAGCAATGTTGAAGTATCAAAAGACAAACATATTAGTGGCTACAAGGAAGCTCATGCTAACATGAACATGGATCAATTGGGAAAATATGTGATTGAAGAATTCATGAAAGTAAAGGTAAGTCTTTCTGATTTTGAGTTATTAAGAGTTCCTACTATTAGGAATGCTTTCTTTGGATCTTTTAATTCAAACACAACACCACAAGGAGTAACTTCTAGTGAGATAGTTGTCAGATCTTTTAATTCATAGGTACCTAAGGGCCAGGTCCCACCTATAGACAAAGGGAAAGATAAAGATAAGAGTTAGATTGCACCAGCTGACACCCTATTGAGCCTATTCCAGGGCAAGATGGAAAGCCCTCCCTTTCTGATTTCTATTCATATATTTGGAAAAAATCTGCATAATTGTCTATTAAGTTTAGAAGCATCTACAAATGTTATGCCTTTTTCTATTTGTAAAGCTTTAGGTATTACTCCTATTGCTTCTCAAAATAAGGTCACTCAATTAGATAAGACGAAGGTGAGTGTAGTAGGAGAAATGAACATGATCCCCACGCAGGGTGCATTAGATCCAAGGGTGCAATAGGTTAATGACATTCCCGACACCTATGGTTTGATTTTGGGCCGGGATTTCACTAAGGCATTGAATGGGTATACATCTACAGACCACTCTCACATGTGGCTACCATGGAAAGGAGTCCCAAACTAGATCAGGATTGAAAGACATCCCATAATGAAGTATGTAATCACTGAGTACCAGAATACTATAAATGAGATATTAATATCAAAGGTCAGCATGGGGAATTATGTGTTGGCTGCATCAGTCTCAAATAATAAAGAGGTATTTATGCTACAGGGCCCTGTAATGAATCTACATCAGAATTTGGTGGGTCTGAGGAAATTCTTATGTTGCAAGATAAGTCCATCAGTGATTCTGAAACACTGAGTGAGAAAACAGAGGAAACTAATGACCAAGAGGATAGGCAGCTTAGTTTGTTGGATAACTTTTAGGAATTCATCCAGAGGTGTATGGAGAATTAGATCCAGGTAGGAAGAAGTAAATTTTTTGAAGAACTATTTCTCCCCAATTGGTTTTGAGTCCATGATGCCTCCCACTCTGAGTTGGAATGTCATGTATGTCAGACTACTATGGAGCAAGTACAAAAGTGCATTAACCCAATCCCTATTGTCAGACTGAATATACAGGGATAACCACCTAATGAAAAGGGTAAACCCTAATGCTTTGTGAGAATACCCCTATTTGTAGTAGAATGAAAGGTGATGGAAAGAAATTAGAGGCTGATGATTGTTGGACGTTAAGATTCAATGGATCAAAATCTAAGCAAGGTGTTGGAGTAGGGTTTGAACTAATCAGTCCTAAGGGTAAGAGATATTTTTCTACTCATAGATTACAATTCCAATGCACTAATAATGTGGTTGAATATGAAGCTTTAATCCATGGGTTGTTAATGGCATCAAGGCAGAAAGTTAAGATATTACAAGTTTTTGGGGATTTTGAGATGGTAGTCAGGAAGGTAAGGAAACAATATTCATGTCTTGACAGAAGGATGACTAATTATAGACATAGAGTGTGGGGTCTCATTGATGGATTCGATGATTTCAACATCCAACTAATTCCTCATAGTAGGAACCAAGTCACATATTCTCTGGCACAAGCGGCTAGTACATTGCAACCCTTGCAACTTTTAGGATTGAATAATTTTACTATGGAACTCACTTTTGTACCTTTGGTACCTAACAACGTTACCAATTTCCAGGTATTTGAACATAATAAGCATATTATGGATTTCATTACAATTTTTTGATGTGTTTTCTTCTCGAGTAATTGATGAGATAGAGCCTCAAGAGGTAGAAATGGACTTAGAAGGGGTCATCAACCTAAAGACCAAAACTATCCCAAGAGGTATGGTGCAACTGGAATGAATTTTTGATTTGGATAAGATAAAAGATCAAGAACAACAATTCAAAACAGAATATCTCAGTAGTCAATGTGAAACATATAACGTGGGAACACAGGATGATATAAAGAATATTTTTATTGGTAAAGTATGTACTCCCAAAGAAAGGAGAGGAATTATTGATGCTATACATACATATCAAGATGTGATAGCTTGGAGTTACAAAAAATTTGAAAACATATGATACTTCAATCATTATGCACACCATTCCCTTGAAGGAAAATGTCCAACCATTCAGACAGAGACAAAGACCAATCAATCCGCTGCTGGAACCCATCATTCAGAATGAAGTACAAAAGCTACTTTCAGCATGGATTATATTTCCAGTGAGGTAGTCAACCTCAGTTGCAAATTTGGTTCCTGTGAGAAAACAAAATGGAGAAATTAGACTGTGTGTGGACTTTAGGAATATGAACAGAGCATCAGAAAAGGATAACTATCCTGTTCCTTCACTAGATGTGGTGATTCAGATCATAAATAGATCTCAAATGATGTCCTTTTTGGATGGGTATTCTGGATACAATCAAGTTATGGTACAATATGAAGATAGGCACAAAACTGCCTTTACTACGAAATGGGGAAATTTTTCCTACAAAATAATGCCTTTTGGGTTGATCAATGCTGGAGCTACTTTTTAGAGAGCTATGGATATTTCTTTTAAGGATATAATTGGTAAGTGCATCATTATTTATATGGATGATTTGGCAGTTTTCTCTAAGAAGCGAGGTAATCATATATTATGCAAGTTATTCCAAAGGTGCAGAGAGTTTGGCATCTTACTTAACCCAAAGAAGTGCATTTTTTGGGTCACATAAGGGAAATTGCTAGGACATTTCATTTCAGAATAGGGTATCGCCATTGACCCCAAACAAATAAAGGCTATTTTGAAGATTCAACCTCCTGCAAGCAAGAAGGAAATGAAGTATTTATTTGGGAAGATCAACTTCGTCAAGAATTTATCACTAGATTTGCAGAGATAGTGAAGCCCTTAAATGCTATGTTGAAACAAGAGGCCAAAGTGGAATGGAGTGAAAAAGCTAAGGAGGCATTCACATAAATCAAGAAAGCTATTGTTGAGGCTCCAGTGTTGGTGAGTCCAGATTATGCTAAGCCTTTTTATATATATTCATTTTCTTTTGATCACTCTTGTGCTAGAATGTTGACTCAAAAGTTTGATCAAGGCTATGAGCATCCTATAGCCTTCATGAGTACTCCTTTAAAGGATGCATAATTGAGATATCACAATGTAGAAAAGTAGGCCTATGCCTTGGTCAGAGCAGTGAAAAATTTCAAACATTATATTCTGAGGAATAAGGTTTTTTCCATAGTGTCTGATCCTATGGTGAAGTTGCTGCTAATGCAAAATGAGCTAGGTGAACAAAGAGCTGAATGGGTGACTATGTTGCAGTAATATGATATTGAGATTCAACCCATGAAATTAGTGAGAGGGAAGAAACTAACGAAGATAATGGCTGAGATAGATCCTGATCTCACAACTCACCATTATCATCTCCAATAGGTATCTCCGGGTGATTGGTATGATGAAATCATTTATTATTTATTGAACCAGTGGTGTCCTAATCACTTTAACACACTTCAAAGACGGGCCTTGTGCTTGAAGAGTGGATTTTTTATGATGAAAAGGGGTGTCCTATATAAGAAAAATCATGAGGGTGTGTATTTAAGATGTCTTGGGAAGAAAGAAGCTACTAGAGTGATGATTGAATTCCATGAAAGATATGGTATAGGCCATGATTATGCATCGTCCATTGCATATCAGATCCTGAGGGTAGGCTATTATTGACCCACCTTATTCAAGGATGCACACAACCATGTGAGGACTTGTCATGTATTCCAGACTGCAGAAGTAAGAAAAACATGCAACCCTTCCACTTTAGCCAGTCATAGAGGTAAAATTGTTTGCCCAGTGGATAATGGACTTCATAGGTCCAATCAATCCCCCATCCTCTGCAGGCCACAGGTATATTCTCACCATAACTGACTATTTTACTAGATGGACCAAAGCTCTTTTATGTAAGCAATGTACTTCTGATGTGGTAATCAATTTCCTTGAGTCAGGTATTGTTAATCATTTTGGTTGTCCATTGTCTTCGGTTTGTGATAACGGTCCTGCATTTGCATCATTGAAACTTTCCAATTGGGATTTTGATCATGGAATCATCATAAAATTTGTATCCAATTACTACCCTCAGGATAATGGTCTAGTTGAGTCTTCCAATAAGAATCTCTTGACAGTCATTCATAAGTTGCTAGAATATAATCCTAAGGATTGGGACACCCAATTTCTATTTTCTCTCTTGGCAGACCGTACTAGATAGAAGGCATCCATAGGAATCTCTCCTTATCACTTATTGTATGGTTTGGAACCTATCTTTCCCATCCAATTGAAGTTCCCTACTTTACAATTCATTAAGGAATACTATAATGAGGAAGATACGTGTGAAGCCTGTTTGGCTGAGTTGTTGCACCTTGAAGAGAAAAGAGATGAAGCCCTAGATTTTTTTTCTAAACACCAGGGCGTAGTGAAGTGATGGTTTGATAGGAGAGCTAAGGTGAAAGCCTTTAGAATCTCTGACTTAGTTCTTTACTAGGATAAAGCCCATGATCATAAGAGAGAGCATGGTAAATTTGACAAACTCTGGCTTGGCCCTTACCAGATTTTAGAAATTCTAGGAGATAATACTTTTTGCTTGAAAACCCTCACTGGTGAGGATATCCTACTGCATATCAATGGGCAGTAATTGAAGCATTACTTCCAATCGTGAGTTGTTTCCAGCTCTTCCTGGTACATAGATAGAGTAGGTTTACTTTCCTCTTTGCTTTGCTAGTTTGTTGTTTTGGTTTGGTTAGTGTAGGTTTCTTTCTTTTTTTTTTGCGTTGGTTTGCTTCGGTTGGTTTTTGATTTCCACTTCATTTTTTTCTTTTGGTTCCCAGCTTTCTTGGGGCTATTGCATCTACACAACGTGCTATTTGCCTGGGCTATTCTAGAAATTTTTTTACAAACTCTAGTCAATTTTTTGGAATCAAGTGGTGGAATTCCTTTATCTAATGTCCCTTGTACTTAGAATTAGAGTAACTTGTTTTGGATGAACTTTGGAATATATTTGGGTCTCACATTTTCACATAAACTTTAAGGATTCTAGAATTGCATACGGAACCTGTGTAATTTGGCCTAGTGAAAAATATTATAGTCTACTTTAGTGCCACTGTGTTCCTCATCCCTGAGTGTGAGTTTCATTACCCACGAGGTGAAAGGAAGGATTAAAAAATGTTTAAAATGAAAGAAATAAAAGAGAAAGTATTGAGAAACAAAATAAATCTTCACCTTATCAGGGGTATCCTAGTATCTCTACCAGGGCTATAAATGCCTGGATGGCAATAGAGCTATGCTTGGGAGGGCCACAATGATAACCTCACTGGGGCTATAGATGCCTGACTAACAACGAGGCTCTATCTAGGTTGCTGTTGGAGTTAGAACTTTTATGTAGCCTGGTCAGATTTGCTCTCGTTCCTATTGCACCTAAGGAATGGGAAATGAATGCAAATACACACACTTGGACCCTGGTATAGGAAAAGGTCTTCTTGCTTGTGATTTTTGAAACTTTTTTCATAGGTTTCTTGATTTAACGACTGAAACCAGAGATTCTGGGTTATTGATTCTAGTTTGTTCTTGAAGTGCTTTGGAGAATTTCCCTAGTAGAGTCACCATTTCTTGTGCACCTTTTGCACACACGCCCCACTGAAAGTAGGGACCGTCTTTTGCTCTCTTTTTTTTTCACTCTTGGTATTTTGGCCCTTTGTATTTTGGGGGTTTTCTTGCTTGGGCATGTGCTTTGATGTTTATCTTTCCTGCTAGAATGATCCATCCATGATACATAGTGAGAATCCTAAGTTTTGGACTCATTCGAGGTTTTTCACTGTACTTGGGAAAATCCACTCCTACTAGATTGTCCAGGATTCCTTTTGAAGTTCGACGGAAAATATGTTTCATTGAAAATCTAGAGATTCTAGTCCTCCGCAAAATTTTGTTGGGACCAGATTCCTCTAAATGTTTGTCACCTTGTCAGATTCATGGATTCTGGGTTGACCCGTCTTGACTGCATTAATTGTGTGATTTTTGAAGGTGGGTATTAAGTCAACTCTTGGGGAATTTTTTGCCATTTGAACTTTATCGTTTTTTTCCTTTTTGTTTTGGAGTGCTTGAGCTTGAGTGTTGCTGCCAAGTTGGGCATCGTGAGTTGGATTCGATTGTTGCAATTGGATTTTCTGTAGGCCATTTGCACTTTACTTGGTTGTCTTGCCAACTTCTATTATTTTCATTATTTTGTCTTCACGGTAAGTACACGATGTGCTACCTTCTTTGATAAATGAATTAAATTTCTTCGTTGTGTGCATGTTTGTACTGCGAGCCGAAGTTTCAGTGTGGTAGGGTTTGGTCATTTTGCCTACATTTCTAGTCTTGTGTCATTTTGGGGTTTGAATTCCTGTGTGATTATATGGTTGAGTGTCTCATGTTTGGGGTTGCCCATTCCATGAAAATATTTACCCCAAGTGAGTCCATGGGCTTGCCCTTCGGCTCCTTCATGAGATAAATTGCTTGTATGGGTCAGGGTGAACTAGTTGTCAACCTTGCCTTTGTGAGAGTTGAGTTCATGCTTGTCTTGTGCGTTCATGGCAAAAATTTAGGGTTTTGTGCCTAGGGCATCATCGCCACTCCCTCTCGTTTCCCTATTGGTGAGTTTCAGGTTCGAAATTGATTTGAAGGAGGTTTAAATTGCACCATTCTGGGCTCTGAATTCTTGAATTCGCATTCATTTGATTGATTTGTGGGAGGTCACGAAAAACATGAACATTCGGGTTTTTAGCGTCATCGCAGAATTCCTTAACTACCAGAATTTCCCGACCTTCCATTTTTTATTCTATCTCCTGGAGTGTGCATTGATCCGAAGATTTTGGCCCTTCATGGAATTCTGTTAGGGTCAAATTTCCTCAGTTTGTCCATCCCCTTGTCGGTTTCCCGAAAGTTGAGTTAAGTGGAGAAAGTTGCACTAGTTTCATTGGAATCCGCATTTGTGGGATTTTCCCGAAATTTCTTCGCCTATTCATTTTCCCAGAGTTTGTGAGTTGTTGCCATTCTCGTGGATTTCCACCCCCGGAAAATTTTACCAAGATTTTTTTGAAAATGGAGAATTGTAATTGCATCAAGTTTTCTTAATGATTATGCATCTGCTGGTTGACTTAGCCTTGTTTTAAGATGCTTCATGGTGCTTCATAGTTGGTAATAGTTGATTGAATGATTATTGAATGCTTGTGTACTTGGTTCATTGAAATTCACCTGGCTGGGAATTTCCTGAAATTCCTCTCTGGCCTATATTTCGTGGAAGGGCTGAAAACCTGAACTCTGAAATGATTAAATTTTATGAAGTTTTTGAGCATTTATCTTATAATGAGATTTATGTTAAGGATGAACTTATCTTTGTAATGGATTAACTTGTGTTCCATGTGTCTTTAATTTGGTTTCTTGTCAAATGTAGGCTGAATCAGGTAAAGTAGTGGCAAGTGTAGACCAAGGGAGATAATGCCATCAAGGAAATCCTATTGACTGGAGGGGATGCGATGAGATATTTGGATTGGCTAAAGGTGTGTTAGATCAAGATAAGGAGGATATAGATCTCCTGCTGCAAAAGACAAAGACTATCATGAAGCACACTGAGGATCAATTGGTAAAGGATGGAATTCTTCCTTCCTCAAGAATTGCAGAGCCTTGGGAATGGTTTGAAATTCTACATATGAGGCAAAAGTCCCTGAAGAATATATACAAATAGGGAAGACAAATTGAGGACACTTTGAGTGATAATTATAATAGGTGTATCTCTTTCTTTGAATTTATGACAGGGAGAAAGAAATTTGCTCCAAAGCATCTTAACTTGGAGTAGTTAAGAAGGTGGTGGCGAGATGTCTTTTCTCCAATCAATGAAGGCCCTATTACCGAACATCAGTTAGATGATGCTGCAACTTACATTGCAGTCATTGATAGGTATCAAAAAAATAAGGAGGGTTGGGATAATATAGTAAAGCAGTCAAGAGATGACATCAAGTGCCTTGAGAGGAGAGTTAGGGTTTTGCCTATGCCACCTGTTGCTGACCTAGACATGGTATTATTGCTGGAGCATTATAAAGTGGAGTGTCCTAAAGACAAAGGGGGGAAGTAGTTAATGCAAGGCTACATCAGAATATGTGCTTGCCCATTATTTTCTCCTCTTCCTTCGCATGCATTGGATTGAGTTTTTGGAGACCCTAGGCCGACTTGGATGAAATTGGTGCAAATTGCACATTTCATATTATTTTCAAATTTCTTTTGGCCGACCTGTTGTGTGGCATTTATCATTGTAAACCCTAATTGGGCCGACCTATCTTGGGGGGTTCTCTATAAGTTTGGATTTATGCCTCATTTGTAAAGGGTAGAAGTTAGAAAAAATTTGACATTAGAGCGAATTGCAAGAGGAAGAATTAGAGATATAATTTAGTTTATTTTCAAGCAAGTGTTGTAATAGAAGACATAAATTTTTTCCATTTTGGGTGATTTAATAGAAGCAAAGATATTGTGATTTGGTTCCTTTCTTTTCTTAGATGGTTTGGTAATGTTTAGGGTTTTATGCTTGAAGTGTTTGCAACAATCTCTAGTCCATACTTTTTGTAGTTAGTTGATTCTTAGCTGCTTTGCAAAGTTAGCCTGGATTTAAAACTGTGCTTAGTTCAATTATGAATGTTTTCTCATTTCAAATGCAATAGGGTTGTCTTGAATGAATATGCATGATTTGAAAATCTTTAACATCTTAGAAGATTGCACTATTTCTGTAAGATTGCAGATTTATCTGGGTTAAACAGGAAGTAGTTTCTGAGATATTGGTCCATTTTGAGCATCTTATCTTTTTCATTGTTAATCCTAGGGTTAGAATTAGTCTTAGAATTACCTTTGAAACCCTTATCTTTTGTTATCTCTTTTATTATCTGGGTTAGCTTTAGGTTTTTGAAGTATCAATATATTGCTAGATCTAATAAATCTAAGTCCAGTATTTGCTTGTAGTAAGGTCCCTTTGTGATTACCAACATTTTCACATTATCTCTGAGTTATTTTATTTGCATTGTCAAAACCTGACATTAGAGACCTTAGGGTTATATCTTGAGGCTTGCTGATATAGATTTACCTTTCAAGAGAGATAGGATATCATATTCTGTCAAAGTTGTTGCTGTGCAAAAAAAACCATAAACAAGTCATCCTAGAATAAAGGATTTTACTATGATTTTGAGAGAATCTTCTATAAAACAGACTATCTTAGATCAAATAAATGAAGCAAACAATTGTGAAAGAGCCAACAATTTTGAATTTGAAATAATGGTGTCATATGTATAGACTCCCCCTATGATTTTCTCCTAGAATAAGGTATAGCAATTTAGAATTTGAAAAAATGGTATATAAAAAACTATTTAGCCTATCTATTATGCTACAACAATTAACTACAGGCTAGAACATATCCATACCAACATAAAATGCTAAGTGCAATTCACTTCAAACTCTATTGTAGGTAAGTATGACAATACCCGAGATTTTGGTGTTTCTATATGGAACCTATAGCGGAAAAGTGTAGTCTCCATATAAAGGAACCATCTTTGGATCTCTTCCCTAAAATGAGGGTTGAAAAAATTAGAAGAAAAGAAATACCATAATTATAAAGTAACAATTTGTATCAAGACAAATGTTAGAAAGTATAATGAAAAAGACAAATCCTTACAATTGTACCTCAAATTAGACCAAATAGATTTATGATTTTATCTTAAGAATGTACAAACTTTATCTATTAGACCTTCATGAC
Organism: Sequoiadendron giganteum; assembly: GCA_007115665.2. Taxonomy (NCBI): domain Eukaryota; kingdom Viridiplantae; phylum Streptophyta; class Pinopsida; order Cupressales; family Cupressaceae; genus Sequoiadendron; species Sequoiadendron giganteum. The sequence continues at coordinate 237,016,436 of CM021109.1, read as the reverse complement.
CTCAAATTGGATCTCAAATTGTAGCAATAAAATTTATGATTTTATGTTTAGAATGTAGGAACTTTCTCTATCAAAGCTTCATGACCTCAAATTGGATCTAAAATTGGGCCAATAGATTTATTATTTTATCTTTAGAATGTACAAACTTTCTCTATTAGATATTAAAGATGTTAGGTTGGATGTTAAATTGGACCAACAAATTTATGATTTTATCTTTATAATAAAGGAACTTCCTCTGTTAGATATTCAAAAATTCCCATACTCAAGTTCTGCTTCCGAGCTAAAACACTTGAAAGTGTTTCAGACCAGTTCAAGCTACTCTCCAACCTAGTTATGTCACTCATAGCAATCCAATTTTTCCTAAACCGTCCATACCCAAATGTTGCATCACAATCTATTCTTCCTGCATATAAAATTCCACATATTAACCCCTTCTAAATAAAACTCAAAATCATCATAAACCCATAATTAATAAATCATCTTAGTTTTAGAAAGAATCTGATGTCATTTACTATCAAAACAAAAGTTGTATAAATCACAAAAAATCCATGAATCCATCCATCCAAAGAGAAAATAAGCAATGTAAGGATTTGAGCAATATAAGGCCAAAGGGTTATGCTCTAACAATAATGGAATCACCATAAGAGCACAACTGAGGAACAAATTCTTGTGACTATAATTATGTGATCCATAACTCTATTGGTCATGTGTCATAGTTGTGCTATAGAAAATAGAAGATGCATTCATGTGCGACCCAATTTTAATGTGGTTATGTTGTGATAGAAATGGAGGCACACATATGAGCACAATTCATGTACAAATCACTGTCATCACAATTAGGTGTCAATCATCATTGGGTGGATTTAGGTTGACTCATGTTTAACAGTTTATGATGTAATGATAGCATGATCCAAGAGTGATTACCTCTTGCTGCAATAAAGAGCCTATAATTCTGGTTGATATGCAGAGTGGTTGTGTTATATAAATTATGCAGTGCATTCAAGCACAACCCATGTTTAATGGGCTATTATAGAGAGTGATCAAGATTTTCTAAACCTTATGAATGTTACTTAAAAGTGTACAACTTAAACTACAAACCAAGTTTGTTACATACTTGAATTCCATCTTGGGTTACCACAAACTATAATAATGTGATCTACTAATAACCATTATGGAAAGTATTAAAGCAAGACCCATGCTATATAGGATACACTTCCTTGATCAGGTTTACATAACTTGATGATCAACCATAAGATTCCCACACACTCTAGGATACAATCCAAGATCATACCACAACCCTGTCAAGACAACTAATTTTTGACCTAAGATTTAAGGAATTTTTTTTAATACCAACAAAATTATTGGTAAGAGAATGACTAGGGTACAAACCCTAGGCCTCTATAGAAACATAAACCATAACTCTAGCAGATTAGTGAGGTTGGAATACCAAAAGATTGAGACATTGTAGCCAATATAAAAATATTGTAATCTAAAGATTGTAGCCAATAACAAGCACACTATGTAGCTCAATGACATTTGTAAATGCAATCTATGGTAAGAAGAATGATAGTCACTTGAGGTGTGACAACCAAAACGAGGCTGAGTAATGGAAAGATAATAAAGCTCAAACCTTGCACAGTAAAGTGGAGATTTTAACACTATGTTTCCTTACTCCCTTGCTGACCTTAAGGTGTTTTCAAATGCTATTGATAGTGTTAGACAAGGAAAATGCAATTAGGGAATGCCTGTCCATATGAAGTAACATTGGTAATCACAGGTTCAATGTTTCTTCTTAGCCATTATATAATGGAGGTAGTGGATTGCATGTTTGAGTAGTGTTTTGAGACTCATAAAATATGGGAGAATAGTTAATAATACCTTGTGGACTATGAAGTAGTGACAATAAGGTTGAAGGATCTTAGGACCCACAATAAAATAAAATAATGAGTCCCCTACAGTAAGTAAGTAGGTAGTCTATAGGGTATAGTTTGATTTTATAGAAGGATGCTCATGAAAGGAAGCTTCAAGTGACAATGAGTGAGCTGTTTGAGATTGCGGTTGAGGGTGCAATATCTAGTCTTAAAGGTTGTTAGTAAATCAATAAATGTGCAAGAAAATAAAATCGTACACAAAAAATAATTCAAAATGTTATCTTGCATAATGCCTTGAGTTTGAAGACAAAAATCTCATTATATCTTGATGGAATTAGTGACCTTAATGGTCTATCACTGGCAACCATGATTTTAAAAAATGTTATTGTTCTTATGGAGGCATCATTTTAAGTAAGGTAGTGAGTGGTGGTTTGGAAAAATGGCATGTATGAAGGACTTTCTTTATATGCATGCTATGCAGTCTAGCTTAAGACAAAATTCTTAGAAGAGATTGAAGGTGGATTATGGAACTCAAGGGTTACCATGATAAATATTAAAGCAAAGACTGGGATATATTTGAAAGCCATTGTCATGAATATATTAAAGATGTCACATGTAAAACCCTAGTAGCTGGAGTAATGAATATAGTGCCAAAGAGGATAGTGTGCTGGGGAAGATTTAGGAGATCTCCACATTATCTAATCATAGGAAAATACATCAGTTATTTATTTTTTTAAAATTAAAAGAAATCATTCCAAACCCTATATAGGAGATCTCCACATTATCTGAAGGAATTTGAGATCATACAAATATATGTCAATTAAATACCTGAATTACAAGTAGTAGCACGAACAATGCAACCCTTGTTGATCAGAGCATGAATGAGATAAGTAGCAATGAATCCTATGCCTCTTGTCACACAAATCTCCTTACTATTCTCTATCATTCTTTAATGAAACAATTCTCCATTTTGGTGGGCTACACCTAAACATAAGGTTTCGTCGAAGGTTTTAGATTATGTTTATTAAAATGAAAGCTCCATTTTGGTGGGCTATGCCTGAAAATAAAATTTTGACAAAATTTTTAGAGCATGTTTATTAAAGTTTTAGAGTATTTTGGTGGGCTATTGATTCTTGATTCCTTAAATGATTTATTCAAATGGATTGTGACCAAATAAATGACTAACTATTTAGTCATTTTTATTTATGTGACTAAATAATATTTAGTCAATGACCAAATTAGTCATTTATTTAATCATTTATAATTGAGTTGCAAAAAATAATAGAATTTAGTCATTTTTAGTTGTTGTGACTAAATTTTTTAGTCATGTAGTCATTTATTTTCCAAATTCTACTAGTGACGTAAGTTGTTGAACAACATAAAAGCAAGCTTCAGAAGCAACTTCCAATTAGTTCTTTTCTCTCTCAACAATGTATTGTAATCTTTTTAAGTTCTTTCATCCTAGGAAAATAATTGTAGCTCATTTTTAGACTTATGTACAGTTGTGTAAGCACCTCTTTTATCAATAAAAATTTAGTATTCTTACCTTCTTAACAATTGTTTTATTATGTGAAATGGATGATTGATATGTTTGTTTGTGTTTTATGCTAAAACCTCAAATACATTATCTCATTTCCAACACTTTTAGGCATAAATGTATGTATCATGTGGATCATAGGTTGTTCCATTGAAGTTGAAGCCCCTTTATTTGTGAGAAGTACTTGATTTTACTTTTAAAGATTTTAAAATTTTCAGATTTCCTATGAAACAATTATGTATGAACATGTTAACCTTTGAGTTGTGCAAACATAAATTGAAAAACTAAGAGATTTGTGTGTCAAAACAATAGTGTAGGTTTGAAATAATCATTTGGTGTATCAAATTTTAGAGTTTAGGTTTCATTTTCATGTTATCCTTCTCTATTTTCCTCATTGTCATTAGTTTAGTTTATTTTAAGGTAAGGAATTAGAGGAACTTGCCTTATCAAGAGGTTCCTTTATGTCATAGGTGACCCACAAACTTGGAAAAGGTCCCATTTTTCACCAATAATCCAATTTCTACAACTTAGCAAGGGCACAATATTGAGTGACAACAAGATACCAATGTAGGAACCGAGCATGAGGGTAAGAAGAAGAATGAGACTCTTCTAGGTATACATCATAAGAGTTTTAAGAAAGTGACTGGTGATAAGATGGATAAAGATGGAAGGAAGAAAGACTTGGAGAAGATGAAGATTATGGGATAATCTCTAGTGGAATTTGGTGTTTTTAAGACATTGGACTCTCACTTTGCTTCCTCTCATAAACGATAATGTTATCTTGGAATGCTGTGGGTTTGGGTAGCATCCCTAGACAAAAGGCTACTCATGATTTAGTTCATGATCATAAACCAGATATTCTCTTCATTCAAGAAACCAAGATCTCGGTTGAAGATATGATGAAGATTGTTCCCAAAATCTTGAGGAGAGGTTATGGTCAATGTGTTGGATCTCATCATTCGGCTAATAGTGTGGTGTATATTTTGGACCCTTACATGATCTTGCATCTCTGGTGGATGGTTGGAAGGAATTCCCTTTCTTTGTTGGCATCTTATTTTGATTTGGGTGCGGTGGTTCTATTCACAAATGTGTATGCACCTAATAATTTTCTTGGTAAGGTTTTGTGAACCCCAATCCTATACCTGCACAATCATGGAAAACAAGCACAATATTAGATCAATATGCAAGTAAGAACAATGATTCCCCATGAAATCCATCTACAATGCTTAATAATAGGAAAAACGAAGAACAAACATGAAAGACAAATGAAATCCTAATTAAGCAATGCAAACTCTTGATTCCATGGGGGAGTTGGTACCAATTGGTGTGTCAAAATTGGCCCTTTCCCAACTCCTTTGTAAGCTTTGTGATAATTTGTGGATGATTGAAGCTCCTTGATGAAATTTTAGCATAACCTTGCTATGAAATCATGAAAATGATGAACCCTTGATATGAAATGGATAAGTTGTGGATGAAATGAAGTATAATATACTTTCTTTAATTGTGGATGAAGAATGAGGAGAAGAGTCTCTCATTTATAATTTTACAAGTTGGAAGAATGAGTGAAATTGAGTAATGTGGGATAATTCAACACTCAATGGCCAAGTGCCACTTGTCAAGATGTGAATGGTTGATGGTTGTGCAAGTTTTGATCAAAGAGCCAATAAATGATATTAGGTGGAATTTCAAATTTGTGAAATGACTTGTTGGAGGGAGAAAAGAATGACTTAAATGCCACTTGGTTTAATGCACAAGGACATGTAAGAGGGGAGTGAATTCTTTGTTGGATGTACAAATCCACTTGGATTTGAATTAAAATTTGAAGAAATATTCCTTTTTTATGCCATGTGAGGGAAATAGGAGATTTAATAAATGAATTAAATCTAATTTCATGTGCAAGTTGCATTCTCTAGAGGATGTAACATGAGTTAATATTAAATTAATCAAAGATTAATTAATTTAATGAGGAATTAGGAGATGTGACAATTTTGACTCAAATTTATGAATTGTTTTAAATCAAAATTGAGAGAAAAGGTTTAATTAAATAAATGTTTTGATTTATTTAACTAATTCTTTGTTGGATGTACAAATCCACTTGGATTTGAATTAAAATTTGAGGGAATATTCCTCTTTTATGCCATGTGAGGGAAATAGGAGATTTAATAAATGAATTAAATCTAATTTCATGTGCAGGTTGCATTCTCTAGAGGATGTGACATGAGTTAATATTAAATTAATCAAAGATTAATTCATTTAATGAGGAATTAGGAGATTTGACAATTTTGACTCAAATTTATGAGTTGTTTTAAATCAAAATTGAGAGAAAAGGTTTAATTAAATAAATGTTTTGATTTATTTAACTAAAGGGGACAATGTTAGATTAAATCAAATAAGGTTTAATTTATTCAATTTACTAAGAGGACTTTAGAGATTTAATTTAAATAAAATAAATTATTTAAATAGCCAGAGAGAGAGGATTAATTAAATTAAATTGATTAATTTAATCAATAGGGGAGAAAGACCCAATTAAATAAATAATGATTTATCTAATTAGGAGATGAAAAGTGATGATAAGTTGAGAGTATGATTTAGGATGAAGTGATGTTATTAATTAGGATCAAGTGCATTGGTCAATTTTTCATGTCTACATTTTTGCCCTCTTTGAAGCAATGCACTTGTTGTATTGGTTCAAAGAATGAACTGCTATGATCAAAGTTCAAAATTTCTCAATTTTTTCGAACACCCCACTAGTGCCCCAACGGAAGGATTATGCTAACATGCTGCCCCCTCAAAAGATCGGACAAAAATTTTAATTTTTGGATGATCTCACGAAAAAAGAGGACAAGGTACTCGACAAGTCCAAAAAATACCCCAGGATGTCAAAAAAACATGTTAAAATGCTAAAAAAAGATGCAACATGCCCCTCGATTGAGCAACAATGGGATTGGGGAACCAAAACCCTAGTTGGATGGCCAAATTAGGTCAAAAAACCCTAATTTATAGACTTAAATAGACCTTGAGAGGTCATTTTCAATTCATTTGCACACTTAGCTTTTTAGAATTTCTTGCACTTTGAGCTCTAAGTTCCTTTTGAGATGGCGCAACGATAGCTTCCCAAGCATGTGTCGAAGAGGGTATGAGTGCACCAGTGGCCAACCGACGCGAGACCCATGGTATGTACCCCTATCTCAACTTTTAATTTCTTCATTTTATGTGCATTAATTAGGGTCAAAGTTAGTCTTAGGTTAGGCGGTGCTATATAGTGCTACTGCAAATTCTCCATCGATGCCGCATGCTCGTAAATTGTGCCACATTTGAGATAAGCGCTACCACGAGCTAGTAAGAAGATAAGGGTTTTTGGTCAAACGCATCCGCATGCGCAAATAGCACCATGCAACATACTTAGGGATTTCGTATTTGTCAAACTTCACCGCGACAACGCAATTTAGACTGTTGTAAAATATGTCGCATTTTCTATTTCAAATGTGTGAAGTTGACACGGGAGGCAGATTTTTTACCAGACTTGACGTGATGGCTTCTCTTGTGTAGGATTTCATCGATATACTTCACTAGAGGGAACACAGATGGCTGGTGCTCAATAGATTATAGGGTATGCACATGTACCTTCAAGAGCAGCTTGGAATTCTTGGCCTTTGGTTAGTTGCATATGTTCCTCCTATTCAGACTCACTTGGGTATGATGCCAGCTTTGGCCGAGCGGTGGCATAGTAGGACCTCCTCTTTCCATCTTCCTACTAGTGAGGCCACCATCACACTCGAGGATGTCTAGCACATTCTTCAACTGCCTATCCACGAAGCCAGAGTTATCTACGATCCAAATGCTAATAGGTATGCTTGCTATGATGTGATGGGTGTTGATGAGATTCATTTTTCTAATGGACAAATTGACTTGGATCGAGACTGAGGTATAACGCCCACCTACAAGTTGATTTTTGCAATTATCATTTCAGGTCTTGTGGCACTAGATCAATAGGGCTAATACTTCAGTCCAGGCTGGGGACTGGCATGGGAGTGGATGGTCATCCGTAGGGAGTGCTTTTCTTGTGGGCCAATGATGTTGGCCTCTTTATATAGGGATTTGCATGAGTTTTCATACCTTGACAACAGGGCCCTCAGGGTCGGAATTACTTTGCTACACATCTAGGCTTGGGAGAAGATTCTAGTGCTTATCCAGATGTCACACCGATTGTCCTAGATATTGATGACACCATTATCTGGCGATATGGCAGGGCACAAATCCGCTTTACCCATACTGGCACAGGTGGCATTGCACATTGGTGACGAGCTCTTGATGAGATGAGGGAGTTCATTTGGAGGCCTTGGATGGGTATAGGCCCATGGTATGATGATGTAGAGTAGTTTTTTTCTCTTGGGAGGAAAAATGGATGCGAGAGCATACTATGATAGAGTCCTACATTCCAGATAGGGTGGCCCGACAATTTGGCAAGATTTGGGTTAGGCCAGATGATCAGTAGGTGGTGATCTTCTCCCATAGCATGAGAGAGACAAGATGGGACCAGTCCATCCTGACAACTGAGGTAGTGGCCTCATTCAGACAACTAGTGGTTAGCCCTTGGCCATATGAACAGTGATCGACAAACACTTGAGTGACCCAGACATACAGAGCTTGGTTTAGGCCTCCTCTATGATTGATAGTTCCAGGTGTTGCACTCCCACGGTGGAGACCTTGAGGTAGGTTAGTTGGTAAGGGCATGGGTCAGGGAGGTAGAGGTGACGATGATGGGGATAGGGACAAAGGAGGAGGTGGAACACCTCCTAGAGATCAGGCAAAACACACACCTCCATGGGTGCAGACACCACGGTGGGCACCTACACCGCCATGGGTAGGGATACAGGATGATCAACCTAGAGACTGGGATAGAGCGGTCCCTCAGTAGCAGCCACCAGGGCAATCGGATCCTAGAAATGCATAGATCAAGTAGCTGTAGGGATAGATTCAGATATTGACAGTGGAGAGAGATCAGGCTCGGCAACATATTTTGACAATTACTGCTGAGAGGGACCAAGTTCAATCCAAGAGGGATCAGGAGGTTGGTCGATGGGGCAGATAAAGAGCATGGCCTCATCATCCCAGGGCTGATCAGTCTCCTTATGTGATTATAGAGAGGCAGTCAGAGAGGCCGAATATTATCGGCAACATTACAGATAGGCGGTACCAGTAGCAAGTCAGGTGCCAGAATACTCTCAACAGACAAGGATGAGGCCGCCAGAGGATCATGGTGACAGACCAAAGGGTGAGGGGTACAACCAGCAGGGCTAGCCCTTTGATCATAGGCAATTTTTCATTTTTGATTCATGGGCTCTGATTATTGCCCCTATTGTATCATGTATTTTGATGTACACTTGATCCGATTTTGTACCATGACAGTTGCACATTTTGATGATATATATATGAGATGATTCTATTTATGAGATGTCTTGCAATGGATGATGTATGGATGCATTTTTATTTCCTATGTGCAATGAGATGTTTATGAAATATTCTATGCTTATGCAATATGATGTATGTTCCTACATGATGATTATGGATGCATTTTTTTTTGTACTTTTCTATGCATTTTGATTAAAATCATATGGATGTACTGTATGCAAATGATTATGTAAATGGTATGCAAGTGATTATGGTTCAAAATGATAGACAAATGATTATGATGCAAATGATTAATGTAATGTATGATGTGAAATGAATGTAATATAGTGACTTCTTAAGATACTTAGAATAAAAAATCTATATTATTTCTCATAACTTGAGATGATGGTAATGCGAGATGATATGATATGCACTTATGCTGATGATTTTATGGATGCAGGGCATATGCATTAGCGATGTTGTAATTAACTGTCATGGTACCATGTTAGTGTGGAAAGAAGATAGAAGAAAAGAGATCCAACAAGTCATGATTATATTAATGATGATGATTTCCTTACTAGGAGTCGGGATTTTCAAAGGGGCAATTACTTTATGTTTGATAACACACGTAGGTACAATGCATCAAGGTATAAATAAATAGGATGGCATTGTACCTAGTGTGATCGAATTTGACTCAACAATCAGATAGGAGTATGTCTGTTCACAATTAGCATACAGAACCTTGTTCAGGATGTAGTTCAGATATTCTAAACATCTGAGACCAAAACATAGAAAAGCAAGCCTTCCTATGTGGTCAACAAGATACCTAAAACACCCTCCCTACAAACAAAACAAAGAATGCATGACTAAGTTATTTTACAAGAATATCCCACAAGCACAGAAGAAAAAAAGATAATAATTATTGCCTCATTGTTTTCTCTTTAAACCTATTTTTTTTAGGCATCATCAAGAGGTCCTTGGAATGAGCGCAAAATACGATAAGTCACAAAGACCAAGAAAAGGTAAAAAAACAAGCTAATGTTCTTCATACCACTAGCCAAGGCTAAAATACTGTGAGATACCTGATGCTTATGTCCATTGTGGGAAGGATACATCCAAGGACATGTTGTGATCAGGGTTTTGATGAGATTGATTGGGTGATAAGCTATTGATACTCTAAGTTGATCAACTTGCTTGCTTACTGACCTAGACTTGTGACTTTTGACAATTAGGTGTTCACTTTTGAACTGCTAGACTTGATTCTGACTGACTCAGCAAAGGATGAAGGAACTGATTGATTTATTAGGAATGATAATTATTGCGGGTGAAAACGAGATGAGACAGATGCATCATTTTGGGTTTTTTAGATATTTGGATGTTTTTGGAATTTTGAAATGTTTTTGAGGCTGATTTTTGGTATTTTGAGATGTTTCACAAATGTTTTTGAGGCTGATTTTTGGTATTTTGAGATGTTTCACAAATGTTTTTGGTATTTTTGAGATTTAGGATGAAGAGAATAACTTAAAGACCTATCCTAGGGGTCTCGGGAGTTTATCCATAGATTAGAATTGCCTACGTTATACATGCAAAGACCACATAGTTTGACTGACAATTGACTCAATTACTGATGAGACAGATGGGCAAACAGATTGCCAATGTGACAGACGCTTAAAGGACTAACCTAGGGTGTCTCAGGGGTTGATCAAAGATCAACCTTGCCTACGTTCAAGCTCAGAGACGACGTAGTCTAGTCAGATGAATTTGTTTTTAATTTTTCACATTTTAGACATATTTTGGATTTTGATATGATTTTTTGAATATTTTTGAGTTTTTGATTTTTTGAATATTTTTCGTTTTTTAATTTTTTGAATGTTTTTTAATTTTTGATGTTTAGGAAGATCACAAGAATATACATGAATCCAATCCGATGCAGGTACAGGAACATGCCCCCAACATGATGTGGTAGACTACTTCGATACGGGTAGGATAAACTGACCTTGGGAATATGCCAAGTAGTACTATGGTGGAACATGATACAAGCACAAAATCAAGCTATGGTACCGATGCGAATGAATGGTAGAAGGATAAATGGAGTGTAATGGATAAGTAATTGTGTGGAATAGGCTGTGAAGATCCTGGTGGATGGAGAATGCTTTATTTATGCTTGGCACCTTTTTTCCAGGTTTTCACCAAGGTACTTGTCCAAAGCGACACCGAAGTGGTTTTCACTAGAGGACAATTTTTTTCTTTACTATTTTCAATCATTTTTCTGATTTTTTGGTTTTTTTGTTGTCACCAAGATGCTTGTTTGCGAGGTTTTCATCTGGGTGACCATTCTTTCAGGACATTTTTTTATTTTTTTGTATTTTTGGTTTTATACTTTGCAAGATTTTAGGCATAAAACTTTTTGAGATGGGAGCCATTCATGGGCTCCTGCAAGGGCTCACCTTCTAGTGTTGATAAATGATAGTCTCCTGATTTATAACTTGTCATGATGACAAATGGTCCCAACCAATTGGGCTCAAATTTACCTTTGCTTTCTGGGTTTGGCACATTCTTCTAGTTCTCCTTCAGCACTAGTTCACCAATTTGGAAGGTTCACCTCTTGATCTTCTTGTTGTAGCTACGTTTCAGGAAATTTTAATAGACTTGTAATGGTTGAGGGCATCCATGCATCGTTCATCCAGTAGTTCTAGCTCATTTAACCACAAAACCTGATATTCTTCATTTGTAATGAGGTTTTGCGGTGATATTCTTAATGATGGGAGATCGATCTTGATTGGGAGGATGGCTTCTGATTCATAGACCAGAGAGAATGGGGTGGCACCTATTAGTTTGTGGATGCTGGTGTGGTAGGCCCATAAGGCAGGGTTTAGCTGCAGATGCCAGTCACGACCAGAGTCATTGACAATTTTCTTAAGGATTTTCAAGATAGTTTAATTAGTGGCTTCTGCTTGTCCATTTCCTTGGGGATAGTACAGAGTGGAAAAGCGATGTTGGATATTGAATTTGTGGAAAAGTTTGCACACATCCTGATTCTTGACAGTTGTCCCATTATCAGAGACAATAGCTTGGGGGACATCATATCGACAAATGAGATTATTCAGGATGAACTTTGATATCTGCTTTCCAGTGATGGAGGTCATGGGAATTTCTTCAACCCACTTGGTAAAGTACTTCATGCAGTGATGATGAATTTTTCGTCATTGGATGAGGTGGGTGTGATTTTTCCTATGAGATCGAGCCCCCACTATGAGAAGGGCCATGGTGTAACAATAGGATGAAGCTCCTGAGTTGGTGCATGAATAAGGTCTCCATGCTACTGGTATTGTAAACATTTTCTGACAAACTCATGTGCCTTTCTTTCCATTTTTGGTCAATAGTATCTGGTTCTTAGCAACTTCTTATCCAAGGTTATACCACTTGAGTGCGAACTGCAAGTGCTAGTGTGGACCTCAGTCAGAGTGGTCAAGGATTCCTTGGGATTTAAGCAATGCAATAGGGTTCCTTCAATGCTCCTACGATAGAGGTTTTGTCCTAGGATGACAAAATGCAAGTGTTGGAGTGAAAAAAGACACTGAGAGGGGGGGGTGAATCAGTGATTTTAACTGTTTTCACAATTTTAATGAAACTGAAATAAACCAGATGTATGCTCTCATTTATCAATGATAAACTCATTAATGTATTGAATGCAATCACATAAACTAAAATGAGAATCTTAATAGGGAAAAATAACATATTAAAGCATTCATGACTGAATCAGATGAACCACAGATAATAAAATAAACACAAGATATGTCGAGTGGAAAACCCTCCTAGGGTAGAAAAACCACTCCTTAACCTATTGCCTTTTTTCATTTTTGACAATGCCTCATAGGCTGATTTCTGAGCACCAACTCAAGGAGCACCAACCCCTCTTTTAGAAACACCAATTTCAAGGAGCACCAACCCCTCTTTTAGAAACACCAATTTCAAGGAGCACCAACCCCTTTTCTATTTTCAATAAGACATGCAATGATACAGAGGATCTCTCTATTTCTCTAATTTCATTCAAGTACCTCTTGATGGACAATGTATACAATTCTCAAGGTTCAAGTATGACCCTTCAAAATTCTACCCATTGTCAAGCCTTAAGACAACTTGAGGAAATAGCTCATATTTTTTATTTTCAAACTGAATACTCACCTTCTCTACAATACAATCACAGTGATATTCTCACAATTGTTTTTCACAGTCTTTCTCAGGCATGTTTCATAGTTCTTCACAAATAGTTAACTGTCTCTTTATGTTTTTAGGAATCTTAAAAGCCCTAAACTCTCTATTTTATTCTTTTTACAAATTCAACATTAAATTCAAGGGAGGTTACAATAGTAGCTCGTATTACAAAAAAAAGATAGAGGTGATTATCAGATTACCGACTTCCTATCAAGCAACCTTGCTAGATATTCTTGTGTCCTTGAGAGATAGATCTTTTCTTTTGACAAGAGTAGAAAGACAGTATGCAAATATAGAAATGAGACTGAAATTTTTCTACACAGCCTGCACAGGCAGTGCTCAACGAACCAGCATTAAGACAATACATATTCCATGAATAATAGCCACTCTAATTATTGCAATAGTAAAGTAACTGAAAAACATAATGTTGTGCAACCAAAAACTCATAAAAATGCACCCAAGAACAATTACCCATGACTCTAGATGAGAAGATGAGAAGATTTTGTAGGCTTCATGATTACCCACAACACAAAAATACCATTCCTTAATGCAGGAGCAGATTTAATATGATAAACTAAATTGATATGCATTTATGAGAATGTGAAATTGACATGCAAAAGTTTTAATCACAAAAAAATGAACCCATTTTACATTCTTCCATATAGAGGTAAATACGTATCTCTAATTAACTTATCTAGTACAAGTAACGGTTATGAAAAGTAGATAAAGAGATGAATACCTGAGAAGACCGAAAGAGACTTTTCCATGTAGCAATTTACCAGACCAACAGAGCAGCTGAACAACCTGAGCTACATCCAATTTTGAGCTCATATCCAGTGATAGGAGATTGACAAGAGAATCGACCATGGTGATGGTCTCACATATTCCCCCATTCATTGTCCAAGAAAGTAAAAAAAAACAACTAACACAGTGAAACGGATGAGAGAAGTTTTTCATGGTGGTGGCCAAAATAGGGTTAGAAACCCATGAACAATGAAATGGTAAAGTGATTGCCCTAAATTTTCAAGGCAAATACAGCCAAAGTTGATAAGGTTTGAATTCCAAAAGGACCGAAGTGATAATCAAAAGACTCATAATGCATTTTTAAATCGACGGAGTGTCCAATGCCTTACATGGTGACCATCTCATTACCTTCAAATGCATGGACACCGTAGATCATCATTACCACTATTCAAATGTTAAGCACATGTAATGCCAACCAAATAATGCCTTGCATTAATACAAACCAAATTTCAATTGCCTTGGACTGATTTGATTCCAAGTAATCAAGTCCAAGTCACTTCCATGGTGACAATTTAAATAATCAAAACCTTATTATTGTTGTCGGCCTTAAGGCCTAGTAAAGTGTTAACCAATAGACCCGAAACTCATGCACAAGGAATATCACATGTTTGCCAATGTTCAAATCGATTTCCACCTTATAATGCCATATATACTCAATATATCCAAAGCCTTATGAAATATAATAAAGGCTAATTTCATGCTAAGTTCACTATGCCATTCACCCTTGCCAAATACCATAAACCATATGCCCAAGTCATTATCAGTTGGTTAAGGAAACCCAATAGGGTTTTCTTAAAGCTGAAAAACCAACAGCATCTTATAAACCAAGAACCAAAAAATAACTGAAGGCAATACCTTATAAAATTTGAACAGAGAAGGAAACCTCAGAGATGTTCAAAAAAGAATGTATCAATGTCATAATGATAGAAATACTGAATAAGCCAACATCATATAATTTTGTAGATCACTGAATTAGCCAATATCAAATAATCAAGTGTTTCATAGAGAGTTCAATAAGCCAAAATCAAGTGAATCACTGTAGCACAAATTATCAAATCAAAAACATGTCACCTAAACAAGGGAACATAAACCTGTAACCAAGATTCCTTATGATCTGCACATGGAGTCAAGAGATCAGTTCCACCAAAGATTATATCATATATGAAGTAAATATGCCAATGACAAAATATAAATAGTGCAACTGAGTAATCAACCTCAAAGATGCCGACTGAAGCAAATATTATCATCAAGGACAAATAGAAAGATATAAGTTCAACAGTAAGGACCTTTTGGCAAAGGCTCATTTAAGGTTTGGGGTAATGTCACCTGGGAGGACTCCTATTCTTAAGTCAGTGTAAACTTCATGATACCAAGGATCATCGAGACCAACGAGTTCGTACACATATTCTAACTTTGGTACCTCGAATGTGGGTATGAGAAGCTGCTCTACCAATAATTTATGTTTTGGGACATTGTGAGGGATATCCAGTAAGGATCCAATTGTTGCCATGGCGTCAACTGCTATGTTGTTAGCCCTTGGTATATTCTCAAAGGTGATATCAATGAATGATTCTTTGAGGCTCTCTACCAAAGTTTTTTTTGGTGTCAGCTTATCATCCGTAGTTTGGTACTCGCCATTGACTTGGTTGATAATAAGTTGTGAATCTCCATAAACCTTTAGTGCCATGACCCGCCACTGTGCTGCAATTTTGAGACCTATGGTTAGAGCCTCATAATATGCAATGTTGTTAGTGTAGGGGAATGCCAATTTGTAGGATCTAGGTATACAATCCCCCTGTGGGGTGATGAATAAAACAATGGCTCCTGATTCATGTTGTGTGTATGATCCATTGAAGTAGAGTTTCCAATGATCAACTATGTTGAGATTAAAAATGGATTCGTTGGAAACTCTGATATGAGTGGATTCTCTAAATAGATTGGAGCCTCTGCCAGTTGGTATGAAATCACTTGCCCCTTGATAGTCTTGTGATCTACATATTCAATATCATGTTCTGTTAATATCATGACCCATTTTTCTATCCGTCCTATGAGAGCGGCCTTAGAGAGTAGGTAATTTAGTGGATCTATCTTTGCAATCACCTTGATCTGATGAGCCAACATGTAGTGTCTGAACTTTTGGGCTGCAAACACAGCTACTAGGAAATATTTTTCTATTGGTGTGTAGTTAAGCTCATGGCCTACCATTGTCCTGCTGATGTAGTATATTTCTCTTTCTCTTCCATTTTCATCATGCTGAGCTAGGAGTGCACTGAGAGCTATCGTTGTTGCTAATATGTATAAAATAAGTGGTTTTCTTGGAATGGGTGGCATTAACATTGGTGGCATAAGTAGATATTATTTGATTTTTCTAAACATCTAGTCACACTTGTCATCCCACTTATATGTTACTCCCTTGTGGAGTGGATGTGAATATGGAATTTTTTTATCTGCCAGCTATGCTATGAATCTGCGGATAGATTGGAGCCTTCCCTACAGACCTTTGAGCCTATTTTAGTGTCTTGGGTGCTTTCATGTTGAGGATTTCCTTGAACTTTGTGGGATCCACTTATATTCCTCTCATTGATACTATATATCCTAGGAGTTTGCCTGATTGCACCCCAAAGACACATTTCTTGGGGTTGAGTCTAACCTTATATTTCTCCAATCTATCAAAGATGGCACTTAGAGCTGCTATGTGATCTTATCTTTTCTTTGACTTGGCTAATATATCTATTGGTTGTTTTTATTGTAACCAGGTTTATCTTCTATTCTACCTATAGAATTTCCAATTCTAATCGAGGGCAGCTCAAAGGACCTGGACCAACTGACGAGGATTTTAATAATAAACCTCCTACACTTCGGGCTCTGCAAAATCCAGGAGGGTGGTCCCTATAATGTGTTTATAATCTCTACACAGAACTTATAAATAATCATTAACAATTAATAGATAATCCCATTTAATAGCTCAACAGAATAGGATAATATTGAATTGAATTGGCTTTTCATGAGTAATACCAACTACTTGGAGCCTGAGACGATTACAACCATATTTCACAACTTAAGATAGTCATTTAATTTGCGATTTGGTAGCAAGCTCTAAGCAGAAACAAATAGACACAAAACCTCACACATACATACAATTTAGACTAGTGCCATATACCATTGGGGAGTCAAGTTCACAAACATTTAAAATCCTATAACAGATTCAAACACATAGCATGTAAGGTCTCTAACAACAATTTCCTTACATTGTCATCAATTTATATTCTAACCCAATACTTCTTACCAAATCCCTTAATAAACATATCCATCTATAACTCCAATCAAGCATTTTAATTAATTCTTTGAATTAAAGCCAAAATAGAAGTCATACACACCACAACAGTGAGATGAACGCAATTACCCTTGATTATATTATTCAAAATTATGATATGCTTATACAAAGGAGAGACATGAGCTTGAAATGAATCATTATAACTCAAATGCTAGTACTATTATGAAACATCAAACCTTCCTCCACCCCAAACCCAACTATAGAAAGACACAAAACCTAAATTTCATTTTGCACTGAAATAATCAAGATTTACAACTGCTCTGCAACTATGCCTAGACTCGACCTCAAAATATCTAACTTGCCAACCCTTATTTCTGGCCTTGAAATCCTTCTTATAGAAAAATTAAGGAGCAAACAAGCATCAAGCCAGAAATATACACTTGTCACCGATCAATTGGACCTCTCTACAATATTTCAAAAATATGATTACAATCACCAAGTCCCGAAGCATCTTCTTGTCGATCCCACTCATTAGGGGATAGCCACTGCATTGGCCAAACCTCAAAACCTGTGCCAAAAACTGCCATGGAGACAAAACCATAATCAGTTATAACCATAACCGTTGATTTGTTAGTTGCTGGTAGTAGACACCACTTTACTCCTCCTCGATTAAGTACTTGTCGACCTATTTATGATACTCTTCATCCATTGTCCAGTCAAAATTCACCACCTCATTCACCTTAATATTATAAGGTGTATACTTCACTGCAACTTGATTGGACTCTCTTTCAAAAGACTTTAAGAATGTGCTGGTATTAATTATTTTGTCCATGCTACTTACCAACAAGTCATAATTAGAATCATCACAAATCAATTTGATTTGTGCATTAATAAATTCCTCTGCCCTTTCCTGCCACTGCTGCAATGTTTTAACATTTCCTTGTGCATTAGTGATGTCTGACAAAAATGTATCACTCCAGTCATTAAAACTCTTTACCAGCTCCCTAATTCTTCTACTCAAATCATCAGCTAGGGCCTGGAATCCCTTCAATGATTTCACAAAATTTTGAGTAGGCTTTAATGACTGGGGCCTATTGTCTGCATCAAACCTAGAAGCCTTAAACATAATATCTAGATCATTGGTCCTAGGGATCCACTTCTTAGTGAGAGGAAAAACTATTTCTTGATCCCTATTTATATTTTTTATTCCATCCAAAAATAAATACAAAGAATTTACAGATGGTAATCTACCATCCAGCTTCTCATTTGAATGCCTCAAAACTGTGTCCACCACCTCATTTTGTTTGGCAGTAGCACCATCCTCACTTGCCTTTAAGGCAACGTGCAATTCTGTGATCTTATTCAATATTTTCTTCTTGGTGGGATCCACAGAATACTCAACTTCTTCTTCGACTGGCCCTGGTGTAGGACTAAGAGCGAGTGTTTGGATGGGGGATCCTGGAGTAGAAACAATAAGAATAGTAGGGGGAAATTGATCATGAAGTAGGAGGTAATGCCTTGATAGCAGGAGCACTGGAGGATTCCCTTTCGACTATCTTCTGGGCCAATTTTTCCACATTTATCATCAAGATTGTAGCTTCTGTTGTTGAAGTTTCAG
This sequence comes from Sequoiadendron giganteum, assembly GCA_007115665.2. Taxonomy (NCBI): domain Eukaryota; kingdom Viridiplantae; phylum Streptophyta; class Pinopsida; order Cupressales; family Cupressaceae; genus Sequoiadendron; species Sequoiadendron giganteum. Next base: position 236,997,726 of record CM021109.1, on the reverse strand, counting down.
AAGCTCTCTTGATAATTAGACCTCCCCTTAGGTTTGGACTAATATCAGTTACATTCGGTTTTCTTCCATGGGGTGCGAATGCCCATATGGCCAAAGTTTCATACTCCCCACTGAAGGTAGAATCTTGCAAAGCTTCCTTAACCTCTTCTTCACTATTTTGCATAGGATGCTTGGACTGTAGGATAGCATTGAATGCTACAACATCGGCTATGTCCCACTTAGGAAAAATTAGGACACCAACCAGAGTCACAAGTCTCCTTCCTTCCTGAGGAGTGATGTTCTTGAATTCCTCCATTAGTTTGGCCTTCACCTCATCACCATTCTCCTGCTCAGACCTATCATCACTTATCCTGGTATTCCTCCAGTTTCATCCTCCAAATCAACTGCAAGAAAACATGAGACTTCACAAAGGAATCATCATTTAAGAATGCCTTGCAGGCCTCCATCCCAGCATCTTGTACACACTACCCCTTGATATCCATATTAGATAACACCAATTGTGTTGATCTAGGAGGAGAAGGAATACCAACCTGCATGTCTTGATTGGTCACAATTATTTTATCCATCAGAGTCTCTTGTGATTCCTCATTCCTTTGCCTCTTAGGGCTTAGCTCTGATGGTAGCACTACAGGATCACCTCTTGGTGATGAATCTAAATCCACAATCCTTATTCCTCCAGGCACTCTGATCCTCGAGGCTGACTGTGATGATGGTTGCATTATTTGTTTTCCCTTCTTATCCCCCTCATCCTCTCCACTGCTATCATTCCTCTTTTTCTTATATAGAGGTTTGTTTACTGGGGGCTGATAGGTTGGCCTTGTTTTCTCAGGCCTCACCTCTGGTCTCTGAATTCCAAAATCCATTTCCAAGTTGACCTTGTTGGTCATCAAGGTTCTCATGATTTCTTTAAAATTATCCAACAAGAAAGCAATTCTCTTGTGGAATGGATTAAACTCCATTAATGGATCATATTTTGGATCCATTTTATGCACCATGGCTAGCAACTTCTCATAGGCAATCCATTTCTCCTTATTCAATTCCTGCCTATTTAAGTCAAATTCATTCCTAATTAGGTCCTCAGGAAAGTTGAATTCATGTACAAATTTTCCACCTTTAATTCATTGCCTGAATAAGGAAAAGAATCCCTCTAGCTCATGCCGCGTCCTAGATTCACTCTTCAAATGATAGTTATCAAAAAACCTTCCAAAGTGGACCCATCCTCCCTTGGAAAAGACAAAATCTGAAACAACAATATAGTTAGGGAACAAAGTCCCTTTTCCTCTTCCTGTTAGGTTGTCTTCATGAATACAACCTAGCTGCCTCATGACCTCGACAAATCCCATCCTTGATGGTACATTATATGAGAGAATGTGAGGGGTTCCCTAGAAACCAAAAACCCTTAGCACAGTGCTCACGGGGTACAAGATGATGTCACTCCAATTGTGGAAGACCTTCAAATCAAGTTTCCTCAGCTTTTGTCAGAGGAAATCATGCAAATCCTCATGAAATCTTGGCACATTTACCACCAGTTGAGCCCTAAGTCTGGAGGAAAAGCAGTTATCAAATTGCACAAAGCTAGAACCTCCCCTGTTGTAAGATGAATTTGCACTCCACATCTATACCAATAACCTTTCTCCATTCACCTCTTGCCTCAACTCCACCTTCTTTGAGAAGAAGTCGACATTCCTATACAGGAACATATGCATTAACAAGGAGTACCAAAAGAAAGGAGTGCTAACATCCCCCACAAGCAACTTCAACAAACCATCCTATATCTTTTTTGCTAGAAAAGATGCATAGTCATACACCATGTAGAAGTTGGGATGCTGAATTTGAGCCCCCATAAACATATATGCAATGGCCATTACCGTATTTGGGCTGAATCCCAAAATCTAGCACAGTGAATAAAATGTTTCCAAAAAGTCATTGGAAAAACAGCTCAGCCTAAAAGGCTCTTGGTCATTTGGGCTGATAATAATTGTTGAACTGCCTGCCCTGGCCAGGTGAGGAGGAAGTAACTTTGACCTGAAAAGAGGTTTTGACCTCGAATAGTCCTACTTCATCTCTTGAAAATCAATTTGGACCAAGAATGAGCTAGACTCACTCAAATCAAAAACCTATTGGATCTCAACTACACTTATGCTCAGCAGAATCCCACCATCATTATCTCTAATTACCCTTGTAACTGGGTCATAACATGCTGCCACTACACTGAGTAGGTCCACGTTAGGAAACACATTCAACATTGCTAGTTTCCCCCTGTCATATCTCCATCCATTGGAAAAGGGGTGGGGTAGGTTTCTTTGTCCATACCAGAGTCTAAACATTTCCAGACCTGTCATTGGAACCCTAGCATCTGCAATATTATAGTCTTTGCGTACTAGTCCCTCACTTAGGGTTTTTCCATTCATTAAAATCAAACCCCTCCTTATGTTATTTGTCGATAATGGGATTTGATCCAGAAATTCATCATATAAATTCCTCTGCATGTAATCAATATGGCCAGAGTACTACTTTGGTGGTGCCATCTCAAATAACTAGGGATTTCTTAAAATTCAAATTCTTGAATAAACTAGGGCTACCCATAAAGTGAAATTAGAACACACTTATGCAATTTCTAACAATCAATCAAACCAGTAACCCTATAACAATAATCAACAACCTCCTGACCTATACACTACAACCTTTCATAATAATCATAGTCAAATTAAACTAGTGATACAGAAAGTAACTCACGGGATTTTGCGCCTTGCAAAGAACCAAACTTTCGATGTGATTGCTTAAAATTTTTTATCTCTGGCTTTGAACCGCTTCGAAAATGCTTGAAAGCTTTTGTGGTGAAGATAAAATGAAATTAAATACTTTATGTCGATTCAATTTAGCCAGTAGACGTCTCATCTGCCATTAAAGCCCATTTGCATGTCACGCCAATGGCTCCAATCACTTTTGATGTGAATTTAAACTTTAGTCATCGATCTTTTTTTTTGTAAGATCATCGAATGACCACCTTGAAAAGGTTGATGTAATCTCTATGTCAATTTCGAGGGCCCACAATAATACACAGCTCCAAAGGGATATACGTGGCACCTGCCCATGATATCGCAATCACTAAACACCTTGCATCTTTGGATCACACGATGGCAGGCAACCATCGATTCCCACCATCGATGATCAGGTTCACTTACAAAAGTTAGCAGCACCAAACATAACTATCAGGTAAATTTTCATCAAGATTAAAACATCACCGTCGATCTCGAGCATGTGCATCTTATAGCTCTTTTAGTAACCCACCTTTTAACGTATTAAAACCCGATATGAATATTAAACATTTTATTAATCCCTTTTCGGCATCAGTAGCTGAGACATGTGGCGCTCACCCATGATATCACAATTAGTTGAAGCCCAGCGGTGATGTCATTGAGAGATTGCGGGGAATGGTCAAGATCAACCGTAAAAGATCGATGGTCATTAAAATACTTTCCCTGCAAAATAAGATAATTATTAAAAGGGGGAAAGGGGACATCGTCTAGGCCAACGACAAACAATGGCATAAGGTTATTCTTAAAATGTGGGGCATGGTCCATCCTAGACTTAGGAAATTATAAAGTCAGGTAAAATATTAACACAATTATTAAAAGGGAGCCTGGCCTAGACGATTCGATGGAGCATGTCATTTTAAAACCTCTTTCAAAAGGTAACGACGAAATAGACTAGACCTAGGGTTTAAGATAGAACATTAGGATATCATGGAGGCACAGATAAAACCCCAACCCTAGGTTTCTCTAGAATAGCATGACAAACCAATAATGTGGCAGAAAATTAATGGAAATTGAGGCTCCATCAATATAATCCACATAATCTTCCATTGTTTTTTGAATCATGTCATGAAAAATTAGTATCATGGACCTTTGATATGTTTCTCCCACATTATTTAGCCCAAATGGCATCATGTTCTTGTATTAGGTTCCCCATGGACATGTAAACACTATCTTGTGTTGGTCCTCTTTTGCTATCATAATCTAGTTGTACCTTGAGAAGCCATCCATTAGCGATAGCATCTCGTGTCCGGCTATCATGTCCACTATCATATCAATGTTGGGTAGTGGAAAATAATCCTTAGGACACACTTTGTTTAGGTCTCTAAAATCAGTGCAAATACAGATGCCCCCATTTGGCTTTGAAACTGGCACAAGATTGGACACCCATTCTGAATAATCAATTAGGCGTATAAAACCAGCATCCAAGAATTTTGTAATTCTACCTTGACTAGCAAGGCTATTTGAGGGTGCATCTTTCTCAATTTTTTTCTCACTAGCTTTGCCCCTGGGTAGACAACTAAATGATGAACCACAAATTCTAGATCGAGACCCGGCATGTCGGCATACGTCCATGTGAAGTTCACCTTTCTTTCTCTTATAAATGCAACCAATAGTTCTTGTTCTTCTGTGAGGAGTGAACCTGAAAATGTGAACCCCAATCCTATACCTGCACAATAATGGCAAACAAGCACAATATTAGATCAATATGCAAGCAAGAACAAAGAGTCCCCATGAAATCCATCTATAATGATTAATAATAGGAAAAATGAAGAACAAACATGAAAGACAAATGTAATCCTAATTAAGCAATGCAAACTCTTGATCCCATGGGGGAGTTGGTGCCAATTGGTGTGTCAAAATTGGCGCTTTCCTAATTCCTTTGTAAGCTTTGTGATAATTTGTGGATGATTGAAGCTCCTTGATGAAATTTTGGTATAACCTTGCTATGAAATCATGAAAATTATGAACCCTTGATATGAAATGGATAAGTTGTGGATGAAATGAAGTATAGTATACTTGCTTCAATTGTGGATGAAGAATGAGGAGAAGAGTCTCTCATTTATAGATTTCCAAGTTGGAAGAATGAGTGAAATTGAGCAATGTGGGATAATTCAACACCCAATGGCCAAGTGTCACTTGTCAAGATGTGAATGGTTGATGATTGTGCAAGTTTTGATCAAAGAACCAATAAATGATATTAGGTGGAATTTCAAATTTGTGAAATGACTTGTTGGAGGGAGAAAAAAATGATTTAAATGCCACTTGGCTTAATGCACAAGGACATGTAAGAGGGGAGTGAATGCTTTGTTGGATGTACAAATCCACTTGGATTTGAATTAAAATTTGAGGGAATATTCCTCTTTTATGCAATGTGAGGGAAATAGGAGATTTAATAAATGAATTAAATCTAATTTCATGTGCAAGTTGCATTCTCTAGAGGATGTGACATGAGTTAATATTAAATTAATCAAAGATTAATTAATTTAATGAGGAATTAGGAGATGTGACAATTTTGACTCAAATTTATGAGTTGTTTTAAATCAAATTTGAGAGAAAAGGTTTGATTAAATAAATGTTTTGATTTATTTAACTAAAGGGGACAATGTTAGATTAAATCAAATAAGGTTTAATTTATTCAATTTAATAAGAGGACTTTAAATATTTAATTTAAAGAAAATAAATTATTTAAATGGCCAGAGACAAAGGATTAATTAAATTAAATTGATTAATTTAATCAACAAAGGAGAAAGACCCAATTAAATAAATAATGATTTATCTAATTAAGAGATGAAAAGTGATGATAAGATGAGAGTATGCTTTAGGATGAAGTGATGTTAGTAATTAGGATCAAGTGCGTTGGTCAATTTTCCATTTCTATAGGTTCTACTTTGGGCTCAGAATAGATTTATTCATTCTCTTGCTCCTTCTTGCACTTGGATTTTGGTAGGAGATTTAAATTCTATATGTACCTCAAAGGAAAAAATGGGTGGAGTTAGTAGACTTGGGCATTCTTCCTTGCTTTGGGATAATATCAAGTTTTTAAATTTGGTGGATGTTCAACTCATTAATGGAACCTTTACCTAGCATAATTGGACATATGGGGAGGGCTCTATTTTTTAGCGGATTGACAAAAAAAATTTTACTTTTCAAATGGATTGGTAATGATTGAACCTCTTCATCTGATATTATAGGGTGGAAGGGGTTTGATAATTGCCTGGTTAAGTTATCTTCTTCTTGTTTCTCCGTGGTAAAGAAACCCCCGTTTAAATTTCAATTGATGTAGCTTAAGGATCTTAGATTGCACCAACATGTGGATTAGTGGTGGTTTAAAGGGAAGCCAACCTTTGGCACAATGATGTTCGCTTTATTCAAGAGGTTCCAATTTATCAAATATAAACTTAAGAAACATAATAAAACTATTTTTGGTAATCTCTTTCATAGGAAGAAGTTGATTTAGGAACAAATTGATTCCATCACTTTCAAAATTAAGGAAGAAGGGATGACTGTGGATTTTCTTTAGGAAGAAACCAAGTGCTCCAGGGAAATTTCTGAATGGGAGGTTCAAGAGGAGATTTTTTGGAGACAAAAATCTTAGGTTGATTGGCTCAAAGAGGGCAACATGAATACTACTTTCTTTCATAATTAGGTTAAGTTGCATCGAGGTGGAAATATTATCCTCTCTCTTGTTGACTCAGGGGGTACAATTAAACTCATAAAAATCTATTATTGAGGACGTGGTTTGTTTCTTTTCTTCTCTCTTCTCTGAGGATTGTCATCTTGCCTTGGAGGAGGAGAATTTGGTTCTATCTTGCATACTTCCTCTAGTCTCCGAGGAGATGAATAATTCTCTTCTGGTGCCCATCTCTTTGGAGGAACTAGAGGAAATTGTCTTCCAAATGAAGAAAGGCAAGGACCTTGGACTTGATGGTTTTCCCATTGAGTTCTTTCCAAAAAATTGGGATACCATCAAAATAGATCTGTTAGAGGTGGTTTTGGAGTCTTATACTAACAAGTAGATGATAAAGGCTATAAATTCCACTTCCCTGCTTTTCTCCCCAAAAAAGAGGGTGCTAATTTCTTAGATTCTTTTCAGTCTATTGTTTTGTGCTATGTGACCTACAAGATTATTAATAAGTTGATAGCTGAAATATTGAAGAGGTGCTTGGATTTCTTGATTTATCAAGATTAGGGCGGTTTCATTAAGGGTAGGAAAATTGTGGATGGTATTGTGGTGTCGGTTGAAACTATTCACTCCATGTCTTCTTCTAAAGAAAAAGTCATGTTCATCAAATTGGATATGTCCAAAGCTTATGACAGAGTTGGGTGGTCTTTCCTACAACATTTTCTTTTGGCTTTTGGTTTTCACTCGGAGTGGGTCTCATGGGTTGTGAGTTGTGTGACCACATATTCCTTCTTAGTTCTTGTTAACGGCTCCCCCTTTCCTACCTTTTCTTCTAGTAGGGGACTTGAGCAAGGATATCCTCTTCCCCCTATCTATTTATTTTGATGGCTGAAGGTTTTAGATGGTTGATAAAACAACATAGAGATAGAGGCTTGGTTTGTGGCTAGCGTTGGGCATAGGGATTAGAATATCAGTCACATCTATAGTTTGTGGATGAAACTTCTCTCATGGGTGTTGCTAGGATTGAGGAGGCGATTAACTTTAGGAAAATTTTGGATGTTTATTTGGCTAAGTTTGGCCAACAAATAAATGAGAGTAAATCTCAAATCCTTTTCTTCAATAACCCTAATTTGATCCAACATAGAATTACCAACATTCTTCATTTTCAGATTGGTCAACTCCCCTTGGAGTATTTTGGGATTCCTCTTTGTGTTGGAAACTTGAAGAGGAATGGTTGGTAAAATATCTTGGATAAATTTTTGGCTAAGGTAACTTATTAGACCTCTAGATGGCTTTCTTTGGCTGTCAGGGTGACTTTGGTGTCTTCTTTCCTCCAAGCTCTCCCTCTATATAGGTTCATGGTGTTATCTGCTCCTAAGAGTGTGTTGAAGGAGCTTGATTCACTTACTAGGAATTTTTTATGGGCAGAGAATCATGACATAAGGAAATGGAGTTTGGTGATATGGGATCAAGTTTGCAGATCAAAGGAGAATAGTGGCCTTAGGCTTAGTTAGTTAGAGTAGAATAGTCTTGCTTTGGGTGCTAAGATTTATTGGAGGTCGTGTAAATTTCTCGAGCAGCCATGGGAACATGTTCTAAACTTTAAATACTTGGGTGGGGTGGCTAGTGAGGATATTCCTTGAATGGATTTGTTTAGCAAAGGTTCTATGATTTGGAACACTATTAAGAAAGTTTGGGTTCTCATTAAGGAGGGACTTTTTTAAACCATTCAAAAAGGGGAGTAGGCTCTTTTTTCCATCCATCTATTCTTTATTCATTCCATCTTCTTTGGCCTCTAAGTGATATTTTATGGTTTTTGGGTGGTCCAAGGTTAGAAATTTCAAATGTTCATCTTACTTCAGAGGCATTAGAGTTTATCAGTGCAAAAATCTTGATAGTTGGCCAAATGGTGGATCTTAGGAGGAGTGAAGTGTTTTAGCATCTATTACGGCTGAGTCTCCTTGCTACTCTTCAAAGGATAGGGATGGGTCATGATTCAAAGGGTACTATTTTATTTCTCAAGGGTATGCTACTTTGGTATACCATCAAGCTGATGTGTGAGCTTATCATTGGTGGAAACATATTTGGAATAAGGATGGATGGCCCAAGTGTAATATGTTTTTATGTTTGTTAAGTCTTAATAAGTGCCTCACCTAGGAGAACATTAGGAATGGGGTTTTTATGGGCCTTCTCTTTTCTTTTTTTTTTGGTTGTGGTGAAGAGATCACTTCTCATCTATTCTTTCAGTGTCCTTTTTCTTTGGAAATTTAGAGACTTTGGTGGAAAAATTGGAGAAGACTATTTCGGTTTGCCTTATATTTGCAAGAATTTTGGGATAATATGGGTCATCCTCCTACATTTGTGGCTTATTTGGTGACAATTTGGGAATTGGGGTCTTCTATTATTATCTAGCATATTTGGTTGGAGAGGAACAGACACATTTTCTATGAGTGTTGTCTAGGGGCTTTGCAGGTCTAGTACAAGGTGCAAAGTATTATGAAAGAAACTATCTCATCTAAGTTTAATTTGGGAGAGTCTATGTCTTCTTTAGACTTTCAGATAGCTTCTATCCTTGAGCTTTCTTCTTCCTTTGAATTTTGAGGGTGTTGGGGAAGCAAGATAAGACCTTCTAAGAAGGTGAATAGAGATAGGAGATGAAGTCCGCCTCTTGTTGGGACTCTCAAAAATTCACATTGATGGTTCTGCTCAAGATAATCTTGGCGATGTTGGGATTGGAGGAGTGGGTCATGGTAATAGCAGGAGTATATAGTTCTTCTCCATCCATATGGGGGTGCAGTCTAATTATAAAATGGAGGCTTGTGCTATAAAAATCCTACAAGATTGGTCAAATGGATGTGATCTGTGAGTCTGATTCTATGATTATGGTCTCTCTTCTAAATAAGAGACATGTTTAGGACTCTTCATGGAGATTGGTTCAAGTTGTGAAGAAAATTCTTCATCTAGCTTCAAATTTTGATACTCTCATTTTTCCACACTCTAGAAGAGTGGAATAGGGTTGTGGATTATCTGGCTAAATGGGCCTCTGAAGGTCACCTTTCTAGATTTCTACATGAGGATCATAAGTTGTAGCCTTGTGTTTAAATGTTGGATGGTCTTTTTTGAGTGTTGGTTGGCTCATTACATGTCTTTTTTTGGTGTTCATTAGTTGATTGGGGCTGTTAGCTCTCAAAAACGTAGGTTTGAACAATGAAAGTTTGCCAAGCTTTCACAATGTTTCAGGGTAACAGAACAAGGTTTGAAACAATTAAACCTTCTACTATTTAGGTGCTGCTAGACCTAGGCGGGTGTACCTCACCAAATTAAGTAGACTTGAATTTTGATCTATTCCTATTGCCCTAATTTCTCCACGATGGCAAATTGAAATGGATAAAATAAATCAAATTTGGTATAAATTGCATACCAATATTCAAAACTAACCCTAATATGCTCAGTTAACAGATGTTAAAATGTGAGTGAAACTAAAGAATGAAAAAACGAAAAGACCAGTGCCTTATAGGGTTCACGGAGTCAAGAGAAATATGAAACAAGTTTATTTGTTTTGGTAGACATTCAAGTTATTTAGCATTTTATTTGGTTTATAGCTTGTATAAACATGCATGATTGTGATTATTGAGTTCTTCTTAATAATCCAATTGACATTCCCTAATTACTATGGTCAATTCCGAGAATTTAATCTTTACTGGAAAGAAACAATTAATTGACCATACAGATGCAGCAAATGTGCATTGACGAACTAGGTATAAAATTGTTTACACCAATTCGAATAACCAAAAAAAACCATTACGGAGACAACTTCAATAATACTTTTCAACAAATATCATAAACAATCGATACCAGAAAACATTGCACCATCGTATTAGATTTTCATTGATATCTCCATGATTTTACATATGTAACCAATCTCATCTTTGCCCAAAAAATTATATTCTGCCGTCTCTTCTCTATATTCTATCTAATTCTACCTCACCCCTCTATATTGTTTTCAAAATGGATATTTATACATTCAGAATATGAAAGGACACGTCCTTTCGGAAATAGGAAAAAATAAAAATAAAAAACAAAAGATAGAGAATACTTAGGCTCTAGTTAGCCACAAGTGAGTCTTAGTGAGGTGGTCCAAATAATCCTGGTGCTTATACGTATCCCCATCTTTGACATCATTCCGTATCGTGATTTCCATCTTGACCATTTCCTCATTTTGCTCGCTCACTTCCTCTAATGTTGTATCCTCTGCAGAAGATGTCTTCATGATTTCCTTAAGCATCGTGTCACATTCATTCTTCCATCTAGTGGCATCTTTCAACTCCCCTTTACTATCAGAAAATGTGATCGTAGTTTTCTTCGCAACTTCAATTAATCCTCGTTTATCCCCCTGCAATTCCTCATAGAATTTTCGATGGCGATTGATAATATGATTTGCAGCTTCAAGTGTAGTATTGTTAACCTCATCATGTAGGGCCAATTCATGAAACTTCTCCATAACTCGTTCATCCATCCTTTCATGCTCCTTCAATGCATCTAGAGTACAAGAATACTTTCCCCACAATTGATTTAACCAAGATGTCAAATTGTCCTGCCTCCTCTTAACAATTGCTACAATTGCATCATACTTTCCCTGATTATAAGCACTTGACCCTATCCAATGATCTTTTACTCGAGAGCTTTCTCCTTGAGTGAGCATTTTGGCTGGATCTATTGAAATACCAACTAAGTCTTTCAATCTATCATTTTCTCTCAACATTCTTTCATTACTTGCTTTATACATTTCTCTATCTTTTATCAGTGTCTGGATCTGTGCTTTATTCAATTTTGCAATATTTATCCCAATCTCTGTAGTAACCACAAGATCAGCCTCTCCAAACCTTTAGGGTCATAACATGGCCAAATGCCTTCTTTGTATCAATTACCACTGATTTCCTGTGGTGTGGGTACAAAGCCCATATCATTAATGATCCCTCATTAGTATTATACTTAGAGCCTGAATACACCTCTGTTACCCTTTCCTTGTCAAGTGTGTGTGTAGTATTACTATCTCTTAAGAAACTATCAAAAACTAATGCAGAGTTCAAATCAAGTCTAGGAAAAATCATGAAACCAGCATTCTAAAACATTTTCCTCCCCTTTTCAGGAGTCATATTTGTCATTTCATCATCCACACATTTTCTCAATTGACCCAATAATTGCTCTTCATTCCCAGAAGTGACAGCACCAACATCTTCTCTTAGTTCTCTCCCCTTCTGTTTGTACAAGATTGCTTTGAACTCTGGAGAATTTATAAACTCATCATCTGAAACAAATGATCTATATTCCATATGCCTTGCATCAATATCACCACTTTCAATACTCTGCTCTCTAGTTGGGCAAACATACCTCTGAGTCCTTAACCTAGATATTCTCTCTATTCTGCTCCATGGCACTTTATCCATTGGGGTTTCCTCATCTCCAGAAGACAATATCTCCATATCTTGTAACCCTTGGTTATAGCTTTCAACCACCACCTTTGCTTCCTCTTCATCCAAATTCCTGATCATATCATCAAAAGGATAAGGTACATGCTGATACCTTCCAAAGTTAATCCTTTCTTTGGCTGAATTGATATATCCTTCAGGGTCAAAGTTTTTCCTGGGTGGTCCCCTTTTCATATTATAATGCAACAATCTATCATGGATTGAATTATATACCTCCTTAGCCAACATAGTGAAATCACCAAAACATAATGTACTAGGCATAAAAGCCTGCTTCCCATAAGAACTGAAAAGCATCACATTGCTGTAATCCATTTGTCTGACAATTTCCAAATATACAACTCTGTTTGGAACTATCCTTGCCAGAATAAAAGGGGCACCTTCAAATCCATACACTCTGATCATTGTAGCTCCCTCCAAACAATACCAATCACCCCAGTTACGATCAATTGGCCCATTGAAATCTTTTGGCCGAAGAAACCTTTTAATCTCATCAGTCAATGAATAATTACAAGGATACTTATACAATTTGTACAAAGTTTTCAGAAAATATTCTTTAAAGTGGATGAAACTAGAATTAGCAAACCTGCTGTCCCAAATAGCAGTCCACAGCTGAATAGGGAATGCTTCACCCTCCTTACCAATTTGAGAAACTCTCATTTCTGGAGGCCATACTCCCAACTCCTGTCCAAAATACAGCACCAAGTGCATTAACAATGAATAATGTCTGAGATGAACAATAGAAGCTCCACCCTTTATAGCCACCAATCCTTAATCAAGCTCCCTAGAAATATATGAAGGATAGTTGAATGGCCTGGAGTTGTGATACTAAATATCTGTTGTGATAATCATTGGCACAATTGACATTAGTTCCAAGACATGCATCCCCAATACTTGACACACTAAGAAATATGTGTACTTCATATAAGGCTCAAACAAATCTACATGATAAGGAGGCCCCTCACTATCTTGCAGAGGTTCTAATTTGTTACCCTGTTTATTTCTATGGATAGGAAACCTCCAACCCTTATAGATTGTATCCATTCTTGAAAATTCCTTTCCCAACTCTTCACAATTGATCTCCTCATTGCAAAACCCTTCCAATTTGAAAAGCTCACCTATTGCTTCTTTAGACACATATATTTGTGGTTCTCCAGATGGGTCACATATAGCCTTACGTTTTGGATCATAATTATCTGCAAGCAATTTTACTAATTATGCATTTACAAAAATATTAGGGCACACCAATTTCCCTATATTCAACCCCCATGGGTTACAAACTGGTTCAAAATGATTTCTTCTGTGGTAATGGAAACTGAATAACTCATATCCTCTTATGGCACTCCAAACGTCACCTATGAACTTGCACTTGTCATCTAATTTATCAACCTCTACCCTAAGTTGTGCCAACCTTCTAGCTTTAGGCCCCGAGCCAGGTAATTGATCAATAAGGTTTTGGTTGAACCTCCTCTCAGTGCCCTCATGCCCTGTATCAACCTTTTGTTTCTTTCCTTTTGACAGACTAGTCTCACCAGGCTTTCTACCCTTACCCTTTCCAAAACTAGAAGACTCCATTCTGAAGCTTACAGAATCAAAATGTAATAAAAAACAAGAAACAATCACTTACAGTATTCTTCTCGAGCTCCTCAGACTGAAAAATGTCCTGGTTCTCTGTTCAACATGCCAATTCACCTACAATCAATTCGGAACTAAAGAATTGATACAAAATTTACTGTTAAATCTCATCGCGGCATTAATGAAGCACGAATGAAAACCCATTTGAAACTGGCACTGTCACATCAAATGTCCTTTTGATGAGAGACTATCAAATATGGGGCGAAGTCTTTTGCAACATCTATTACACCTCTCGCCAAGACATAGTGTGGTCTTATCGACACTTGGGATCCAAAAAATGATGACTGTCACTCCTATTTTTTATGTCGCTATAACAATTCTGAGTCGGGGATATGTTACATTGACTTCATAGTCTCATATCGATATGCATTCTTCAAGTCATAGTCACTGAGAAAAAATCACCCTTTCACCAATGAACTCTCATTTCGGCGTATCCACCAAGTTTTCTCACTGAAGAAATAAACCCCACCAATGAAATAATACCTTTGGTAAGACATTAAACCTTCGGGAAGACTTATATTGAAAATTTCTTCTCCTGGCGATGCATATCTTCTATCGGCATATCTTTTAAATCAGCAAGACCCCAATACTCTCTCCAATAGCTTTTCAAATCCCCTTGTATTTAGTTCGGAAAGACAAGAGTCACTTCGCCAAGACCTTCCCCGATGCACATAAGACTTACCGAGACATTTGCTTGCAAGCCAATCAATAAAACGAAATGATTTCGTTATGACTTCCTGCCGATATCAATCGGTTTGGCCGAAATGACCCTTCCACATGCTAGTCGGTAAGACAAATTGAGTTCGCCGTGACATTATAACGACACCCCAACATATGCCGATATATTTTTTCTATATGCTAGTCAGCAAGAAAAAATACTTCGCTATAACGTTACCCTGAAATACCTATTCTGCCGATATGAATCTTTTCAGTTGCCGAAACAAAAGAAAAGTCTTGCCGACCTTCTACAACAAATACATGTTAGTTAAAAATATAGGTCGGGGAGACTTTTACTATGTCTTGCCGATATGGGACTTTCAATGAAATATGAAGAGGCAGACGGATTCAAATGGGCCACATGACGAAAAATAAGCAAGACAATGCAAAGAGGGGATTTTATGCTTATGATAAGGACTTAATGCTGGAAACTCTTGAATACAATAGACTATAAAAAATTCAAAATTTTACAGTTCTAACAGTGGCTCCATCTAGGGATGAATGATAGCAAGATCATTGCAAGGATTTAGATTTATGGGTGAGCAGACCAAACTCAAGGTGATGGAACACGTGAGCATGATGGAAAAGAATGAGACCCTATACTACTATACATGGAAAAATAATATTGAAAAAGAAAATCAGGATTGTCCATGTACTTGCAAGTCCTGTTCCTTTTATATCCTAGACTACTGTGCATGGAAAATAAGTTTAAAGAGGATCATCAAGAGTTGTCGATGCACTAGCAACCCTCAATCCTCTGTGTTACCTCAAGAGAAAAAATATTTCAGAAATTGCCCATGTACAGGCAATTCCTGATCCTCACCAGCCATATTCTATAGGTAGTATGAGTCTTCGCCTTTCTTTCCAACCACCACAAAATGCCCTAGCCACAAGGCTTCAAACTTCCCATGTTTCCCTTCTCCTGGCACCTTGCATTCCACATCAGTACCAGATCACTTTCTCCAAATTTCCTATCCTTTGCTCTTTTGTCAAATAAATATTTCATCTGTGCCTGCAACATTATATTCTGATTTTGAGCCACTCTCCTTATTTCATTTAGTTCAACTAGCTACTCCATTCTTTCCTCCATGAGTTAAGGAATATCCAAATCTTCCCGAAGAACAAACTTGTAGACTAGTAACAAGTTCTGCAAAGGCATCCTAGCCTGTGCTCCATACACTAACTCAAATGGGGACTTCCCAATTGCCTTTTTCACCGTAATTCTATCATCCCATACAACCAGTCTTAATTTTGCATCCCAAGCCTTCTTGTTCTGACCTAGCATCCTTCTTATAATCTTCAGAAGACTCTTATTGCTAGATTTTGCTTGTCCATTAGCTTATGGATGATAAGGAGCTGCATAAGAAATGCCAATACCATATGTGCTAAAAAAGCCTCTGAACTCATCTGATCTGAAACACATTCCATTGTCAGTGATCAACCTCATTGGTGTACTGAATCTAGTAATGATATTATCCATCAGAAACTATGTCACCACCTTACTTGTAGCTTGTTTAGTTGGAATGGCCTCTACCCATTTGGTAAAATAATCAGTGGCTACCAATATCCACCTGTGTCCACCACTTGATTTTTCTTGTATTTCCCCATTGATGAAAAGGGGCATCAACCTGCAAGGGTCGAAGTGGCAAAGCTCCTTGATACTTCAGTTTTCCAGAGAACTTTTGGCAAGCTTCACATTTTCTCACATGTGCAAAAGAGTCATTAAAGACCTTTGGCCAATAATATCCTGCCCTGAGAATTTTTTGAGCAGTCATTTTTGCTGAGTAATGTCCTCCACAAACCCCTTCGTGCATTTCACTCAAAACATGTTTAGATTGAAATTCATCCAGACATAACAATAATATGCCATCCCTGTTTTTCCAAAATAAATCTCCATCCATAAAAACATATTTAGATGCCCGTAACTTCAACGTTATTCTCTGGTTGTCATTCATTCCCTCTGGACACTTCATGTATTTAAGATAATACATGATATCTATATACCACTGAGTATGTTCAATGCTTGCAATTACATTTTCTTTTTCTACATTGCAAATCTGATTTGCTTCAATATTTGCCTCTGCCATTAGTTTAGCCAAACCCTAACCTCTGACTAGTTTAGTAATTTGTATCTCCATGTCAAATTCTTGGATTTTGTTGACCCATTTGCATCTTTTACTTGTCACTTCAGACTGTGTCAGAATATCCTTGACTGTTGCATGAGGAACATAAGCAACTACCTTAGCTCCAACAAGATATGGTTTGAAAGCTTTTACAACTTTCACTAGTGTAAATACTTACTTCTCCATTATATCATACTTTAATTTAGATCCCTGTAATGACTTACTGAAGAAAGATATAGGCTGTTCATGACCATCTTCATTCTTCTGTAGCATAACAGCTGCAACAATGTGCATTAAGGCAAATGAAAAAATCTGAAAAGGTTTTGAAAAATCAGGAGATTTAAGAACAAGAGCCTCCTTGATGGCTCATTTAATAGATACAAAAGCGTCCAAAGCCTCTACAGTCCATTCTATCTTCTGTCCTTTTCTCAACATTCTTGCTATGGGTTTAACAATCTCAGCAAAGTTAGAGACAAATCTCCTAACAAAATTTATCTGTCCAAAGAATGATTGTATTGCCTTAACATTTTTAGGCACAAGAATTTTATCAATGGCCTCAACCCTTTCGGGATCTATCCTAACCCCTTCCTTTGAAACAATATGTCCCAAAAGTTTACCCTCTGTAACTGCAAAATTACACTTCTTGGGGTTTAAGCTAATACCATATTCAAGAGCTTTCATAAATACCTTTTCCAAATGATGAACATGATCTTCAACCTTCTTGGAGTAAGTAGTGAGGTCATCCTGATACACCACCATGAGAATATTGATCAAATCAGCAAACGCCACATCCATGGCTCTTTGAAAAGTCTCCCCTGCATTAGTGAGACCAAATGGCATTCTCAGATAAACATACGTTCCCCAAGGATTCGTGAATGCTGTTTTGTATTGTTCAAAATCTTTAACCTTGACCTGATTATACCCTAAAAATCTGTCCATCATAGACAACAATTCACAGCCTGTCACCTTATGTAATATGGCCTCCATATTTGGCAGAGGATAATTGTCTTTAAGGGATGTTATGTTTAGATTTCTAAAATCTACACATAATCTGATATCTCCATTTTTCTTTGACAGGGACCAAATTTGAAACCCACGTTGAATGTCTGATAGGCTTAATAATTCCACCATCTCTGAGCTTCACCAATTCCTCTTACATTTTAGGCTCTAGAGTTGGATTTATAGGTCTTTGCTTTTGTCTGAATGGTTTAGCATCTATTTTCAATGGTATTTTGTGCTGAAACGAGTCTTCTCTATAAGCCTTTAGATCTTCATAAGACCAAGTAAATACATGTTTATACTTTCTCAACAATTCAATCAGCATTTTTCTAATTGCAGGACTTATCTTTTTACCAATGTAAACCTTTTTTGGTGCCATCTCAGTTCCCAAATTAATTTCTTCAATATCATCCTTTCCAACTGGTGTTTGCTTCGTTAAAGACCGATCATTTCCATCATATACCCTCTCAAGTGCCACCAACCCTTTAGGAAGTTTATTTTTCTTAAGCTGAAAAATCTCCTTCCCAAATACTATTTTTTTTCCATCGACTTCCTCAACAAAGGCATTGAAGTTGATCTCTTGGGCTTCATACTGGTCTATACAGTGAAGGAATTTCAAAAGATTAGTGTCATCATTAAAAACTTGCCAACTATATACATTATCAGGCACAACAAGCCTAGTCTTGAGTTCAATTTGTAACACTCCAACCAACGTAATATCATCTTTCTTCAATGCTACATTAGCTAGAAAATCTGACATTATATTCTTCAACCTATCTACCCACTCAATTGAAAAGGCATGAAGCAACTCAATTGTATCCTTACAACATTTCTATATTGCTTTAGTCTTTTGTTTTTTGCTGTATACTTTGACCTAACTTGCGAGACAACTAACTCAGAATCTCCTAGAACAGCCAGTAACTTTATTTTATATTTCACCGCTATATTCAGTCCAGTTAATAGAGCTTCATATTCTGCCACATTATTTGTACATTCAAAAGTTAACAAGAATGAATACTTAAATGTAAAATCTTCAGGCGAAACAAATACTATCCCAGCTCCATTGCCTTCTTGGTTGCAAGCTCCATCAAAATACATTTTCCACACACCATTGTGGTTCTGTGCAGCATGCTTCTCAATAGGATCACTATTAGTCAATTCTGGTTGTGCTGGCTCTATATTGAAACTCCCAAGATCAACATCACAAAAACAGTTGATTTGGTCTTGTGGCACATAATCAATAAGCTGATTCATCCTCGGTTCCCTGTACAACTTCACCTCTTGGCCATTTACCGGAATCATTGCATAAGACAGATCGAACTGAACATTTCCACCAATAGCTGTTGTCCACTATCTTGATAAAAGCATACCGAATTGAGGAGGGGTGTCTATCACTTTTATATCAATATTATAAGCTACTTGAGGATAAGCAGCTAACTTGACTTCTACATCTTTCATTATACCCACCACAGGAATAGGTTAGTTATCCATTACATAACATTTTCCTTCATATGTATCCACCCACATGCCTAGCTGTTTCATCACTCCTACTAGCATAATATTCATGGCAGCACCAGAATCTATCATGCAATTCCTTAATAATTTGTTATTTATGAGTAATGTAATAAAGAAAGGATCAACTTGTGGCGGACTTGTCAATATATTACTCAAGCAAATTTCTGGGATGTTTACTTTATCCTGCTTATTTTTAGCAGTCATTTTATTTTCAGAACTTACATGTTTTTCACTTTCATTTGTTATCAATTGCACTGCACTGTCCTTGTATTCTTTAATTTTCATCATTTCAAGAAGTGGGACAGACATCTTTACCTGAGACAAGGCTTGAGTGAAATCAAAAGAAGAACCTTCTGCCTTAATCACTTTCTTTTGTTCTGATGTTTCTCCTTTATTCTCTTCCTTTTCTCTTCTACCTAACTGATCTATTTTTTGAATTTCGTTGAGTAATTCTTTTACTGCATCCTTTTGGATAGGATTTTGTTTGCTTTCCTCATGTTGTTTGTTTTCAATCTTCTTTGAAACTCCTTGTACAACTTTCTGATCTTTCATAAAGATACCCCTAGGGACACCTTCCTTCTCATTTATTGTCCTATTTCTCAACCAGTACTTATTCTTCGCTTCTTCAACTGCAACAACAGTTAATCTCTCTATTTCCTCATTAGTAAGTCTCCTCACATTACTATGAGCGGGAACCTCAACAGGTTGTGGTTCTACATAATCATCCTCAGAGTCAAAAAAGACATGCTGCTCAGCCATATGGACATTGTACCTTTGTTCTGCAACATCATATTCATAACCTCCTTCCTCCGAAGATGAGTATCTTTCCTCAACATGGTGAAGAGCATTTGAAGTTAAGTAGATCTTTTGATCTTCTCCACCATCTCCCATTAACACTCCCTCCTCTTGCATCCTTTGGGCTACAACACAATACTCAGGGGAATGTGGTTTATCACAAGCTTCACAAAAATAATTGTTATTCACCATATGCGTTCCCTTCTTTCTCAATGGATCAGGAGTATCCTTGTCTCTAGGCCTATCTGTCATAGGTTTTCCATCTTTCCAGTTTGTGTTATAAGGCATATCATGCAGCCTAGGCCTATCCTTCCTATATGTGTTCTCCTGCTTATATTGATAATTATTTTTTTGTTGAAGAGCTCTAGGGTTGTCTCTCTTATTCATTATCCCAACAACCTTTCTGTTGTTCTCAATTGTTAATGCTATCTTTTGTGCTTCAGCTAAGTCCCTTGGGAACTTGTTTCTCAACTCATACCTGTTTTAGGGTCGAATGCATTTAGGTAAACACTTAATGCTACAGAGTCCGGCAACTTTGATCTGGGAGGTATTCTATTCTGCAGTTTATTGAATCTTCTGTTAAAATCAAAGATTGAATCATTCTAACCCTTCTAAATTTGCATAAGTTCATGGAGAGCAGCGTCTAGTGCACTTAGATTCCCAAATTGTTCAAGAAATTGATCTTGAATATCTGGAAAGAATAAATAGAAGTTGTTGGCAGGCTATTGAACCAATCCCTAGCTTCTTCAATAAGGGACATCATGAATAACCTCATATGCAAATCTTCATAAGGTACATCCAAATCCTGAATAAAAGCATTGAAACTCCTTAAATGATCCTCAGCAGTGATTGCATTACTCCCTGTGAATTTAGGCACCAAATTTCTCCAAGAACCATCCATAGGATAAGGGTACAACTGAAACCCTGCCAAATCAAATTGTCTGATCATAGTAGTATACTGATACTGGTACATAGGGTTATTATATTGTATATTTCGCTATGGCACATGATGTTGACCAGGAGGTGGATAATTATTTATATGTTGTGTGGGAATATGCAGTGGATGATTTGGTTATCTATATTGATTCCCAATTTGATGGTGAGGGATCCTTGGTGGTTCAGAATACCCAGCACCATGATTACCCTATTTATGGGGTGGTATATACTTTGGGGGAAAACCAGATGTGTGAGGAATGTTCCGAGCTTTCTGCAATTTGAGTTCTCTTATTGCTTGAATCATTTGGGCTTTTTCTTTCTCTTCCCTCTCCCTTTTCTGAGATTCAAACCGTGCTTTAACTTCATCATAAGTTAAAGATTCATAATCTTCTTGACGAATTTCTTGATTAGTAAGTCCATTCTGATTACCCTACATTTTTTGGTCATATTCATATTGAATTCTGAGTCGTTCAGATTCGAGTCCAGCTTCAAATTCGACTTGTTTCTGAGGGTTGTAAAAAGGATTTTTCTGATCTTCTGGGGTACAAGGCTCTTTAGTTGAACTATCTTTCCATGTTTCAAAACAATTCTCACCATAAGGTATTGATGATTTGTCTTTGTTTGTCAAGAACATGTCCTCACATTTCCCTTTACCCTTGTCAGCCTTATCATCTTTATGCGTCCACCTACTATTGCTAGGAGGAGCTCCAGAATGACACCCCTCAATTGAGATCTTCTTCCATTCATACTACAATGCTCAAATCAGAGTCACCACTTACTTTTTTGAAAGTGAGAAAAATATTGTTACTTATTATTCCCAGCGGAGTCTGTATATAGGACTTCTGACTCTATGATTAAGGCGCAGATTCTTTGTTATTCCCCAGTAGAGTCACCAATTTTTTAGCTCTCAAAAATGAAGGTTTAAACCACAAAAGTTTGCCAAGCTTTCACAACGTTTCAGGGTAATAGAACAAGGTTTGAAACAATTAAACCTTCTACTCTTTAGGTGCTGCTAGACCTAGGCAGGTGTACCTCACCGAATTAAGCAAACTTGAATTTTGATCTTTTCCTGTTGCCCTAATTTTTCCATGATGGCAAATTGAAATGGACAAAATAAATCAAATTTGGTATAAATTGCATACCAATATTCAAAACTAACCCTAATGTGCTCAGTTAACAGATGTAAAAATGTGAATGAAACTAAAGAATGAAAAAATGAAAAGACCAGTGCCTTATAGGGTTCACAGAGTCAAGAGAAATCTGAAACAAGTTTATTTGTTCTGGCAGACATTCAAGTTATTTAGCATTTTATTTGGTTTATAGCTTGTATAAACATGCAAGATTGTGATTATTGAGTTCTTCTTAATAATCCAATTGACATTCCCTAATTACTATGATCAATTCAGAGAATTTAATCTTTACTGGAAAGAAACAATTAATTGATCATACAGATGCAGCAAATGTGCATTGACGAACTAGGTAAAAACTTGTTTACACTAATTCAAATAACCAGAAAACACCATTACGGAGACAACTTCAATAATACCTTTCAACAAATATCATAAACAACTGATACCAGAAAACATCGCACCATCATATTAAACTTTCATTGATATCTCCATGATTTTACATATGCAACCAGTCTCATCCTTCCAAAAATTGTATTATGCTGTCTCTTTTTTATCCTCTATCTAATTCTACCCTTCATATTGTTTTCAAAATGGACATTTATACATTGAGGATACGAAAGGATGCGTCCTTTCAAAAATAGGAAAAAACAAAAGATAGAGAATAATTAAACTTTAGTTAGCCACAAGCGAGTCGTAGTGAGGTAGTCCAAATAATCCTGATTTATGTATATCGCATCTTCGACAGCATTCATGATCGTGATTTCCATCTTGACCATTTCCTCATTTTGCTCGCTCACTTCCTCTAATGTTGTATTCTCTGCAGAAGTTTATCTTCATGATTCCACTCAGTATTGTGTCACATTCATTCTTCCATCTAGTGGCATCTTTCACTTCCCCTCTACTATCAGAAAATGTGACCATAGTTTTCTTGGCAGCTTCAATTAATCCTTGTTTATCTCCTTCCAATTCCTCACAGAATTTTCGATGGCGACTGATAATGTGATTTGCAGCTTCAAGTGCAGTACTGTTAGCCTCATCATTCTGGGCCAATTCATGAAACTTCTCCATAATTCGTCCATCCATCCTTTCATGCTCCTTTAATGCAGTCAGAGTACTAGAATATTTTCCCCATAATTTATTCAACCAGGATGTCAAATTATCCTGCCTTCTCTTAACAACTGCTACAATTGCATCATATTTTCCCTGATTATAGGCACTTGACCCTACCCAATGATCTTTTGCTTGAGAGCTTTCTCCTTGAGTGAGCATTTTGGCTGGATCTATTGAAATACCAACCAAGTCTTTCAATCTATCATTTTCTCTTAACATTCTCTCATTACTTGCCTTATACATTTCTCTTTCTCTTATCAGTGCCTGGATCTGTGCTTTATTCAATTTTGCAATGTCTATCCCAATCTCTGCAGTAACCACAGGATCAGCCTCTCCAACCTTTAGGGTCATAACATGGCCAAATGCCTTCTCTATATCAATTACCACTGATTTCCTGTGGGGTGGGTACAAAGCCCATATCATCAATGATCCCTCATTAGTATTATACTTAGAGCTTGAATACACCTCTGTTACCCTCTCCTTATCAAGTTTGTGTGTAGTATTACTATCTCTTAAGAAACTATCAAAAACTAATGCAGAGTTCAAATCAAGTCCAGGAAAAATCATGACACCAGCATTCTCCAACATTTTCCTCCCCTTTTCAGGAGTCATATTTGTCATTTCATCATCCACACATTTTCTCAATTGACCCAATAATTGCTCTTCATTCCCAAAAGTGACAGCACCAACATCTTCTCTTATTTCTTTCCCCTTCTGTTTGTACAAGAATGCTTTGAACTCTAGAGAATTTATAAACTCATCATCTGAAACAAATGATCTATATTCCATATGCCTTACATCAATATCACCACTTTCAATACTCTGCTCTCTAGTTGGGCAAACATACCTCTAAGTCCTTAACCTAGATATTATCTTTGTTTTGCTCTGTGGCACTTTATCCATTAGGGTTTCCTCACCTCCAGAAGACAATATCCCCATATCCTGTAACCCTTGGTTATAGTTTTCAACCACCACCTCTGCTTCCTCTTCATCCAAATTCCTGATCATATCATCAAAAGGATAAGGTACATGCTGATACCTTCCAAAGTTAATCCTTTCTTTGGCTGAATTGATATATCCTTCAGGGTCAAAGTTTTTCCTAGGTGGTCCCCTTTTCATATTATAATGCAACAATCTATCATGGATTGAATTATATCCCTCCTTAGCCAACACAGTGAAATCACCAAAACATAATGTACTAGGCATAAAAGCCTACTTCCCATAAGAACTGAAAAGCATCACACTGCTGTAATCCATTTGTTTGACAATTTCCAAATATGCAACTCTGTTTGGAACTGTCCTTGGCAGAATAAAAGGGGCACCTTCAAATCCATACACTCTGATCATTGTAGCTCCTTCCAAACAATACCAATCACCCCAGTTATGATCAATTGGCCCATTGAAATCTTTTGGCCGAAGAAACCTTTTAATCTCATCAGTCAATGAATAGTTACAAGGATACTTATACAATTTGTACAAAGTTTTCACAAAATATTCTTCAAAGTGGATGAAACTAGAATTAGCAAACCTGTTGTCCCAAATAGCAGTCCACAGCTGAACAGGCAATGCTTCACTCTCCTTACCAATTTGAGAAACTCTCATTTCTGGAGGCCATACTCCCAACTCCTGTCCAAAATACAACACCAAGTGCATCAACAATGAATAATGTCTGAGATGAACAATAGAAGCTCCACCCTTTATAGCCACCAATCCTGAATCAAGCTCCCTAGAAATATATGAAGCATAGTCGAATGGCCTGGAGTTGTGATACTGAATATCTACTGTGATAATCATTGGCACAATTGACATGAGTTATGGGGCATCCATCCCCAATACTTGACACACTGAGAAATATGTGTACTTCATATAAGGCTCAAACAAATCTACATGATAAGGAGGCCCCTCACTATCTTGCAGAGGTTCTAACTTGTTACCCTGTTTAATTCTATGGATAGGCAACCTCCAACCCTTATAGATTGTATCCATTCTTGAAAATTCATTTTCCAACTCTTCACAATTGATCTCCTCATTGCAAATCCCTTCCAATTTGAAAACCTCGCCTACTGCTTCTTTAGACACATATATCTCTGGTTCTCCAGATGGGTCACATATAGCCTTACGTTTTGGATCATAATTATCTGCAAGCAATTTTACTAATTCTACATTTACAAAAATATTAGGGCACACCAGTTTCCCTACATTCAACCCCCATGGGTTACATACTGGTTCAAAACGATTTCTTATGTGGTAATGGAAACTAAATAACTCATATCCTCTTATGGCAGTCCAGACGTCACCTATGAACTTGCACTTGTCATCTAATTTATCAACCTCTACCCTAAGTTGTGCCGACCTTCTAGCTTTAGGCCTCGAGCTAGGTAATTGATTAATAAGGTTTTGGTTGAACCTCCTCTCAGTGCCCTCATGCCCTATATCAACCTTTTGTTTCTTTCCTTTTGATAGACTACTCTCACCAGGCTTTCTACCCTTACCCTTTCCAAAACCAGAAGACTCCATTCTCAAGCTTACATAATCAAAATGTAAAAAAAAACAAGAAACAATCACTTACAGTATTCTGCTCGAGCTCCTCAGACTAAAAAATTTCACGGTTCTCTGTTCAGCATGCCAATTCACCTACAATCAATTCAGAATTGAAGAATTGATACAAACTTTACTGTTAAATCCCGTCGCACCATTAATGAAGCACAAATGAAAACCCATTTGAAACTGGCACTGTCGCATCAAATGTCCTTTCGATGATCGACTTTCAAATCTGGGGTGAAGTATTTTGCAACGTTTATTACACCTCTCACCAAGACATAATGTGGTCTTATCGACACTTGGGATCCAAAAAATGATGACTGTCACTCATGTTTTTTATGTTGCTATAACAATTCCAAGTCGGGGAGATGTTACATAGACTTCATTGTGTCATATCGATATGAATTCTTCAAGTCATAGTCGTTGAGACAAAATCACCCTTTCACTGATGAACTCTCATTTCGGCGTATCCACCAAGTTTTCTCACCGAAGAAATAAACCCCACCAATGAAATAATACCTTTGGTAAGACAGTAAACACTCGGGAAGACTTATATCGAAAATTTCTTCTCCTGGTGATGCATATCTTCTATCGGCATATCTTTTAAATCAGCAAGACCCCAATACTCTCTCCAATAGCTTTTTGAATCCCCTTGTCTTTAGTTCGGCAAGACAAGAGTTACTTCGCCAAGACCTTCCCTGATGCACATAAGACTTACCGAGACATTTTCTTGCAAGCCAATCGATAAAACGAAATGATTTCGTTATGACTTCCTGCCGATACCAATCGGTTTGGCCAAAATGACCCTTCCACATGCTAGTCGGTAAGACAAATTGAGTTCGTTGTGACATTATAACGACGCCCCAGCATATGCCGATATATTTTTTCTATATGCCGGTCGACAAGAAAAAAATACTTCACTATAACGTTACCCTGAAATACCTATTCTACAGATATGAATCTTTTCAGTCACCGAAACAAAAGAAAAGTCTTGCCAACCTTCTGCAACAAATACATGTTAGTTAAGAATATAGGTCGGGGAGACTTTTACTATGTCTTGCCGATATGGGACTTTCAACGAAATATGAAGAGGTAGACGGATTCAAATGGGTCACATGACGAAAAATAAGCAAGACAATGCAAAGAGGGGATTTTATGCTTATGATAAGGACTTAATGCTAGAAACTCTTGAATGCAATAGACTATAAAAAATTCAAAATTTTACAGTTCTAACAAGGGCTGCTCTTATTTTGATGACTTAGGTCATTTTGACCTCTTGTTGTACCTAGATGCTCTTTTTTGGATAATTTTTTTCCATCCCTTTTAAAAGAAAAACAAAATGATCAAATATTAATACAATTAAGTGTAAGTAATAAGCACAAATTTATGTGCAAAAATGATATCAAATTATAGGCTCCTCTACAAATACTTGTCAAAAATTTGAAACATACTAGCGTGCATACCTTTACTAAAGTAATACCTAAAGAAATGAACTTGCACAAGCTCCCAATTACCTTAAACCGTAACTTTTCTCCACTTCCATTTTACTCTTCTCATAAATTTTTATTTTCCTTTTACAAACCAAAACCTCATATAAATAAAGAAATCACTATTAGCAACCTCTAGTAATGGGGCCACCATGGATTTTTACATTGTCCACCATTTTTCTTAATGATGGCAATAACTCATTTTTCTAGCCCTTCATTTTATAAACTAAATTCATTCTTTTATTTTATTTTATTTTCATCCAACTCTCCTTCAACAATATTTTCTATTTTATTTTTGTAAGCAGGCTTTAATATTTGTCAAATCACTTTAGATACACTTTGACCATGTTCTCTTATTCATATTATTAATAATATCTAATATCATTTAATATTCTAATGATTGAATATCAAAATATTCAATAATTATATATATTATTAATAACATACAAATATTTATAATTAGTTAGATAGGGTCATTCAAAGTTATTGTTATCGCCAACCCTACCCTATTTATGGATGGAGAGCCCATATTATAATACATTGTATGAATCTTTCAATAATACATCACAATATATTTTTCATAAACATTTAAATCATAAATCTAAAAATCTAACATATCATATTTAGAATAATATCAAAGATTAAGTTATAAAGTGATTATAGGAATAGTAAGTTGCTGCATTTTGTGCTCAACAACCATCAATAGGCTGACGAGCTTGCGACATAAAATGAGATCTTTGGGGGAAATATCAAACCAACATTTGAAGGTAATTATGAAGGAGCATTGTAGAAGGTCTCTAAAGGAGGTTAAGATGATAATGGGAGAAAATTTTCTAGTAGAGTATGGGAGAAATAGAGTTAGTTCTGATACCACCTCCTATTTTTTCACCTCTTTTCTTGACCTTGGGGAAATAAAGGAAATGGTAAAGGAAGTAGCCTATGCAGTATTAAAGAAGCTCAACCAAGGAAAACTAGAGGAGGTGTTGAGAGCAGTGAGATGGTGTGGGTCTTCAACACCCAAAGGATATTACTTGGGTACTAGAGGATGAGTTCATGGTTGAATGACTGCGCTTTCTCAACAATATTTAGACTAGGACATTGATGCAACATCAGTAACTTGTTGAGAAGGGGTGCTAGTACCTAAAAAAATTTCAATAATCTAGAGTTGATAAAATATTTCGAATGAATTTGAGAGTTTGATAGCCTACCAATGAGGAGTTCCTAATACACAAATATCTTGCTACAATGTTTGAAAGATAACATCTAATATATAAATATTAAGCAATATGATATAATATATAACTTGTCTAAAAGCTCCTTTTTTCTAATGAGCTAAAGTTTGTAATAGTGAAAGGGCCATGAAGGCCTATAACACTCTTTTCTTTTATTAATATATAATGCAACAACTACTTCCCTTATGAATAATAAATAAATAAATATGAAAGATTAAGTTCAATTAATATAGATTATTTCTCATCACTCATCCATACACACATTAGATCTAATTAATTGACCATATACATATGTGTGTGTTAAATTTAAGTCAAATATCAAAGTCCATAAACTTAAAAAATAAAGAATTATTAAAATTTAAGTGAAATTTTTATTGAGTTAAAACACGTTTATTGTTCACCATTAGAGTCCCAATCAAATGTAATGTAATATACATTATACCACAACAAACAATGAAATTTTAAGTATGAAGAACCTAAACATTATTTTAGTATCTAATTTATGACAGTCTGAAGTAATATGAGTGATCATGTGTAAATATTATTTTGGAGAGTATATAATAGTGAAATTTTTTTAAACAAAATAAAATTATAGTTTTAATAATATATAAAAGGGAGATGTAATTAATGATTTAAATTTAAGTGGTTTGGACACATAAAAAGAGATGTGATTAGTTACTTAAATCTAAGTAGTTTGGGAGGAATCAATGAAATCAATATAAGAAGTGATATATAGAGGATTTTATGTTATTAAGTAAAGATGATAAAATTTTGGTTTCCATAAAAAAAAAAATTTAATGGATTTATTTTGAAGATCCTCAAAATTTTAAGAAGAAATGACTTTTCTTTAATATTTTAAAATGATATATTTACGTCGAGAGACTTCTTACAATGGTATTTTGTGTGTTCAGAAAAAATCTACCTTAAATCAAGGAGATTTCTTGACATCATCACCCTTCATTTATTTTTTATGTAAATCTTGATATTAATAAAAAATAATAATAACAACCAAAAAAACTCATTATGAAATAGTAACTACTACTTTGTTAAATATTTATTGATTCATTATTAACTCATTAGCATTGCATGGGAAAGGTTCATAAATTGTTTGCATAACCATTTTAATGTGAATGCATAGTTCGCCATTGAAACCAACCAATTCATTTTTCTACTGCACAGGAAACCAGAATCCTTGATTTGCATCTACTCGCATAGTGAAGCCATGATCGAGGTACATTTTTTTAAACACTCCATTCTTCTCTTATTCAATCTAGGCACGTTACTTTCTGTTGTGTTATGCTTGATTGACAGGTTCTCTTGCGTTGTCTTTTCATTCGGGCCAGGCTTAGCTTGGATGAGAGGTTCAATCTGGTGCACAGTGTAGGAGAAGAATGCATTCAAGAAAGTGAGTTGATGGACCCCTTGGAGAAAGAAAAGGAGCCCATCTGCTATGATGGCTTTGAACCCTCTAGTTGGGTGCATATTGTTCAGGTATGTTTTTTCCATATATTATTTCTTTGTGGGTTTTGGGTTGTGTTTTAATTTTCTTTCATTGGTGATGGGATTTGAACTCTTGACCACATAGTAGCATTTCCACCAATAGATAAATGCTAGAGAATACAATGTTTGTGACATGATTTAAAAAAAAAGTTATGTTATTTCATTTTCTTTTATTTCTTGAATGGAACAGACTAAGAGAGGGCCTTCTTTTTTTATATTATTTAGAAATATAATTTTCTATAATTATTTCCATATTCTATTCATACGCTCTGCTTGCCAAGACTCCACTTTGGATGCCAATTAGAAAGAGATCTTCCGCTACAAGTCATCGCAACTATAAAATAACTAAGACGTATTCGATCCTTTTGATCAATCCAAAAGGAAATTTTGTTGGGAAAACTAAACCCAACTACAGTGGACAAAGAAGAAAACACAGACCAGATAAAATAGATAGCAAGAAGAAAGGAGGCAAAAAATTTCTATTTCATTAAAATAACCAAAAATATTACAATCCAAAATGTTTACATACAAAAACTTAGAGCAAAGCTTTGTACAGTTTTTCATACAAAAATTGTGCACATTCTGGCGCACTAGGCCTCTGTAAATATTCTAGCGCACTTTCCTCTATTGTTGCTAGTTTACCTGAACATTCTTCCTTCTATTCTTTTGCTTCTCTCTGTCTTCTTTTTCTTTGACTAAAAAACATTTTATTCGTTTCTTTTGTTTTTCCCGCCTTTCCAAAAATTGGTGCTCCATTCAAACTCACCCACCAAAAATTAATTCTCTACCAAAATTAATTGGCCAGCATTGGAAGTTAGACACGGCAGGTGGAGGATCCCAATAGATCATTTCTAGTTGTGCATTAAATGTACTCGATTGGTGGCTGCTCAAGATTAGCTTTTCCAACACTCCCCCTTAATCTTGAGTCTTTCTGATTTACATCACCATTCAAAAATTATGGAGCATAAGTTCCAGACCATATGCACTTCTCCAAATTTCTGGAGCATTTGTGCTCTTTTGTGTTTCCCTGAACTAAAGTTCCTGAGTATCTGCACTTTTCTGTGTTTTCCAGAACACAAGTTCCAGAGCATCTGTGCTCCTCTGTGTTTTTCTGAACCAAGGTTTCGAAGCATCTCTATTTTTCTGTGTTTACCAGAACCAAAGTTCTGGTGCATTCTTGCATACCCAGCCTATCTCTTAGGTGTTTAAAATATTCTTTTGGAAATGCCTTTGTGAAAATAACAGTGAGCTACTGCTCAAATCTGCAAAAATGAAGCTCAATCTCTCCATGCTCCACCAACTCCCTTATGAAATGGTAGCGGATTTCTATGTGCTTGCTTCGTCCATGAAAGACAGGATTCTTGGTCAAGGCAATAAAAGATACGTTGTCACAAAATATGGTTGTACCATCTTCTTGTTGCTCATTCAAATCTGCAAGAATTATTCTAAGCCAAATATCTTGGCATGTTGTTGCATTTGCTGCAATGTATTCCGCTTCAACCATGGAGAGAGAAACTATGGGTTGCTTCTTTGATGCCCATGATATTGCTCCTAAACCATGTGGAATGCATATCTTGATGTGCTCTTTCAATCATCTACATTTCCTATCCAATCAATATCTGTGTACCCAAAAAGTTGAAACTCATTAGAGGTAGTATACATAATGCCATAGCCTTTTATGCCATTGACATACCTTAAAATCATTTTTCCTGCTTGCCAGTGTGTGTCCTTAGGCTGCTCCATGAACCTAGAAATCAAGCTTATCACGTATATCAGATCAGGTCTTGTTGTTGTCAAATACATGAGGCTTCCAACCATGCTCTTATAGAGGGTTGGGTTAATATCTTTGTTGTTGTCCTCTTTGCTTAATTTAAGACCTGTAGCTATTGGAGTTGGGGTCGGTTTGCTATCCAACATTCTATATCTTTTCAAGATTTGATTAGCATAAATTTTTTGAGAAATAAAGATGCCAGCATCTATTTGTTGGACCTCTATGCCTAGGAAATATTTTAGCAAACCTAGGTCTGTCATTTCAAACTCATTTTTCATTGCCTCTTTGAAATCAATAATGAAAAGATTACTATTACCTGTGCAAATTAAATCATCTACATAGAAAACAACAATAAATATCTCACCATTGGTTGCCTTGATGCAGAGTGTGGTTTCACTGCCACTTCTTTTGAAGCCATTGCTTAGAAGGTACGTATCAATTCTGTTGTACCATGCCCATGGTGCTTGTTTCAACATGTAGAGAGATTTTCGGAGCTTGTAGAATTTTTCTTCTTTCCTTGGAACTTCATAGCCAGGTGGCTGCTCCACATACACCTCTTCTTTCAATACTCCATTCAAGAAGCCTGACTTTATATCCATTTGTAATACTTTCCATTTGTGTTGGGCTGCAATTGCTAGGACCGCCCACACTATTTCCAACCTTGCTTTATGCCTTTCAACCTTACCATCAGCAGTGCATTTGGTCTTATAGACCCACTTAACTCCAATGGCTGATTTCCCTTTGGGTAAATTAGTGAGCTCCCATGATTTGTTTCTTACTGTAGCATCCAACTCTTCATCCATGGTGTTACACCATTTTTCTTCTTTCACGGCTTCTTCAAAATACATTGGATCACTATGAGAAAACAAAGCAAAATCTAAGTTTTCATCAAAATATTCATATGTTGTGTTGTCATAAATTTCCCTCACGCTTCTAGTCTTCCATGGCATCAATGATGCAAGCGTAGGGTCTGAATTTTTGGAGTTGCTTGACTGTTGGTCTGATGAAGAAGACTACTACTGTACAATTCTAGGGCATCCGCCCTACTGAAAGGCTATGGAGCAATTGCTGCTATTTTTTGAACTGTCACCTTGTTGTAAGGTTCTAGAGCATCTTCCTTTTGTAGCTTCTTCATCCTCAAAAGTTATTGAAATAAAAATACCTGTGTTGCTATCAACTAGTTCATCCCATGCTTCGTTTTCAATGAACTCAATGTCCCTACTGATCACCACTTTCTTGGTGATGGGATTGTACAATCTATAGGCTTTTGATTCTTCACTGTAGCCTATGAAAATGAATTTTTCATCTTTGTCATCAAATTTCTGCCTTTTATCTTTTGGTACGAGAGCATATGCCACACATTTAAATATCCTCAAATGCTCAACACTCCATTTGCATTTTGTCCATGCTTCTTATGGAATCCTATCATGAATGATCTTTGTGGGGAACCTATTCAAAATGTAAATTGTTGTTGCTACAACATCACCCCAATATTCATTTAAAAAACCTTTTGCCTTCAACATGCTTGCTACCATCTCCGTGATTGTTCTATTTTTTCTTTCAGCCACTCTATTTTGCTCTGGAGTATACCTAGTTGTGAGTTGTCTCTGAATACCTTGAGACTTGCAAAAATTCATAAAATCTTGAGAGATATACTCTCCCCCTCTGTCTTTTCTGAGGACTTTGATATAATGGCCACTTTTGTTTTCAGCCAAGGCCTTAAACTCCTTGAACTTATCAAATGCCTCTAATTTGTTCTTCAAAAGATACACCCAGATTTTTCTACTATAGTCATCTATGAGTGTCATGAATAAAAATTTCCTCCTTGTGTTGGGGTCTTCATGGGACCACACAAATCTCAATGCGCCAACTCTAATGGTGCTTTTTCTCTCCTAGAATGCCCTGATTGAAAGGGCTGCCTATTTTGTTTACCTAGGATGCATGCTTCACACTTTCTATCAGGCTCTACAATTGCTGGTAGGCCCCTAACCATGCCTTTTTTAGCTAAAAGACTTCAACTGGAATAAATTAAATTCCCATACCTCAATTCCGAAGCTTGGATGGGTCTTGGATGACTGATTGTAAGGTTGACTGTTGTGAGCCTTTTGATTGTGCTGAGATTTTCATTTTGAGGGGAAACATTTGAATTCTTTTCCATTTTGAACCGCTTCCATAACTCTCTTGCTTCCATCCTTGTCGTAGATGATGCATTCTCCTTTCTCCATCAACACTCTATAGCCATTTTGAACCATCTATCCAATGCACAAAATATTATGTTTCATTCCTAGGGCATAAAAGACATCATGAATTTGTCTTTCTTCACCATGCTTGGTTTGTAGGCACACTATGCCTTTTCCCTTGACTAGAACCTTCTCATTGTTTCCCATTTTTATTTTAGACTTGATGCTCCTATCAATGGAGGAAAATAAATTTTTGTTACCACTCATGCGGTTGCTATAGTCGATGTCCAAGTACTAAACTTCAGAGCTGCCTTGTTCTGCTAGATTGCATGCAATGAAAACTTGTGACTATTTTTCATTTTCATCCTTTGTCTCATTCATCATATTTGCATTTTGACTCCCTTGGTCATGTTGTTTCTTCCTGCATTCACTTGCATAGTGACCATACTTGCAATAGTAGTAACACTGCACATTGCTCTTATCTTTCCTCTGATTTGAATTGCTATTCCTTGTGTTTCGGAAGTCTGATTGGGAAGTGTTGCTTCCTCTTGGTTGTTTGAGCCTCCTCTTTCAGAGTTGCTTCTACCTCTGCCTCTTTGACCTCTTCCTCTACCATTTCTTCCTCTTCCTCTGCCTCTTACATTTTTTTTTTGCTTTGAAGGCTTGTTCTTGGGAAGAATTTGCATACCTAGTTAGGCACTGCTCATGGTTTTGATGTGAACCCATTAACTCATCAACTGACAATGTTGAGAGGTCATTTGCCTCTTCTATGGAAATAACCACCGAGTCAAATTTTGTAGGTAGGATTCTGAGAATATTCTCCACAATCTTTTGTTCTTCCATAGTTTCTCCATTTATCCTCAACTGGTTAATCAAGGTGGAAGCCCTTGTATGAAAATCTAAAATGGACTCGTTGTCCTTCATCTTCATGGTCTCAAATTATCTCCTTTGCAGGTGGTTTGAAGTATTTCCCATGCCTCTTTTGCATAGCTAGCTACTGCCATTCGAGGGAAAATAGCCTCTGTTAAGGCTGCCTCAATCAAACTAAGGGATTTTGCATCCTTCTTTCTTGTCTCCTTCAACTGGTTATTTTGGGGATTGGTCAATGCTGCATATGCATTTGGGCTAGTCACATCTGTGAACCCATTTGCAACTAGCTCCCATAAATTATTTTCTACTAAAATGGTTTTCATTTTCTTTTCCCAGACATCATAACTTTTTACATCAAAAATAGGTGGTTGCTACCAACTCCTACTATGTCCTCCAACCATTTTGCTAAATGGGGGAAACTACAAATACCCAAAAAAAACTAAAAGGTTTTTCTTCACTTCCTAGAAAACTAGGGCTTTCCCAAATATCCAGAAGCAAAGCTTCTGTCACAACACGCCTAGGACTAGAGCTAGGGCTTTAAAAACTAAATGCCTAGAAAGCTTAGGGCTTTGATACCAATCTGTTGGGAAAACTAAACCCAACTACAGTGAACAAAGAAGAAAACACAAACCAAATAAAATAAACAGTAAGAATAAAGGAGGCATAATTTTTCTATTTCATTAAATTAACCAAAAAGATTACAATTGAAAAATTTTACATACAAAAGCTCAGAGCAAGATCTGTACATTCTTTCATACAAAAATTGTGCACGTTCTAGCGCACTAGAGCCAACTGTGTGCTGCTGCAAAAATTTTGGAGCACTGGGCCTCTATAAATATTCTGGAGCACTTTCCTCTGCTGCTACAGGTTCACCTAAACATTATTCCTTCTATTCTTTTGTTGCTATTTGTCTTCTGTCTCTCTGTCTTTTTTTTCTCTAACTAAAAAACATTCTATTCATTTGTTTTGTCTTTCCTGCCTTTCCAAAATTTGGCACTCAATTCAAACTCACCCACCAAAAATTAATTCTTTGCCAAAATTAATTGGCCAGCATTAGAAGTTAGACACGATAGGTGGAGGATCCCAATGGATCATTTCTAGTTGTGCATTAAATGCACTCGGTTGGTGGCTACTCAAGATTAGCTTTTCCAAGAAATTTGATATGTTGCAGATTTTCCTAGAAACTTTCAAGATGCAATTGATAGGAATAAAGCTAAATTCTAAAAGCTTTGCCACTATACCTACTGCCCGCGCCAATATGAGAGACTTGTAATGATGCATGGAATCTATTGAAGCTCAATGGAAAGAGAATTTTGTATGCATGCAGACAATGAGTGTGAAAGCATAGATAGGGTGTATGAACCATTTGATAGGCGCTTCCAGGAAATGTGATCTCATGGTTGCCATGATTGCAAGATATGTATGCAAGTGGAATCTTAGAGAAAGCGTGTGAGCCGTTTAGTAGAATTTCATCTCATGGAATGTTAGGATTGCAGATTTGTGTAGTTTGCATGTAAAATGGATCTTTTCAAAAGGATTTAGAAACCCTTGCGTGGATGCAATTGCATAATATCTCATTTATTATTTATGTGAATAATTGAACTCTACATTTAAACAGTTATAATGTACTAACTCTTGAAGCTCTTTTATTCTAACATAGCCATTTAGCTAGTTGTAACATGAGCCATAGACCTAATTACAAGATTTTTTTTCCTACAATATTCAAAGTTGGATTGATCACTTGAATGGCATGGCAGGTGTGGAGCAATGGTAGGTATGAAAGTTTGGAGCATAGGGTGGTGGTGAATGATATCCGAAGATGCTTCTCCATTCCATTTTTCTTTAATCCTTCACACTATGTCATGGTCAAGCCTCTGGAGGAGATGGTGACTGAAGAGAATCCTCCCAAGTGTAGAGAATACAATTGGGGAAAGTTTTATAAGCGAAAGAAGGATAACAATTTTAAAAACTTGGGAGATGAGAATATACAAATCTACCACTTTAGAATCTGATAGGTATGGGATTAATCAGGTGGGATTATCTACTACTAAAGAAAAAACATGCAATAAACATAAGTTGCTATTAGAGAAAAAAATTCTCTTAGATGCATATATTGTAAATACAATGTCTTCTATGGAATACTATAAGCATATACAATCATGGTGTATAGAAAGATTGTATTTCTTCAATTTCTTCTATAGAATATAGTCACAGTGTATAGAAATACTACATATCTTTTATGTAATATTATTATGTCATCTATGGAATGACACAGTGATGCATGTCATTTTAGTGTTACTAATTATATATACTCTTAAAGGTCTAAAATATTAAAAAGTGATTGGTGATAATTTGAATGTCTATTTAAATATTAAATAGTTGAATGGTGAAATAGTTATTATTTTTATTAGCTGAAATTTAATTTTGATTATTGAACTATTTTATAATTAAAAAAACTTTCTTTCTACATTTTTATTCTTTATTTATTTATCTTGATTTTATGTCCTAGAATCCCCAATATGTTCACCACTCTAGCTTATCTCAATTGGCATATTAGAGGGAGAGGGAGAGATAGAGGCTGATATAAAGAGATAGACATGGATAGGAAAAGAGATAAAGAAATAGGGAGATAGATAGATAGATAGATAGGGAGATATACATAGAGAAGGATATGGATAGAAAGAGATAGAGAGATGAGCAAGATGGAGATTGAGTGAAAAATAAAGATAAAGATAGAGTAGAAGAGATGGAGGGAGAGAGGGAGTGAATAAGGTAGAGGAAGAAATTTATAGAGATAGGGAGAGGGATGGATGGGTAGAGAGAGGGAGACATTTTTAGAGATGGGGGGAGAGAGAGAAATATAGAGGTAGAGATATAAATGAATATAGAGCGATTGAGGAAGAGTGAGACAAATAGATACATGTAGAGATGAATATAGAATGAGAGAGGAAGAGGGAGAAAAATAGATAGAGATATAAAGAGAGATAGAGAGAGAAATAAAGATAGGGAGAGATACAAAGGTAGAGGGGGAGAGATAGAGAGCGATAGATAGAGAGGAAGAGATAAAGAGATAAAGAGATAAGGAGGAAGAGGGAGAGATAGAGAGATATATGGTGAAATAGAATGATAGAAAGAGAGATATAAGGAGATATAGAAAGAGGGAGAGGGAGAGAAGTAGAGAAAGACAAATAGATGGAGGGAGATATGAAGTGAATAAAATGGAGAATGAAGAATGGGGAGAGAGGAAAATGATATATATGTAAAGGGATAGAGATAGAGAAATAGATGTAGAGATATATAGATAGATAGAGATAGAGGAGTGAGGGAGAGAGAAAGAGATAGAAGTAGACATAATGAGGTATAGATAGAGAGGAGGGGAGAGATAAGGAGATAGAGATGGAGGTGGAAATAGTGAGACAGAAAGAAGATGATAGAGATAATTAATAGAGAGGTATATATAGGAAAAAATATAAAGAGATATAAATAGGGGGGGAGAGAGAGAGAGAGAGATAAATGAATAAGATAGAGAATGAAGAAGGGGGAGAGAGGTAAAGGATATATATACATATAGGGATAGAGATATAGAAATAGATGTAGAGAGATATAGAGAGAGGAGTGAGAGAGAGAAACAAATAGAGGTAGATGTAATGAGGTATAGATATAGAGGGGGAGGGAGAGATAGGGAGATAGAGATAGATGGGGCAAGAGTCAGAGAGAAAGAAGATGATAGAGATAAGTAATAGAGGTATAGATAGGTTAAAAGGTAAAAATATAGAGGTAGAGGTAGGGAAGAAGAAATAAGAAGTGTGTGTGTATGAGTGAGAGAGATATATGGAGAGGGATATATATTTATAAATAGAATATAGACTATGAGGGGTTACAAACACACAATATTAATATTATTGTCTTTTTGGATTCCTATAATTGATATCTCTCCACGTTTTCTATATAGACTATGTAATAGGATAGATATGCTACTTTATCTGTTATAAATAAAAGATTAATGATAAAATAATTGTTATAATTTATTTTTCAAATAAATTATATTTTCATGTAATTTTAAAAAAATCATAAATATCAAATATACTTTAAATTTTAATCAATTTTAAATAATCATATAAAAGAAACTTCGTACAAATTTATAATATAAATTTAATACCTACTATTAAAATATATACATAATAAGCAAAATACTAAATAATTTGTTAAAAATTTAGTTAGAAAAAAACCAAAAAAATGATTTCTTTAGTAAACAAGTGTCATGTAGTGGCTAGTACTTGTATTTATAGTATTGCAATTATTGTTTTTAGATTTGATAAAAATTAAATGTAAGTTTTATTAATGTGAATAAAAATAAATGCAAGATTTGTTAATTATAGTGTTTTAGTACTGTTAATTAGTTATTTGCATGACCCAATCCTAACCCTAACTCACACCCTAACTCTAGTTCTATCCATAACCCTAACCTTAACTCTAACCCTAACACTAAATTCTAAACCATTATCCTAATCCTACACCTATCTCTAACCCTAACTATGATCGTAACACTATCCATAATTATAAGTCTAATTTAATCATTAACTTTTAAATAAATAATATATTTAATAAATGTTACATTATGACTTATTATATACTAAATAAATTTAATAAATATAATATATACTAAAAATAATTAAAAGTTAGATATTACATGTTGACAATGTTTCTTCTCTTATTATTAATATAAAATTGTTATATGTTAAAATGATTATTTATTACAAGATGATTTTTTTTAAATTATATATATAATATTAAAAAATAGAATATATTATATTAAATTATCAATTTTGATTCATAGTAGACACAAGTGCAACTAAATCTCTTCATTCAAATCAATAATTGTAGATGGTATATTTTTTCCAAAGTCCATGAATGATAGAGTAAACACTTCTAGATTAAACTGTGTATTCTATTTTGAATTGATGTTTCGAACCACACTCAATGATTTATCATAGGAAGAGGATAATGAAGAATATGATTATAAAAATGGCCTTAAGAAGAGTAAGTGGTGGGAGAGGGTAGGGAGGGAGGAGATTGGAAAATAGAGTAAAATTGAAAATAGGCAAAAAAATGAAGAATGAATAATATAGTAATATGAGATAACACAAATAAATGGATCAAAAAAGGTTAAAGGTTAAATTTTTCAAACAATGAATAAATAACTCTAAGAGAATTATAAAGATGAATTATATAAAAAAATGATTGAGGAACAATTACCAAAATTATTAAAATAATTGAAAGAATGGTCATCTCTAGTGTTACCATTCAAAGGTAGTCTATTTGCATCTAGAAATGCTAAAATTGATAGAAAAAAGGTGATATGGGTTCCTCCTCCTAATGGTTATGTTAAACTAAATTTTGATGGTGCTTCGAGTGGTAACCCAAGATTGACAGGGGCTGGTGCAATGTTAAGAGATCATGATGGTTCAAGAATAAGAGTAGTCTCTATATCATTACCTAATGGCACAAATAATCAGGCAAAGGTACATGCTCTTATACATGGTTTAATTTTAGCTGAGAATTGCAAAATTTCCAAATTGATGAAGTAGGGGATTCCTTGATAGTGGTAAATGCATGTAAGGAAAGAGGTTCAAATAACTGGCAACTAAATTATTGTTCTGAAGCAGATTTATGCTATGTTAGATAATCTTCAGAGTTTTCATATTAAGCATGTTTAAAGGGATGCAAATCTAGTTGCAGATGGACTAGCTAATATAGGTTGTGACTAAGATCAAGATGTCATAGTTGATGGGGATTGGTCAAATGGCTATCCGATCAATGTTCTGGATTTAATTCAAGTGGAGAAAGGCAATAGCTCCAATGCTAATTCTTTTGTGTCTCAGAGATAATGATGGATCAAAGTAGTAAAAGTATAATAATTATGTTTAAAGAGTGAAAGTAGTCAATATGTGAAAGGTGGCGAATTTAGTCTAATAAATTAATTGTCAAGAATGTGAAAGAGATGTCCCTTGTGAACGCAAAAGGATGATTAATTTAGCGGAGGACTAGTTTAGTGATTTCTAATTATTTTGTTGAATTTGTGCAGGTTTTGGTATCATTACAAACTAATATTGCTTGTCAGATGATCTGATAGGGATACCGTGAAAAATGATTTGTATTACGTAAGCAAATATAGATATAGGATCATCATGACTGTTCAAGTTTTAATCGAAGGTATAATTTACAGTGTTTCAAATTAATATCTTGATCAGACAAAATATTTTAAATTAGTGTAGAGTGAATACAAGTACTAAATGAACATCATTGAAAGGTGTGATTTTTTCCACTTGGAAAATATATGAAACATTGGGAATTATATTCAAAAGTTCCATCTAGTATAAACTATTTATTTCAATCGTCAAGTGTGGGAAGCTCGAAATCTCATGTAATTCCTCCTGTATGTTTATCAACATTACTCTTTAATGATGGCGTCTTCCAAGGAATGGTACATCATTAGGCTTTTAAAAGGCCATTTTTTTTGTTGTTAAATTCACATATTCTAGGAAAGCGTTGGGTCCTCAGGTGCCAAAAAAATAGAGAGAAGTCAGAGTGAAAGGGTCTTGTGGTGTTCGTTACTTTGTCGACTCAACAAGAGAAATATAAGAGATAAGTCAAAGTGGAAGGGTCTTGTGGTGTTCGTTGCTTCGTCGACTCATAAAATGGTAAGTTATTCTAGTTTTCAAATTGTAGCTCTAGTTTAATATGGTCGAATTTGTTCCTGTCGATTAAATTCTCTGATTTATACCTATTATCATGGGCTGGGAATTTTCATAGCCACACTCTGAAGGGTTTCTAATTGGTATTGTACTGGATTACTATGGTAGAATTAAGACCTATGGGTTGTATTCTCTAGTTTCCTTTCTCAGGGGTTGGAAAATTTCATAGTTACACTCCTTTGATTCTACTTGGTTATGCATTGGTTGTTGGTTTTGTTTTAGTATTGCCTTTATGAAGCTGTAAGGAGTTATTTTTGTAAATTTTGTAAGGTGGTCAAATTCAACAGGTGTTTCAAATGGCTAGAGAATATAATATAGTTTTTTTAGAGTACCAGTGGAAATAAAGAGGAATGAGATCCCATTCTCAGAGGAGGTAACAAAAGAGGAATTGTCTCAGATTTTCAACATTGTGTGTCCAAGCATTGTAGACTATATCAAATCTATGATAGGGGATGAGATAGTTCAGCTAGACTCTCCCAGGATTTTAATTCCTTCTAATTTGCTTTCAATATTTCTATCAAATGCAATGGATTTCCTACAATTATTTGTGGCTTTAAGAATTGTGTATTCAGTGTCAATCCTTCTTGAAGCAATGGATGAAGATGATCTCTTACAAGTAGTTCAAAAATACAATTTGGATTTGGGGGAGGCAAATGTAGCAGGACTCTTTCCAAGAAGTTATCTTAAAGAAAAGAGAGGTTTTGCTACTATGTATGGAGCTGTAAAAAAGGGCCTAAGAGATGACAACCCATGGTTGATGCTAAGAATGGTTCAATTGTATTCAAGATAATTGGGGCAACCAATGATCTAATTAATCAAGGAAAAATACTATGCCCTCTCCTACATTCTGGGTCATCAAGATTGCCATTCAAGAAGACAAGTTGCAGTTCCACCTATTCTTCCACCTAGAAACCTTGGAGAAGAAGGAGAAGAAGAGCAAGATCAAAATTTCATTTAATTTAAATATTCAAAATATTAATGAAAATGTTGAAGATATGATTGAGTGAAGAGGAAGAAGACAAGAAGTTTGATCCAATTTTGAAGTCTAAAATGGCATACATATATGTATATGTAAAGACATAGTTTATTTTCAGATATATGCAACTCTTT
This sequence comes from Sequoiadendron giganteum, assembly GCA_007115665.2. Classification (NCBI taxonomy): domain Eukaryota; kingdom Viridiplantae; phylum Streptophyta; class Pinopsida; order Cupressales; family Cupressaceae; genus Sequoiadendron; species Sequoiadendron giganteum. Next base: position 236,955,393 of record CM021109.1, on the reverse strand, counting down.
TGCTTAGTTAAATAGATATTTGCAACTACATAGATATGTGCAAATTATCTATATCCTCTATCTACCAGTACTATAATTCTAGTTTTTGTATTTTGCTTATACATATAATATAAATACCTAGACTTATGCCTTTTGTCAATAAAAAAAAAATTATTAAAAGAAATGAAGGAAGATATAAAGGAAAATATACTATAACTTAAAACAATAATAAAATATAAATTGAAAAAAAAAAAAATTATTCAATTAAAATAAAAAATAGATGGTTAAAATACAAACGATTATAACCTATAATATTTATTAATATAAATAGATAAAATCATAATAATTTATATAATATATATTAATATATATTAAAGGAGAACCTAAAAATAAAATAACCTATAATATATATTAATATAAATATATAATATAAATTAATATATTACCTACACAATATAGGTTGATTTATTTACCTACAAAATATTACCTATAATAATATAAGATATGAATAGAAATAATATATATAAATTATACATTAATATATATGTTATATATATAAATAATAATATTACCTAAATAGGTTATATATTATATACAATAAAAGGTTATCTTATATACTTATATAATAGTTTTTTTTTTTAGAATATATAACAAAGATAACAAAGATATTAGTCTAATGTAAAGAATAATTTGTTTTTTTAATTTTAATTTTTTAATAGTGTGAATCTAAATCTCTATAAAATAGTTAATTGATTTTTGTAAGATTTTCTTTAATAAAAAAATAACACACATAACTTTAAGAAATAATTTTTATAATTTGTAAATTTAAATATTTTACAAGTTGACTTTACAAAATTTTTTTTTTTTTTTAAATATTGTTTTTGATTGGTTGAAAACTAAATTATTAATAATAACTAGTTAACTAAAAAATACCAAACTCATTACAATAGTACTATGCCTCATGGTACTAGTAAGGTTTTCTTTCAATTATAAAATAATAATTTATGGAGAAAAACAAGGTATGTTAGATTCGTGTGCTTATGGATAATAACAAGGTGATCCTCACTAGGATTAACTTATCTTCCAAACTTGATGTTTGAGTGCAACAAATTGAACTTGAAGAGTCTTCATTTTTTTGTCTGTGTTGCTACAAAATGGGTCATGGTGTGCTAATTGCTCAACTAACAAAAACACCTATTTTTTTCGAGGAAAAAGAAACAAACACCTATTGTTGTTGAAGATTACATTACCACCAATAATGAAGCACAAAAGGAAGAAAGTGAAGGGGGAGCTCTTGTTAAAAGTATGGTAATGGATACCTCTCTCAAGAGATTGAGATTGAATGATGGATCCACTTGTGGTCTCATATATTGTTCCAAAAAAATAAATTTAGGACAAAAAGATCCTTGATCTATGGTTAAACAAAAATTGTTGGAACAATTTGGTTTCAAACCACTTTGAATAGGGGTTGGTAGTTTGTAAGGGTTAATTGTTCTGAGCTTGATGTGACTTCATCATTATTCCTTTTGATTATCCTTTGTTGTCTTACTATGCTTAATGCTTATATTTTCAACCCTTTGAAAATCTTTGCTTCACCTTAATCAAAACATAATAATTTAATTATTGTGGATGAACAAATACATATTCTAAATAAAATCATAAGACATTTTGAACTAGACTTATGATCTAACAAATTCACTCCCATTTACATGACTTTGAAAGGACCATTGAAAATTCAAACATAATAAAAGATTCTAACAATAACACTTAAATTTTATTTTAAGTTCTTAAATCTTTATTACTACAATCTTATTGTATTTAGCTTCATAAATTGACATTTAAATAATTTTTTAAAATATTTCAAAATTATAAAATACTTGGGGTAGTGGACCTAATTTGATTGGGTAAAGCATCATGTTGCATGTACAAGGTCACAAGGTCTAGTCTCCCCCCATCTTTCGAGATCTAATCTCCTCCATCTTCGTGGTACCAAAGGACGTGTCGTGCCAATGAGATCTAATCTCCCCCCTCCCCGTAGTACCAAAAGACGTATCGTGCCAACGTCATCGATCATGTGAAAAAAGACTCGACACACTATAATTTATCATATACCCATTGATTTGGATGAAGAATAACGTGGAAAGTAATCCAAATATTCTAAGAAAGCTTGACTCGAAACGGAAAGAGGAGCACTTTGTACAACCAAGAACAAAAAAAAAGTTAAAAAGGAGATGCCACCTGAGGAAAAGAGATCCTCTCTTCATCAATCTATGACTTTATTTTTCTTCTCCATAAAAATTTTTCAATGGAAAGTTTGAAACTTAGCCTTTGCCTTTTCATCGTTTAATTTTCCATGATGGTGATAAAAAAACAAAGATAGTTTGACACATTTGAAAGATGCAACTGTTACAAGTATCACAATGGAAATTCGTCGTCGTGAAGCCGCGTGCAGCTTACAAAGATTTGTCTGCGTGTGGAGCGTGGAAACCATCGACTTGCCATGGGAGGGAGGAACTTGGAAACCATCTAACTGCAATATATGTAGCTTTCATATAGATCAAGCTTTAGAAATTGTAAATGATAGAATAGTCAGCTTGTCAAGTAAAGGATAACTATTAATTGAACTATTTAAAGTGCATGATGGCAAAATTTAACTTTGTAAGTCATCAAATAATTAAAATGAATGTATTAATATCTCTAGTTCATATTTAAATATATAAAGACATAATGGTATATTGTGTAAAGTTATGTTTGATTGCTTCTAGAAAAAAGTCACTTATATTTGAATTTTTAAATTTAAAATTAGGTGGGATGTGTCTTTGATTGTGAATATGACCTCATGATGGTGAATTAGTCATCCAATAAAATAAGTTCTAGATCACAATGGGTAGCATGTGCATGATAATAAGTATGATCATGAGAGTAGTAAATAAATGGATAGGATAAATGTATAAGGGTGTGTTAACATAGGAATGGAGATAAGTAGTAGATGTTTAGAAATATAAGAAAAAAATATGAATTAATGGTAGGTGGATAGCTTAGGGCAAGGGATATAACTCTACACAATATTATCATCACTTGCTAACATGTCTATGTATCAAAAGGCTCCACTTGAAATGAGCATACAACTAAATGGAAAATGACATGGGTATATAAATTTCACCATTTCATTTTTCCTTCCCTTTTAGGTGCATGTGGATCATAGAATGACTATGTAACTCAAAGCATGTAGCATTCACAAACATACATATAAATTAAATATGAAGATACTCAAAAGACATTGTGATGTGGTCCATTTAAAGTAAAGGACCTTGTGAGAATCTGATCTATGTGTTCAGTCTATGCATATGTATTATCCATAATATGAGTCTTTTTAAGCACCTATAACAATCTACATATCTTAATATGGAAACATTAATGAAAGGATATGCCCCACTTCTCCTAAAATTAGTTGTATTCATAGAATACAAGAAATTGTTGATCTAAAGGAAATAAATATAACATGTATGTATATAATCATCTAATGATGTGATCATATAGAATGTAAGCATATATCAATGAATGCAATGAATACATCGTGTAAGTACATGATATGAAGATTGCATTGATGAATAAAAATGTTGCATCTAAAATAGGAAATATAATAGTGGTATGACCCTTAGTGGTCAATAAAACTTCTGGAAATGTATGACAATATGATAGGCATATGCGCTCTAATGTTGTATCCAAAATTACAAGCACACAAAGATTAGTAAGGAAATTAGCCTTTTAGGTATGAAATTTAAATAATAGCAAGGGCCCAACATAAGGCATAATTATGTAAAAAGGGGAAAATTCCCACAACTAGGAATAAAAGTGCTTAGTGTCATAATTCTAAATGCAATTGAAATGGATCAAGGGAAAAATAATAATGTAAGATGTAATTGTGAAATATCATATTGAATAAGAGGTCTGATATAGGAAAAATGTATTAAGCAATGAGAAATGCATAAAAAGGGAAAGGTTGATGCCCCCATGTTGAAAGATATGGCAATGTTAGCCTAAATGTAAGTTTAAAGTGGTCCATGATTCCCTCCAACATGACTTAAAAGATGTAGCAATGTAAGCTCATAGTCATAGTAAAATAATTAACTAATATGGTCTTAGCTAGCCCAATATATTTGACCAATAAATAACAATATACATCATGTTGATAAATACACATTAAAATACCAATAAGTGATGCAATAATATGATTATCAAAGAGCATGTGTAGCTAATACAGGCCCTTGATAAGAATGATAACATAATGAAGATCATGAAATATAGGGGCATGGAAAGATAATGATTGATGATTAGTGACCCCACTAATTATAATAGTAAAACTAATAATATTTTAAGTGTATAATGTTAACCATATTTCACTATTTTCCTTTAGATGTGGAAAAAACTATTAGGAATAGAATAGTAAATGTATAGGAGTGAATTTGCACCCCTAATGCAAATTCCCCTTTTACCCTTCTCCACTTTAGAAATCCAAATTCGGAGGCTTAATTACACATAAGCGCATTGTTCTCCATCCACTTGGTGCCTATTTTGAGCATCGGTATAGGAATTTTTGTCATGGACACCCGTGCGACATACAGACGTCTGTGCGATGCACTTACGTCCCTGGTAGATTCCTACAGCTGGAGTCTGCAAAGGCGTTACACCTCCTATTGGGAGTCAAATTATAATGCCTCCCTTCAGCTGGTTGACCCGGATATGGTCGTTTCTTCATCCCTCTTCTTTATATTGACCATTCCTTCTTCCATTTTCAAGCTTACACAATCTCTAGACATCTCTTCACCATTCATTCACTCAATTGAAGGCTAGATTGATTTCTACACAATCTCTCCAAGCATTCTACCATTCACTTCAAGCATTGAAGCATCATTTTGCACTCCATAGCAGCAATCTCATCACTCCATCACTTCAATAGAGCAAGCATATGACAACTCCATTGCAGAAGAGGCTTGAGTTCCTCTCATTTTCTCCCCCACTAGCCTTGAGTGATTTGGGTGGAGGTGGTAAGATCCTCACTCATCTTCTCTATTACTTGGTTGAGTTAGCACATTATTATTTTGTAGTGTCTTTGTGTACGAGGTTCTGACTGTGGTAGACCCCTAAACAAACCCCCAACATTTTCCCTCTTTTTTGTGTGTAGGTGGAGATATCTTGGAGTGAGCTGGCGAACAAGATATCGTGTGAGATCATCTTCATCACCCTTGCGGTAATATACTTGCTTTATCACATCCGCTTCTATGTTTCATGTTTCATAGTGCTATTTTGTTCTCTTAGAAGCCGTTAACTAGGTTGTTAGTTCATTTCTTAGTGGTTAGACCTTGTCTCCCTAGTTCTCTGGTTGTACGGATGCCAGTGCACCTGAGAGAAGCTAGTGTGCCATGCTGTCGTCCCAAAACTGCGCTTATGTCCTCTAACAAAGAGTTATCTAAGACATAGAGTTGACCCTAAAAATTGACTCGCCTAGTCTCCTTTCAAGCCTTGGGTCTGCAAAGTGGTTGAAGGACCACGTAGTCCTCATCATTGTCATCTTGCCTATCCTAACATTCCCTTAAATTGAGGTAAGTTAGGGCAGCCTGCTACTCTCGACCTTTTGTGAATACAATAATATGAAGGGATACAACCTACGACACATCCATTATAACTTCCTATTCTCTCTATCATAGTATCCTCACAATATAATGCAATGCAATACTTAGTTGTAATACAATACCCTCATAAAAGGGGGCTTCCTTCTAGGGCAAGAAAAACTTACATAATCTCTACCATCATATTTTTGACCTAATGATGAATGATCTAGATTTACAATGAATAAATAAATATCAAATGTGGATTTTGGAGGCATTTCCCTCAAACCCCTATTGGGGGCTTGTGGTCCCCAAATCCCACATGGTGGGTACCCCCCACCCCATGCTATAAATATTAACCAATAAGGTCAAACTCCATAATCAACAATCTCCCACTTGTAGACTGATCATGACACTTCTCTAGGAAGATAATCAAGCTCCACCAAAAATCTCCAACTTAAATAATAATTCCAACAACTCCATTGCCACTACTCCCACTAGATTAGACTCCAACATTAGACTAGGCAAGTTTCTCATCTTCATGATCATCCTTGAAGGCCATCTGAAACTAAAAAGTAAGTCATTTTCTCCCAAATTACTACCTTTGTCAACATGTTTGCAAGATTTTGGATCTAGTGTGTATCTTTTCCAACTTCAACTATCCATCTTTTAAAACCAATTATATGAAATGATACCTGAGTTGAATATGCTTAGTCTTATAATGAAGGTTTGAGTTCTTTGCAAGATGGATGACACTCTAGCTATCACTATACAATCTACTATCCTCCTGCTTCTTTCCTAATTCCTCCATAAAAATTTGTAACCAAATCATCTCTTTACTAGCCTCTATAGCAACAATGATATTCTACTTCTATTGTTGAAAGTGGAACAACCTTTTGCAACCTTGAAATTCAACTTACCATTGTTCCACTTATATAGTAAAAGGGTAAATGTAAGAAGATGAGTCCATGAAATGTGGAAGTTTTTGCCTTAGCAAAAAACTCAAAATTGGCTTCAAAAAAATAAGATCCCGTTTAGGTTCAGGGCCCCGAGCCTAAAATCTAAACGGGATCCCTTTTTAAAAATCAGGATACCATTTAGTAATGGTGTCCAGAGCCAGTCTTTAGGAAACAGGATCCTGCTTTTTACAAAATAGGATCCTAATTTGTCCCATTTTTTACAAAACAAGATCCTATTTTGTAGTGGTATTTATTTAAAAAAATGAAAGCAACAGTCATTTTCACCTGTGTACGGGATCCTGATTGAAGAAGACCAAACAACGATCTCTAGGTAAGCACCCGACCCCTAGTTTTTGCCTTTTTTGCCTTTTTTTGAAATTTTTAATACAAATTTAGGTTTGAGTATAGTATTTTTTCAATTTCTATGGATTGTGTTTTTATTTACCTATAATAAAAGAAATGGTGATTTGTATAAATCAAAATAAAACATGAAATGAAACCCTCAAATATTGAAAAGAGACAAAAAGATCAACCTTAAACCGTAACCAAAGAAAAAAAAACCTTTTGAAACCCTAAATTGTTCAATCAAACAAAAAAATTGCATTTGAAAACCATAAATTGAAATGAAACAAAAATGAACTACATTTGAAAACCCTGATTGCTTTTTGAAACCCTAAGTTGAAATCAAACAAAAAAAATGCATTTGAAAACCCTAAGTTGAAATCAAACAAAAAAATTGCATTTGAAAACCCTAATTTCTTTTTGAAACCCTAAATTGAAATCAAACAAAAAAAACTTGCATTTGAAAACCCTTTAAATTGAAATCAAACAAAAAATTTTGCATTTGAAAACCTTGATTTCAAGCTTGAATATTTGAAAATGGAAAAAATTCATTTGCATTGCTTTATGTTTTAAATCTGATTGCCTTAATATTTCAAAATTGAAAATTTTCATTAGCATTGTCAGTATGTTTTATATATGTTAATGGAATTTATATTTCATTTGCATATGTTTTCATTTGCATATTAACATACACTAGTCTCTAACATATTAACATACATATAGTTTTCTACAAGAGTAATCCTTGAACCTCAGGTTTATGATTTAGGTTTAAAAAAACTCACAAGGTTCACCTAAAATTTGATCAAATCAATCAATAAAAGTTGAATTTAGACAAAAACCTCCTACCTTCTTAGCCAACAATTGAACCATTTTGTCTATTGGCATATGCAAGGAATGTTTCAAAACCAAATCCAAATGGTGACATTAGTGATCTAGAGTTAATACAAAATTTAAGAATGGTTTCCAATGACTTAAAATTAATCCATATATACCATGAAACTAGGGTCTATTATTCTAAATAAATTCATGAGTTGAAGCTAATAGAAAACTAATGAGAAATAAACCCTATGGGAGAAGGGAGATAAACCTGATTGAATTTGTTTTGTGAAGAAAAAATGGTTTGCTAAATGATTCAATGCCATTGGACAGTAAAACCTATATAATTCAAAGGATCTATGCATCATTTCCATTCCTTCATGAACACTACCTTTTTCACTAACTTGCAAGTCCATTATTCCAAGGGCCACCCAAGCTTCAACATTTTCAGGTTCTATCAAGTCCATTATTTGGAAGGAACTAATGAGAAAAGTAACGAGAAAGAAAACCTTTGGGAGAAGGGAGATAGAGGATTGATTTATCTTAGGCTAGATTGATTTCATCGAAGTTTTATCTTAAATAGATATAAAAGTAAAAATTAAATTAAAAAATGTAGAGAAAATAAAAAGATTTTAAATAATTTAGTTATAATTTAATGTTCATGAGTGTGTGTGATAAATATTTAATATATCTAAATAAAAATTTAATCTATTTGAAATGGATCATGCTGCACATCTTCATATGATTATATGGTGAGGTTAATTCAATCACTCCCCCCGTAAAGAAATACATTTCTCCTTCTATAGGTGATTGCATTAGAAATACTCTTAAAATTTTAAGTGGTGCCTTGTATCACTCTTGTAAACCATACACCTACATTGACTCACCTCTTAAGGGTTTTGTTGACCTTGTTCCCAAGAATAATGTAGCTAGTTTATGGTCAATGAATCATTTTCCCCTACATTCATGCTTAACAGTCCTCAAATTTACTATGGATGATTGCCTTGATCTATATAAAATCAACCCAACTATGTTCATAGGTTATATTTCCACTCCTTTTATTCATAGACTTCAAAGATGATTAGGGAAGGAATAGAAAGTACCAATACTAATCAAGGATTCAATAAACAAACTTTAAGATCTAGCTCCAACAACTTGTCAAGACACATTTTGATTTTCTCTAAATATATGCAGTTCTATAAATTCAAGGGTAGACCATAGAGACCATCCTAAATTGTCAAAAGGGCTAATTTATAGTTATGTGCTTGATTCCTCTATCATAGAAGTAATCTAAGGAAATATTCAATCTATTCATAAATTCAAAAATATTCATAAACTAATGTTCTTGCATATGTGATGAATCAAAAATATTAACCCCCTTACTTGCATCCTATTACCCTAAACCCTAAATTGATGTCTTAAGGGGTCCTAAAATAAAATTTCTTAAGGGGATCAAAGAAGTTCTCAAAATTTGGTGAAGTTGCCCAAGGCAACCAAATTTAACAATAATATAAATTCAATATTTAGTGATTAAACTATAGCCTAGAGCCTTCCCACCTACCTCTTGTTATGGGTGTTAAGGCCTCAAACATTTCAAAAGAGGCTTCTCATGGAAGGGGAGGATGAAGGCTTCTCATGATAAGATCATGCAAGATTATAATATGAATGATATTTCATGAGAGGTTGGTTAGTCGAAACAAGAGCTATCTCAATCAACTATTCCACAAGAAAATGTTGTTCTGTGAAGAAAAAATGGTTTGCTAAATGATTCAATGCCATTGCACAATACAAGTATATAATTCAAAGGCTATATGCATCTTTTCAATTCCTTTATGAACACTACCTTTTTCACTAACTTTCAAGTCCATTATTCCAAGGGCCACCCAAGCTTCAACATTTCCAGGTTCTATCAAGTCCATTATTTGGAAGAACTCATTTTGGAAGCCTTTTATGTTTCAAAATGTAACTAACATTGTAGTTATATCATGAGTAGTTCAACCAATAATTTTTTTATAAAACATTGCAAGGTCTTTTGAAGACCCTTTAAAATATTAGCTTATAGTAAACACATAGAGTTGAGAAAGATAGTGCTTCATGATTTACGGTTTATTTCTAGTTTGGCATCAATGTAAAAAAATAGTTAAAGCTAGAAGCACTATCTTGAACTTCACCAAATTTTATCCCCTTAAGCCATCAAATGTTTTGTCCTAGGACCTTACTTCATAGATCCCCTTAAGCCATCCTATTACCCTAAACCCTAAACCCTAAAGCCATCATTTTGTCCTAGGACCTTAATGAAATTTGGTTGCCTTGGGAAAATTCACCAAATTTTATTCCCTTAAGCCATGTCATTTTTTCCTAGGACCTTAATTCATAGTTCCCCTTAAGCCATCATAATTTCTCCTAATTTAATGTAATTTTTAATGAGATTCCACATCACATTAATAGTTAATTTTTTTTTTGATTTATAACATGCCTTAGACATAAATGAGGCGTACACATTTTTTTATTTGTATTCAATTAAGCCATTTATATTGAATGGTTTAAGGGGATGTTTAAACATGTATATCTTACATTTGGAAATTACAAATATAATGCAGGTTCACTTATATCTTAGAGATCATGGATCAATTCAATATTGATGATATCCATAATCCACCTCCACACCCTCCACCTCCACCCACTCATAACCCCCCACATCCACCACTTGAATCTGATGGTGCTCGCTTGCAAGCACAGATTGATGTGAATGTTAGATCCATTCAAGATCAAATTAACACTATTCAGAATGAAGAATGTATTCTACCACCTTTGAGGTATTTTGCATCTACAATGCAAAATATTGTTGATGTTGTTAGGTCCAGGGATGTGGTCTTAGATGATCATCAATGATGGCTAGAGGAGAGGAGAAAGTCCTATTATGAAAAGGAAAACACAAAGAAATGAAGAGATGTAGTAGAGAGCCGCAAAACTTTATTAAGACAATGATCTTATTTATGAATTTGGTTGGATGGATATTTTTAGTGATGAATATATGAATTTGGTTGGATGGATATTTTTAGTGATGAATTAATGAATTTGGTTGGATGGATATTTTTTAGTGTTGAATTTATGAATATAATAGTATAATGATGAATTTATAATAGTATAATTTATGACTACTATCATAATTTCTCTTGTTGTAAAAATGTAATTTACATGCCTTAGACATAAATGAGCTTTTTTTGAATGTTTTAAGTTTATTTTTTAGTATGTACATGTATTAAAATTACATAGTTCTAGATCTTAAATTTTGAAACTTGTATGTACACATGGTAAAGTTGAATGATGTACGCATGCATTGTACATCCTATTTTTAATTTTAAATGTATCTTAAATTTTTAAATTTGTATGTGTAGACATCTAAATTTGACCACTTCTACATGATCAAAATCGTCTACTCTATTCATCTATTTCATTAATAGTGATTAAATAATTTATTTAATCATTATTTCATTTTCTGCCTAAGGTTCCTAAAGTATGTAATTAAATAAATTAAATACTTTACCTTATCCCTTTTATTCTCTAAATTAAATAAACATGACAAATTATTTAATTTAGTCATTTAACCCATTTGGATAAAAAACCAATTTTTAATTCCTTTTTTTCTCTCTCCATAACCCTCTTTTAATCCAGATTAAATTAATTAATCTGTGATTAGGATGTGCACCACTTAATCAAGATTCAGTGTCACATCTTCCATAATCTCCCACTTGTCCCTAATCTCTCATTAATTATCCTAATCCTATGTTTGCACAACCTTAATCAGAATCATTAGCCACATTTGACTTACCTTTTCTGGTCAACCTTCCCGCTTACCCTTTTTAGCCTGGACCCCTTCCCCATGTGAATTTTTAATTCACATTTATTTAACCAAGGTTCCTCTCTTTCCCATGTGAATTTTTAATTTACATTTTATTCTTCCAAGGTTTACCCTATCCCCATGCAAATGTGACATGTCATTTTACATGTGCCCAAGGCTTCTAGAACCTTGGACTTGTCACGTCACCCACATGTGACAAATCTCCAACTTTTTGGAGACCCTCTCTTATCCACTAGATTCTTCCAATCATTGTGAATTTTTAATTCACTTTTATTCCTCCAAGGAATCTTCTCATCCCCCAAGATCCACCTCATGTACTTCCCTTCCACCTCATTTCCACATCGCTCCACCCTAAGACATCTCACATTCCACATGTCAAAATGTGAGGGCTTGCGAGTCCTCAAATCACCATAGCCCTTCATCTTGATCTTGTTGGATCAATCCCAACCGTTGAATTCTCTAGAGAATTCCAATTAGCCTATAAATACCCCCTCATTTTGGGGGATCAAGTCTTTTGCAACAAAACTCTTGCAAATTTACCATTTGAGCTCTCATCTATCATAGCACTTAGCATTCTCATCCATCTTGCATCTTGCATCCATTCAACTCCATTGCCATCCAAGGAGCAGACAACTCTTCAAGAATCAAAGGGCCAACCAAGGAAGGAGCAGCAAAGGAAAGGTATAACCAACTTCAATCATCAATTATTTTATCTTACTTCTTCGCTTCATCATTTTCTTAGGCTAATCTTATTGAGGTGTCCTCTTTTAGTGTTATTGCTTTTGTTATTGCATCATTAGTTTTGTTTAGCGTCTCACATTAGGAGTAGCATTTTAAAGGGATCACAGTATGTACATGCTCAAGTTGAATCAATGTATGTATGTGTATGTATATTTATGTACATCCTATTTAAAAAAAATTGCATGTACGTTTAAAATTTAACTATTTCTTGTAATTTTGTAAGTTTGTTTATTAATTTTGTATAATTTAATGCAAGTTCACTTATATATCATGGATCAATTTAATATTAATGATATCATTAATCCACGTCCTCAACAACCTCCACCTCCACCCCCTCCACCTCCACCTTCCCCTCCCCCTCCACTCCCTCCACCTCATAGCACCCCACCTCCACCACCTACAGGATCCGATGAGGCTCGCTTACGATAATGAATCAATGAAAATATTGCATCTATTCATAATCAAATCAATGCTATGCAAAATGAAGCATTGATTCCACCACATGTGAGGTATTTTGTATCTGAGATGAAAAACGTTGTTGATGCCATCAGGTCTATTGATGTGGAATTAGATAGGCATCGATGATATAGGGAGGATATGAGATGATTTTATTTAGATGGTCTCTCCTATAAAAAAATTTTGGACCTAAAAATAACAAAAGCCCATCTAACACCTTTTTTTGTCAACCCTAACACTCACCAGCCCATTCCTACAAATAAATCTATAATATCCATGAGGTGGTGCATATTACATCCACAAATGACTGCACAGTTTTGGGAGCGATAGTGGATGGTATTTTCCCATCCACCACATGCTAGTATGGAGGTCCCTTTATACTTTTTGAGGAAACTATATGTAGATTTTGTTTTGGGGTAAAAGCCCAATTATCTTGATTTTAAGTCATTTCAGGGTGTTGGTGGCGACATGCCACAATAAAGGTTAGGGGAATTGGTTGATCCCCAACACACTGTGCATGCACAATCTCTTGTTGCTCCTCTTGCTTATGACATTCCTACACCTGTGCATCAACATATGGTGATATCTGCATTAGGATCTTTGAGTACACTCACAGGAAACCTTGATGAGCATACTTCTGTGATGGTGGTTGGGGAGCCTAGAGATCATGACGATGGAGGAGCGTTCAACGGAGTTGGTCCTAGTACCACTCCATGAGTGTTGACACCCCATGTGTGTACTAGTTGCCATCAGATATGTTATGGACCTTGTTGATGAGTTTTTTTGCACTACACAACATAGATAAAATAAAGATGTTCTATCTCTCTTGAAAGGTGATTATTTGCAAAATAAATAGAAAATAACCCCAAGGCCTCTAATGTCAAGTCTTGGTAATGCAGGGAACAACTCAATGATGATGTATTTTGTTGGTAACACAAAGGGAATTTATGGTTTACAAGGCTGGAATTTATAGGTTTGCAACAAGAATTTCAGAAGTCTGAAGACTGGTAAAACCTTGGTTGTAACTTCTAAACAACAATCTAAAATTCACTTTGATCATTAGATAGAACAATATGGTGATGTTGGAATCCTAATACTAACTCATATTTTTAAAGAAATATAAAAAGATATAAGGGTTGAAGAGTTATTCTAATTCTAAAAACCAGGAACAAAAGTAACAATGATAGGTATTAAGGTAGACAGACTCCCAAAACCAGATTTTGCTTAACCAAGAAGACTCTATAGTATCACAAAACCAGTAAAATCTCCCAAGGTTGTCTTCAGATTTTCAGATTGTGAAATTAACACATTAAGCATGAACATACACAATTGAACTAGAGTACATTTAAATAATGAGATTAGAATAGCTTTACACAATAATTTATCATCAATAAACCACCAAAAGTACGAGCTGGAAGTGCATCAAATACCTTAATACATTGTCACCATTAAATCTGAACAAGAACTAATGAAGCTAAAAAGAGAACTGAACTACAGATAAACTGAATTGTAAATGAAATGAGAAGATGGAATCATGCATACATTGAGAGCACACACAAGGAATTCACCCAACTACAATGCCTTCCTTTATATTGCTTCAAAATTCCTTCATACAACAATTCATCTCTCCCTTTGCAAATGAGAGGATGCCCCTATTTATAGCTTTTCACAACCCAAATCAATGGCCAAGATTGATTTACATCCAAGGGCCCAAATTCACTATTACTTATATTTTCATCACATTCAATGCAAGTACAATATTTCTTAATATAAAATTGGCTCACATGTGAACCTAGGAGAATGTGCAATATTCTTTAGCCTATTTTATATTAAAAAATATCAAAAAGAATCCAGCATGCACTTTGAGGCACTATTTTGTCTTTTAGCTAGAAATTATAAAAAAATATCTTCTATTAAAGTATTTCCAGCTTCTTTCTATACAATAGCATATTGGACAAACTTCTTCACCATTTCAGTAAGCTTGGAGTTAGCTGGGAAGTTTGACTTGCTAATTTTGAAATCAATCAACCTAAACGCATCCACCATTTTGAATGTTGACTCATGCAATAGCTTCTTCTCTGAATTACCCATTCAACATGGGTGAAGATACAAGCTACAAAATCCAAGGATCTCCCAAGAAAATTTTCAGTGATTTCTCCTTGCATTTTCTTTTGAAACGCCTACCTTACAAGTCCACAATCTAATTTCTGAATAGGTATCTTTGCTCTGGTGAATACTTCTAGAATTTCATCACATTCAAACAAATTTTCAATAACTTTTGAGCTAACATATTGTGGGCTTGGAAATGCCTTTTCAATAACTTCTTTTCTAAACTCGAAGGCAAATAACCAAGCCTGAGAAAGATCATGTTGATCCTTGGGGAGAGCCAATTCTTGCTCCATAACCTTTGCAGGTAACTTCTAGATGTAGTGTAACTTTGGGCACATCATATTGTAGAGGTCAGGAAAATCCTTGCAGTCCTCAATTTCCTTTTCAACCTCATTCTTCAAAGCCAAGAAATTATTATGCATATTAACAACATAATCAATGGCTTTATTACCCATATCTGTTACTTTCTTGAACCAATTTGAAGTACACTTAGTCCAAGTCCTCATTTTTTCCATTTTATTAACTTCCTCTTTAGATAAAATTGTAGGTGTCGGCGATTCCATTGGGGCTTAGGTGTGGTCCATTGTTGAATGAAGGTTGTTAATTCAGCCACATGCACTTTCAATTCCACCTTTGTTGCTTGGTCCTTATCCATACGATTTAAAATTTTGGTAAGAGACCCCTAGAATTAATCTATCTTTTGTGCCCTTATAGCCGACCCAATGTTAATATATGTTATTTGATAATCTACATCATGTATTGTATATGTATCCTTATCTATTACTGGAGTTTCCACCTATAGAATGTGGGAGCCTAATGCATCGGTAGTGATGTGTGACTTGATTTTATGGTTCTTTTCCTTAGGCTTTATTTGGGCTCGCGCCAATATGGCCTCTAAATGAGCCTTTGGGTCCTACATCATAGAAGGATTATTTTTCAACTGTTTCTCTAACCACAAAGGAATCTCCACTTGTTGATTAGAGGATGTAGTGTTGAATTCATTTTTAGTGTCCTAATGATCCTTCAATGGTTCCTCTTCTTTGTGCTTTGGAGTTTCTTCAATGTTCTTCTCTTCTTCAACACGCTCTTCCTCTTGTATTAATATTTTCCCTTTATTAGGCTCAACTTCCATTCTTTGAGAAGATTCCACATTTATTTCTTCAATATTCTCCCCTTATTGTGTTATTTCTTTACTTTTACCATGCTCAATTTTTGTTTCTTGAGCAGGTTTAGTATTTATTTCATTGAGGTTTTCCTCTTTCTCATCTTTTCTCATTTCATCTCCTTGTCCTTCTGAGTGAATTTCCTCACCGTGCTGATCCTTATATTGACCTATTTCTTGGAGCTCTTCTTTATTTTTCTCATCCCTTTCCTATTCTCCTTCACCGAGGTTTGCATCCCAAGTATCCTCTTCATTATGTTCTCCACCACATTCTTCATTTGAATTTTCCACGTTAAAGTGCTCACCAAACCCACTCAAATATTCATCCTTTGGGGTTTGTTGTTCTTCATATTCTGAAACTACTTCATCTAAGTCAACAATTTTCAACCATTCATCAACATGATCGTAATAGTCATCATGATCCGAACCTGTAGATTTTGCACTAGCTGCTTCCTCAAGTTGCTCCTTACTTTTCTTTTGCATTCCTTCCTATATCCCCATGGTGGCTCGGTAGGAGGAGGAGTTGGTAGAGAAGCAAATAGTTGAGTCATTAAGAGCTTAGCCTCTAGAGACAATAAAGTCTCAAGCAATCCCTAGGGCATATTCTGTAAATAGGCCACAAAGGCCTCTGGTAAAGTGACAATAGAAATAGTAGGTGGAAAGGTGGAGAAAATGGGTTGTAGAGTTGGGAGTGAAGAGGAAGATGGGGAAGATGAGGTCGATGAAGAGAAATCAATAAAAACCATGGAGATGGTTGGAGTGGCCAAAGTGAGGTGGACCGAGATGTCTAAAGTGGGTGTAGACGACATGGTAAGTGGGGGTGGAGTGGAAGTGGATGGTAATGGTGTAGTGGATGGTGGAGGTGATTGTGGTTTCATATCTTCCACCTTGGGGGAGAGGGTTCTTCTCTAATTGTTTCCATTTCAAGAACAATGGTTCTTTTCTTTTTTGAATTCTTCAATGGTCTTTTCCCTTCCACCATCTTCCTAGTATACACTCTTTGTTTTCTAGTGGGTTTTATTTTTGGTACTTCCTTCCTCTTTTTGGATCTGGTGACCGGTAGAGATTTTGGTTCTTTGCCCAAAGAATCGACCTCAGCCTTGCTCTCAATCTCATTTTCAAGGGCTCTTTCTTCTTCCCATTCTCCATATGTAAGCTCAATTTTGTGTTGCTCCAGTTGAGCCACTTAATCATCCAACCATTTTTTCATCTGTTGCACCACCAGGTGCATGATTATGTCTAAATTTGTTAGCTCTTTTTTCGCCCAATAAATAACTAGTAGGAGAGCTTCGAAAACAAAATTAAACGCCTTGTCATCAAGAGTGTTATCATCTTCGACCACTTGGTTGGGGACATGAAATAAATCCAAAGACCTTATGATTTTTTTGTCATTCTCATATAGACCATTTTATGAACCTCTCGATCATCATCACAGTTAGCCCAAAAGTCCTCAATATGTGCCTTGTGAGCGTGTTTCTTTCTAACCTATTTTTTAGTTTCCCCCATGGGTCTATGCTCCAATGTTTAGTGTGCAACACAAAATCATATTCTGCAATTTCCTTTCTTGAATATTTTGCACAAGGGGTAGTAGGACACAAATATAGCCCTTGACCAAAGATGATTAGATAAGGGAATCCTACGTGGTGTTTTTATTGCAAAAATAAATGTGAATCCTATAATTGTAGTGTGAGCTCTATCAAGATTATCCTATCACTTGGATATTTGGGAAATCGATATGGAAATCCTAAGAAACCTTCAATTCTTAGGTAGGTGAACTTGGGGAACTGGATGAACCAGTACCCAAAGTTCTTTATTAAATATTTGCACAATGCAATAATCTTTGCTAAAATCATTAGCCAATGTCCATAGAATATGCATGATGAAGGCATCGTTTACTCGCTTATAATTCATAAACAATAGTTTTTCCCTTCCTTTTTCTGAGGTCACCCATACAAGTTAGCTCCTTGTAGGGAAAATTTGCTACCAATAGATATACAATGTATGAAGTCATATAAAACTCCCGAGTTTTCTTTATTTTAAAAAACTGGGCATGAATATTGTCACTTATCATTTTTTCCCAATGAAACCTTGTATCTCCCCTTAGAATTTATTCTATGAAGTACCATATCCATTCTCTAAATATGGAAGAGGTCTGGAGTCCCATCACCCTGCTGAGGAGCGTTACAAGACCATTAACCTCCTCCATGAAATTTCTTTGATAAAGCTTTTGGGGAAAATTTCTTGTGCTAGGGCGAGGATCAAGCATCCATATCTAATTTATTGTCTTCTTGCAGGCCATAGGATTTTTCTTCCATACATTTTTGGTGTACACCTTCTTGCAATCTTCCATCTTATCAAATGAAGGGATCTCAAATGTTCTCTCGATTGATATGGGTGTTACATCAGCCATTATCCTCCCATCAATAGTTACTATTCTCCTAGTTTCTTTATGATAAAACTCTTGGCATCTGAAGATTAATTTTGGACTAACCAAGGCCAGAGGGAAGCCTATTACCCGGGTGATGCCACTTTTTCTTTAATCTCCTTGCCTCTTCGCTCTTTGGTTGGACCAGGACAAGCTATTGGAATTCATCGATGTTGATTTGTACCAAATCGATGTCTATCACTTTGTCCCACTATATCACAATCTTGGAGGTACACTCAACTCCATGAAATTCTTACTTCATTTTGGCTTTCTCCTTCTCGTTCTTCATGGCCCTAGTGTTCTTCCTAGTCTTTTTATCCTTTTCAAATTTTCCCATAAATCCTACACAAAGAATGCATAATAAATATCTTGAGAGGAAAAATGATTGTTATATCATCATCAAAAATCTAAGAAAAATCATTAAGTTCACTCATTTTTAACATTTTATGGCTAAATATGGATTTTATTGTTTTGCAGGCTAGAGCTATGTGAATGTCGTTAATGCGGAAGTCGTCGACAGTGGTGTGGATGCAATGACATTCTGCAACTGGCATCCCACACCTCCATTCCCACATTAGTCAATTGTTGAGTCATTTCAATGCAAATGTATTTAGGCACGCAAAAAATGTGAGTTAAAGATATTCAAAACCGTTGCACTTATTGAAATTTCCATCTTTAGTTTTGTGGAAAACCCCAATGCCAAAGTTGTTGATTCCGATGTCGGTTAAGGGTAGGCCATAAAAATGGTTTGTAGGAGACAACATTCTGCAAATGAAATCCCACACCAAATTTTTTGCATTCGTCTTATACTTAGCGAATTTTGATGTAAAGTTATTTGGCACGTGCAAAAATCAAATCATGGCCATCTCTAGTCATCATACTCATGAATTTCATTGAGCTGTGAGTTTTTCAAAAAGTTATCATGTGGAAGCCATGCATCTAAATGCCACTTGAAGTTAGGCAATAAAAATGGCTTGGAGAATGTGGCAACCCACATGTGGTTTCCTGCAAGGGAGAATCAGATGCATGCACTTAGTCACTTGAAATTTTCATTTCAAACTTAATAAAAGATGCAAGAATGTTATCGTCATGCCTCTTTTTAGGGTTTTCATAAAATGTTAGTGTAGAAGCCATTGAGGTGATTTCATTCAAGAATATGTCATCCAAATGGCTTAAGGTTTTTGGCATCCCACTTTCACATTCCCGCAACATGGTCACACTTAGGATTTTCACCAAACTTAGACTCATCAAATCATCCATGCAATGAAGGTCAAGAACTTGTGCCTTAAAACCACCTATTCATGAGTCTTTATCGAGTGTGAAATTTTCCCATGTGGGTGCCATGGGAGAGGATTTCGTCATGCTTTATGCTGTTAAAATAGCTTGATATGAGCGGCCTTCCACGAATGGAATCCTGCATGCCACTTCCTACAACCACTTTGTACTTAGAAATTTCTCGGGTGCAACTTTTAAAGAAAAATTTAAACCATGGGCATGACTCATGTGAGAGTCATAGAGGCAGGTGTCGTTTGTGATTTACGTCGTCAAAACAAATTTACAAGTAGTGGCATCTGATGTTCATGATTTCGCACAAACCAGAACTAAAAAGGTTCCAATTTCATGCATAATAGTCCCATGAAGTAAGATTTTGTTGGGAGGGTTTCATCATTTAAGGTTTGCACAGTGAATACTTGAAACCCTAATGAAAATTATAACTCATTTGAAAATGCAAAGAAGTTCAAACCTGGTAGCTACACAGGTGAAGGAGACAGTGTCACACTAAATCCTCACAAACTTCATTGCAACAACAACTTGAATTCTCTTCAATTCTCTAAATGCCAAGGGTGAAAAATGAGATCAAATGATTGTCTATATATAGATTTTTGGGCAATAAATGTAGGTCATAAATGCTAGTTTTCAAAAAATACGACCAAACCTTAATTGTGGAAACAGGTTACGTGGATGTCATTTAGGTTGTTTCCATGTGGAAAATGTGAATGTGGATGCCAAGTCTAACGCATCGAGATGATGACATCCCACAAACGGAATCCCATGTTAACTTTTTTGCCAACAACATTGAAGATGTTGGCTTCCACATGATGGAAACCCACAAATAAATTTCTACAACTCCTCCAAACTTGGTGAAACTTTGGTAGATAGTTAAGGCATCATGGAGACTTCACAATTTTAAAGAAATTCTAACCATTAGGCTCAAAAGTGAAGGCAACAGAAAAATGAGCACGAACCAACCCAACGGAAAGCAAAACCAAAAGAGGGGGTCCCCGTTTCAAGTGGGGCATGTGTGCAAAATGCACAACAGACCTGATCAGGCTACACCCAGTTTAGGTGGACATGGAGATTCTGGTGGATCATCTGGTCACATCAGTTCATTCATAGAATTTCTTACTATAGAGCATCACCCTATAGATAGTGTGACATAGGTATAAATATGCATGCACATGTTGAATTTATAATAATTTTAATGAACATATATATCAAAATAAATTACAATGTTTTAACAATCAAACTATTTGGTGTAGATGACATTGACCATAGGGGAATCATCTACTCCTTGAGTATATATGTCGACACCAATGCAAGTTGACAACTTTTATGGGGTATTTTAATTTCAATTTATTAAATTATATATGAAATAATTTTTTAACTTGAATTTTTAATTTGTAATTCAATCATGAACATATGTTTTAAATATTTATTTTGGTTCAAGGGACTCAATTGACTTCCACGTCAATTCCATCTAAGGAATTGCCAAGTGCTCATCCATTATTGAGTGTCTCGCATCAAGTGCAAGTACATTTATATTGTAAATTATTTAAAGTTACTATACTTACAATTATGAATTTTGAATTCACTATATATCAAATATGCATATACAAGTAAATATTATAAGTGCTATGTCTATATGTATGTCTAGTTTGACACAACAATGAGAATGGGCATTAGAAACACATTTGATGTGACGGAAACTTAGGAGGCATCTGAATTTTAGGTTGTTTAAAAAGTTTCTACATAATGTGTGCACACTTGAATATATATATTAACCTAATTCAAGTATACATGCTTTAAATTTGACCTTGCAGAACTTTGTTAGTGCCACTTTCTACCTTGACGAGGTCACATCACCTCAACCAAGACATGTAGAGAAACCATATATCATGGTAATTTAATTTTTTTATTATATTTAAATTAAATTACAAATTATCCATTGTTAATAACTTAAACTAAATTTAAAATTGAATATATTCTATGCTCATACATGTTAAATTCTTTTTCTTTTATAGCATAAGACACATCCTACAACTGAGCATGTAGAGACAATTATTTGAATAGAGGGTGCACAACCTATTATGGTACAATTTAAATATGATAAATTATAAATTAAATTGGATTAAATCATTTTAATCATAGACTTGCATCTAATTTTAACTTTATTTCTCTTGTATATGTAGATTGATTCAGAACATTGAGAGATAGGTCCAGGTGCACCAGAGCATGCAGTGCAACCTCACATGGAAATTTAATTTTATGATGAATTATACATTAAATTTTTCATTAAATAATTTTTAATCATCTTACATCTGATTTCATCTTTCTTTCTCTTGTACAGAGTGGTTCAGGTCATTTGGGTAGTCTATATGGTGTGAAGAGGTCTCTTGAATATAGAAACAATATGAGTTAGATGATTTCATGGGTTGTATTTGATTATTTCATAGACTACATATATTATTTCTCATGGACTTTATTTCATGGGTTGTATTCTGATGGACTTAATATATTGGTTTCATGGACTTAATATATTGTAAATCATGGACTTTATTATTGTTTAATTTCAATTTACACATGTGCATTTATGCATTTTATGTGAAATATTAATGTGTAATTGATAGGACATATTTGCACTTTACAAAAGATTCATAGTCAAGACATTAATGTGAAATTAAATAAAAATATGAAATCAAAGTTGAAATTAATAAGACATTTCAATATTTGTACTTTACAAATTTAGTGATTCATAGTCAAGGAATTAACTTATCAAAGAAGTATACATGATATAATTAAGTATAATTAAGTATAATTAAGTAGATGAAATACTTCAAAGTACATGTCTCATATTTAATCGCAATTGATATAATCAACTTAGAATTTAGGATGACTCATCATAACAATCACATTCTTTAGAATTTAAATAGTTTCAATGTTTATTTAATTCATGTCGTAATAGGATGTCTTAAGGGGATCAAAGAAGTTCTCAAAATTTGGTGAAGTTTCCCAAGGCAACCAAATTTAACAATAATATACACGCTATTTAGTGATTATACAATCAAATTTAAAGTTTCAAAGTAGGGTGACTCACCATAACAAATGATATAATTAAGTATAAATATTTAGTGATATAAACCAGTATTAGACTTTAGGATGACTCATCATAAAAAATGATATGATTAAGTATAAATATTTAGGATATGTCCTAATAGGACATCTTCAGGGATGAAATACTTCAAATTACGTGTCTCATATTAATCACAATTGATATAATTAAGTAACTTAGAATTTAGGATGACTCATCATAACAATCACATTCTATACAATTTAAATAGTGTCAATGTTTATTTAATTCATGTCGTAATAGGATGTCTTAAAGGGTCCTAATAGGATTTCTTAAGGGGTCCTAATATGATGTCTTAAGGGGATCAAATAACTTCTCAAAATTTGGTGAAGTTTCCCAAGGCAGCCAAATTTAACAATAATATACATGATATTTAGTGATTATACATTCAAATTTAAAGTTTCCAAGTAGGAAAACATGCACATTTAACAAACACAATATGTATGTTGATGGGTGTTTTTTCACCTCTCAACACAGGTAATACATAAGTGCATCACCTCTCTTGAAAGGTAGAAATCTGCAAACAAGTTACAAATTACCACCCCAAGGTCTCTCGGGTGTCAAGTCATGACAATGCTTGGAATATATCAATTGATTGATTGGATTTTGCTAGTAATCACAAGGTGGACTTATAGATGAGTTACAAAGCATGGGAAGTTGGGTCTGCAAATGGAGTTTCAGGAGTGTTGGAAGTGAATGAACAGTGGCTACCCACTCAAAATAACAAGCTAAAACTCACCAAGTTCATCTAATTTAGCTTTATGGTGATTCCTGGAATCCTACTCTAACCAAGGGACCGAAAGAAATAGAAAAAGGACAAGGGTTAAGAAAACTATTCTAAATCCTAAGCATGAATGAAAAATAACAATGGTGGCTACTACAGTAGACAAACTTCCTAAATTGGGTTTTGCTTGACCAAGAGAACCTACAGCTACACAAAACCAGTGCAATCTTCTAAGGACTGCTGATTTTCAGATTGCACATGCACATCATGAACATGCAATTGAACTAAGTTGCAACAATGAAATATGGAAGCCTAGGCTAACTTTGCAAAATAGCTTGTCATCAACAAGTGCCAAAAGTATGGGCTGGAAATTCAT
>CM021109.1:236866917-236931325 GCA_007115665.2 Sequoiadendron giganteum | reverse complement strand
TTTTAGATTGCACATGCACATCATGAACATGCAATTGAACTAAGTTGCAACAATGAAATATGGAATCCCAGGCTAACTTTTCACAACATCTTGTCATCAACAAGTGCCGAAAGTATGGGCTGGAAATTCATCAACATACCATTACATCAAGCAACATTATCACAACCATCCAAGAAACTACAAACTAAAACTAACATGGAAGTAGAACCATGCATGCAAGATGATAAAATTCAAAGAGAACATCCATAAAATCATGCAATGTTGTCTTTTATTGCTACAAATTCCCGTTGCACCAATTCTCCAACCATTTACAAATGAGGGGTAAGCTCGTATTTATAGTTTTCCAAAAGTAGAATAAATGGCCAAGATTAATTTTCATTCTGTGGCCCAGATTTGGTAGAAGTTAGGGTTTCACCTACCCCCAAATATTCAATAATTTAAAATACATTCTTTGTCTTTTCCCTATTTTTTCCTTTAGTGACCCATGCACTGTAGCACTTTTGTCTTCTAGCTGATTGCCTTTGTTGCAGCTGAAAGTTGTCAAAGGCTGCCCTTTTGCTTGATGTATTCAAAACATTCTTGTATCCAATTAAGTGCATTCATTTTGTATATTGGTGCTTCTGAGAGGTAGATATGCTACTCCTGATTTGGATGGACAGCTCCTGACAATCATCATCATTTGGGTGAAATAAACAGTTCCCTCCACCACCCTATTTGAAAGCACTTCTTCAGTTGTTGTGTGGCCCAAAATAGATTCTTAAGCAAACTTTGGCAATTAGATATATTTAGGTAGCATCCTCCTGGCATGCATCCACATGTAAACCCATCTCCACCTTGATAATTTGAATTAAAATCTCCCCTCCTAACATGTCTTCATATGTTGGTTTTTTTATTGAATTGATCCATTATTCCCCCAAGCATCCTTAAAAGTACCTGTGCCATAAGATATCATGATTTAGATCTCCAAAAATTACAAATTTCCCTCATTTAAAAAATTAAAATGTATCAATTTATAGTCCATCAAGAATTTCATATTTCGAAAAAACATTCCATTTTTGAAATTTTACATATTTGGAAACTTTCCTATTTTAGGAAGAAAAATCAATTTTGAGAACATTTGCATTTCAGAAAAATTTCCATTTTTAGAGAAAAAAATCTATTTCAGGGAAGATTTTTGTTTTGGGAAAATTTCCATTTTTGGAAAATTCTCATTTCAAGACAATTTCCTTTTTGACATGTTGAGAAACTTTCCTTTTCGAGAAATCAGATTTCGGGAGGATTTCACTTTTGAGGGCCGGAGTAATGCAGAGGTTGGGAGGTGGGAAGCTAGACATGTTTGCGCCCTAAAGATGACATTGGCGACCACGGTATATGGAAGGTGGCTTCCCGCATGAAAAGTTTTGCAAAACCACAACTCTTAGCAATTTTGAGTTTTTCCAAATTAAGCACATGAAAGATGCATTAGAATGGTGCTTAGACCTATTCCTCAATGATTTGGCCCTTTTCCAAAAATGTGGAGATTTGAAAGGGGGAAGCCAAAGTGTCCGCCACCCTTTTGAAAATAACAATGAGCACATGGTGACCTGCACACAGAGACCCGCAAGGAAAGTTCTGAAATGACAACGGAGGGATGACCACCCGCAAAGAAAGTTCTGAAACAGCAATGGAGGGAAGATGGCCGACAAGGAAACTTTTGAAATGATGACGGAGGGTCGGCAGCCCGCAAAGAAAGTTCTGAAACAACGATGATGGGACGATGGCCCACAAGGAAAGTTCTGAAATGGTGACAGAGGGACGACGACCCGCAAATTTTTTTTTGAAACTTCACAAAACTTAGTAAATTTGAGATTTTTCAATTTTAGCACGTGGGAAAAGGGGTAGAAAGAGTGCCAAGACATATTTTCTTAAGATTAGACTCATTTTGTAAATGCGGTAATTTGGGATGTGAAAGCCGGAGGGTCCACTGCCCTTTTGAAAATGGCAATGAGCACATGGTGACCCACACACGATAGCCTAGAATGAAATTTCTGCAATGTCTAAACACATGAAAATTTTTAGGCAAACCCCTTTAGGCATGTGAAGACATTCATTTGATGGTCCCTAGATGATGAAAACTTGAAGTTTGCACCCATTCTGAAAATGCAGAGATTTGGATAGGGGAAGTCAAAGAGTTCGTTGCCCTTTTGAAAATAGCAATGAGCACATGACGACCCGCACACGGTGGCCCACAAAGAAATTTCTAAAATGAAAACAAAGGGACGGGTCATTCAATAGGGAACAACAAGAGGAGACCCACAAATGCGGGTCCACAAGGGTCAATGAATGCTGGGCGAAAAGCTAAGGGAAGCCTGCAGGAACCATCCCGCAAAGGCTAACGACTTAGTGAAACTCAAGTAGGTGAACCCGACCAATAAGAAATTGATCATTTTAAGGCACATTACTATCCTAGGCTTGGGAATAGGGGTGTGCAAAATGAGGCAAGAGAAAATCAGCCCATCGGGGGTGAAAAGAGGTGGGTCCCTACCTTTGGTGGGGTGTGTGTACAAAATATACACAACAATATAGAATATTGATTTTGATACGTAAAAGTGTAGAGTATAATTGTGTATGTACATGTATACAATTTTTTTACAAAATGTGTAATTGTGTAATTATGTATGTACATATTGTAGACATGTTAAAATGACCTAACACTTATCGCACATCCTAAATAACATTTTCTCATCATCGACATCATTATCACCTAATATCATTGCATTTTACATCAATTACATCAAAAACCCTAATTTCCTCTATTAATTGAATAATATTGCATTATTTTATTAATTCACATTTTCATCATTTTTGACTAATCAAATAAACATCATTTATTTAATAAATTCATAATCTAACTTTGTTCTTCCCGATTAATTAAATAACATCAATTATTTAATTATGTCGCTAATTTACCCCATTCACCTAAGTCAATTAAATTATCAAAAGATAATAGTTTAATTAAAGCACTTTCCCCTAAACTTGAATAATTAAATAAATTATTCACATCATTCAAAAAGGTCAAAACAAACAAATACAACTTTTTTTGTAAAAGTCAAACATGACTTGCATGTTCAACTCAAAAAGATTAATTAATTAAATCAATTAATTAATTTTCCTCGCCCACTTTCATGATAGAGAAAATTATGATCCCCCAATTGCTCACTCTAATTGGCTGACTGATTCATCTATTTTCTGACTAATCCATCTATTCTTCAATCCCACTGAAAGCTCAATCTATTTCCTCAATTCCACTGAACACTCAAATTGATTTCATCAATCACACCAATTATGTAATCAAAATCCACTGATTCTTCCCATCTAATTTCTCTCAACATATTTTAACCGTTGATAAGGATTTCCTAATATGTGATCTTGGTCATTCATCTCAAAACATAAAATCTATATAACAATCATCTTCATCTTCAAAAATGATCCGAGAATTGACATCTTTTGAACAAGAAAAGTAATGTTGAATTGACAATCAATTTCTCACAAGCTTTTACACACATCTTCAATCAACATTGCACACAGTGGAGATTTTGCAGTGCATCAATGGAGGCTTCACATTGATACAATGATCCAACATCATTGTGAATACACTTTGACATGAGATGGGTAATGATATTAGTTAATTGAATTCTTTGTATGTTCTTTTATTGCATTGCTTAAGCTCATCGAATTCAGTAGTTTTATATTGCTCATTTCCTGAGTAATGGGTATGAATCTAAATCTTTCATTTGAATTAGATTAGTTTTTAATTCATTCATGTTTTATTATCTTACACTTCTCGATTTCCCCCTTACACACATATATGTCAACTCAAAACAATGTTTACAAAATTTGTCTATGTCATCTCAATAAAATCCAAAACTTGTGCTCATAATATAGCAAGTCTTCATGCCACTTGATATCAAAATGATAAAAGCAATATCAATGAAATAATCAAAACATACATATTTTAATTTATATAAAACTATATATATCTACACAACTTGTACCTGTATTTAAAAGTATTCCACACATATGTGTAGGTTTGAATCTACATCCTCTCCTTTTTGTTTCAAAGTATGAGATCAATGTGATGATGGATTAAGGATACAAAAAAGGGTAATAAATCAATTTTAACTATTAATGTACAAGAAAAATAAATATATAATCAAAACATGTATTTAAATATAATTTAACTAATAATTGCCTATTTTTACCAATTATTCAATGTTGTCTAGGTTAAATCTACATGGACTCTCCTTTTTGTCTCAAAGTATGTGATGAATTTGTGATGGTCGCTTAAGGAAATAAAAGGAATTTAAATCAATTTCAACTAATAACACACAAGCAATATCAAAACATGTAATTAAAAGGACAATATAAAACTAAAACTATATTTACCCATATTTACTTACTCCATTTTACCATCTGTGTCCTCTCTTTTTTGCAACACATCTATTTTGTATCATGCTATTCCATAGAAATTTTCCATATCTCATTATTTATAGGTCTTCCATGATACCTCACTATTTTTTTATTTTTTTCCACCACCAAATTTGAGTAGTGTATAATCTTCTTATATGTTTCATAATCTTTGAATGCAGGCATACCATTCTTCCTTATTAGGTATTTTTGTAACCAAGTTCCAACAACCACCACCAAAACTATTGGATAACATGATAGCCATCATCAAAGAAGTTCTCAAAATTTTCTTAAGGGGATCAAAGAAGTTCTCAAAATTTTCTTAAGGCGATCAAAGACTTGTTATCAAAATTTTCTTAAGGGGATGTATTAAGGGGATCACCGTACCTATTGGATAATGATAGCCATCATCATCTTCTCGAGCTGCTATTAACTTATGTTTATTCTCCACACAACAAGCCAACCAATATTTTGTTTCTTCTTCATTCCCCTTAGGTGCAACAACAGTATAGACATGTCCTGCAAACAAAATTTGATTTAATAACATATACATGTCCATATAATTTGACCAATCTATATACATCCAATCATATGTATATAAATAAATAAAAGTATTAAAAAATAGTAATAAAATGAAATAAATTGAATTAAATTACCTTCTTGTACAAGGTCTAAAATAGGGTCATAGTCATTTGATGCAAACAATTGATCATTGTCTTCATTTTTTGTTTCATATTGATCGTGTGCTTGTGCAGGTGTCAATGATATTTGCTTCCAATCTTCAACCCATTCTTTATTTTCACATGCTTCCCAATCTCCTGAAATACAAAACTGACAAAAACATGCAAGATCCCTTGTCTAGATAGTCCATGTGCTTGCATTCAAACTCTTAAATGAATGTCATTTATTAGATCCACTGATTGTATCACAATCAAGTCTCAATAGAATGTTCTCTTCTTCAACCAACCAAAAGAATCGGTGAACTATAGAGTACTCACTTGAACCAGGTGTAGATAATCTTGTATTGCACCAATCCGTAATCCCACATGCATCTTTAAATTTTACTACATTATCAAACTCAAATTTCATTTTTTCTGTAGCAAGAATTCTTTTAACACACACACCAACTCCATCATGTTCTCCTTTACCATGTCCAGCTTCAAAAAAACTCCACATATGTTGGACATTATGTTCCTTGTGAACCCTACTTAACCAATAGAACATTCGAGCATTATTGAACTGTCTCGTACAATTATATGACCATATGAGATGTTTTATCATTTGGATTCCTCTTTCTCTTAAATTTGTATAAAATATATTTAAATAGTATTGAGCAAAATTTGACAAGTGTAATCAGTTATCACATAAATAGAAATGGTACTCCCTCAAAAAATTTCCATCATCCTCTGTGCTATCATCTGCATGTCTATAAACAATATGAACAAACATATCCACTTGCACTAAATTGTAATATTGTGATTGGATTTCCTCTTGCGGAGCTAGAGTATAGTTTTCCTTAGAATCAACCACTGATAATATAGTACCAACTAGAAATGTGTTTCTACATGCATGAAATTGTCCATCAAGCCATCAAACATGTTGAGAGTGCTTGACATATTTTGGTACAATATTACTCTTAAATTTTGATATGAATGCATGTACACTAACTTTTTCTGTAATTATATCACATTTTCCAATTTTTCCATATTTTAAAAAATAGTCAACATTCTTAAATCTTTTAACATCCACTAATTGTTGTCCAAAATCATTATCAACACTTTCATTCATACAAACTCTTAAGAATGAAATATTGCCACAACTAGTGCATTGTCTAGAAATACATGAACTTAAAATAAAATAATTTCCCATTAGATATTTCATAAAAAAAACTTGATATAAACTCTAAGCTTATTGTTTCAGGTGGCATATTAATACCATATTTTGACATAATCATGTTAGTATGTAAAGTACAATGTATATATCGAAAAACATCATAAAAATAAAAAAATTGAACATGCTCTACAACCTATCATGGCTTGAAGATGGCTCAGTCTAAAGGCTATAGAGAGGTGTGGCTTGAGGGAGACTCTTTAAATATTATCAACAATATGAAGAAGTCTTCTATCCCCTCATGGAGTGTTGAAGCCCTTATTATGGATGCCATTGAAATTTTAAATTCTTTTGATGAGTTTTATATATCTCACATTGTTAGGGAAGGTAATGGTCTTGCTGATGTCTTTACTAACTTTGGTGTTAGTGGCTCTAGGATGTGGGATGTGGATGAACCCCTCCCCATTGAGGCTCTTGCATGTCTTAACCATGATTACCAAAATTTCTAAGTTGGATGGTGGATTCATCATGTTTTGGGCTCACATGACCCTATTCACATGGTCAATTATTGTTTGGAATGAAGGTGAGTTGGATTGTGATTGAGCTTATGGTACTTTAATTAATCTCCATATGGGGTGGCCTTCAAGGTTAATTATGACTCTCTACCTTCATGTCATTTTCACATGGATTGTGGGTATTTCCTAGCTTCCTTTCTTGAGTTCTCTCTTAATTGTCTACAAAGTTCTCAAGCTACCAGGTTTTAGTAAGTTCATGATCATGGGAGGCGATCAAAATAGGGCAGAGCCTTTCTCCTGTGATACCTTGAAGAACAAGACTAAGGTGTGGCAAACATTTTATAAGGGTGGGCTTGCTCCTTACTTGGAGTGGCTCCATGGGAATAACCCATAGGCTACAACCTCGTTTGTCAAAGGATGGAATAATAAGGTTTTGAAATGGGGTGGAACAAAATTTGATGTCAATGAGGATTTCATTGTGAACATTACTGGTCTATCCTCAAAGGGTAAAAAGGTGTATAGAGATAAGAAGGAACCTAAAGCTTCTATGTAGATTTTCATCAAAGGGGATTAAGAACAAAAGATCAAGTAGACTAACCAATGCAGTTCTATCAAATCCCTATGGGGTGATGTTGTTGAGGAATTGATGAGGTACATTACCTTAGAAGGTCAGTTCTCTACAATTAATGCTTATCATTTTGTTCTTTTGAATCATAAGAAGAAAATCTCCTTTTCTTTCTATCTTTTGGCTTCTTTGGAGTATGGTCTTAAGCATCACAAAAAAAATCCTAAGAATCCTATGCTTCATGTTGGTTTGATTCTAATAATTATGGATTATGCCAAGGAACTTTTGGTTCCTACACATCTCACATTGGCTCCTAAAGGTAAGCACCAAAAGTTGGCCTTGGAATATGAGACTATGTCAGAGGATGAACCGATGAATCTAAAAGGGAAAAAGAAGAAAGTGATTCTGGAGAAGGATTCTAAGTCAGATGAGGATGAGGATTATGTTCTTGATTCTCAGGCCTCTATGGAAGTGGTTTTGCAACCTCCTGCCCCGGGTAAGAGTCGTAAGGGTTATTTTGGTCTTGACCCAAAGGATTATGAGACTTGTAGTGAGGAAGAGGTTGGTGAAAAACCTTGTAAAACTAGGCATGCCACTCCCTCTTGCATTTTAAAAGATTTAGTGGAAACTACTAAAGATGTTTCCCCGACACCCCCTATCTCGGGGTCTAAGAGGAAGAACAGTCTGAAGGAGGGTAGCAAAAAGAATCTAACTATAAGGTCTGGTAGCCCTATGTAGGAGGAGCATGTTGCTTTTCCTCTAAAAATTGATGGTGGGAAGGTGGCTTTGGATTCACCTGCTATGGATATGGAGAAGTAGAATAGGAGGACGGTGGTTGAGGACATTGTTAGCTCTCTTCAAAAAACCCAAATGTCGGTGGTTGGGGCTAAAGGTAAGGAGGTTTATGAGAGAAAGGATAAGAATAGTATTTCCTAGAAGGTGACGTGGAGGCTAGGGATGTATTTAACTTTGATTGGGAGGACTTGCCCAATTTTTTGGGTCTGGCTAAGGAGGGAACCATTTCCTTGTTTAGATTGTTCAAATGGGTTTTTCATGAGCTCAACATTACTAATGTGAGGGTTTGGGGTGTTGTGAGAAAATTTGGGGACTATTCACAGTCTTATGTTCAGACTCAAGTTGACAAGTTGTTTGATTCCTTGAAGATTGTTGTTGAGGAGATGCTGAAGATGAAGCAAATATTTTAACAAAGAATTATGACCTTGGAAGAGCAGATGGAAAGGGTTAGTATCAAGCTGGATAAGGTCGTTGAAGGGACTAAATCTGCTATGAAGTATGAGGCTAAGGGCCATTCTATTTTCAATGAGAAGGCCAAGAAATGGATGGACGGAGCATCTGGCAAGAAAGATGTTGTTGGTGAAAGGCAGGTGGTGGAGGAAGCTTTGATTGATAAGGTTGTTGGTTTGCAAGATGTTTTGGTTAATGAGCTAAATCTTCTAGGGCTTGGTGCTAGAACTCATAATAAGACAAAGATGAAAGCTAGGGTGCCTACCAAAGATATGTTTAAAGTTATGGATGCACATCAGAAGACTATCGAGAGTGACATGGAAGTTGCATACATTCTGAAGAATATGTTGTTTTGTGTTTTGGTTCCTTCTTTTTGTTTGTTGTCTAGTTGATGTCTTGCTTCATTTTTACTATTGTATGTTCAGTTTAGTTTTCTTTTGAGACAACTTTCATTTTTTTTGTAAAGGGTTTTGAGGCCCCTTCAAAACCTGTTTACCTCTAATCAAAAACAAAATTGATCATGCATTTTACAGCAAGATATTTGTTGCTTATTAATTTTTATATACCAATGTTTACATTTTTCAAAAGACCTTTGACTTATTGTAATATTACCAGGTAACACTAAATCACCACAAAAATTTCTATAAAATTTAGTTTTTGTTGTATCTAATAAGTGTTTTGGATGAGGATCGTAAACTTTGGATCCCACTCTTAATTCCAAAACATCTCTAGCATTAGATGATACCCTAGTATTATCTTGTCGATATTTTTCAATCAAATATTTGATTTCAACATTCAATTTCATGTCATACCTCGAGAGTCGACCACTAAAAATCCAACATTGGTTGATTGGATCATTCTCTATACTTTCTCTTCTTTTTAACACTCTTAGCAATGTTTTAGGATGTATTTTTAGAATTTCACCAATATTGCTTACCATTCTTTTATTCAAAGTTGCTTTATTAACTATATCAGTTGTTATAGCTCTTCTTGTTGCATTCTTATCTTTAGATCGACTATTTTTTCCAATAGACTCAATGGCACTAGCAACAGTAGACATAGAATGTTTCAGTGATTGATCTTTTCTTCTTAGTTTAACAAAAATGCCTCCTTTTCATTATTTTTCTCATTTTCCATCAATTGCATCATTAGTTGACATTGAAGTGAAATTTTCTTACGATAAAATAATTATTTGTATAATTTATTGGCATGTGTTCTTATTTATCTCCAAGAAATCTTACTAGGAAGATTATCCAAAACATCACTTTCAATTTAAAAAATATATTTTCATTTTCAACATCACATCTTGGATTTTCATTTTCAACTTCAAAAAGATTTTTATTTTCATCAACAAAATGATTTTCATTTCATTTTCAACAAAAGGATTTACATTTTCATTTTTAACAACATTCAAACGATTTTCATTTTCATTTTCAACAATTTGTATAAAATATTCTTCTCTATGAATATTATGAATGCCAACATCCTTAAATCCATTATCTTGTAAAACTTTTACAAAAAAATTTCTATTTCACTAAAATGTGGATTTGAAGACATACCTGGATTTGTGCCTATTGAAACATTCTCCATAACATTGAAAACGGGATTTGAAGACATACTGGCACTAGTTTGTATAATCCTATTATTTTCCAAATTGACCTCTTGTAAATTAGCATCGTCTACCACCATGGTCTCCTCAATTTTTTTATCTTCAATAGTTGTGGAATTGGATAATTTAACATTATTCACTGATCAAATCCTCATTCTTCTCTCTTTTCCTTTTTGCCTCTTTCTCTCTGGGTATGTGCAGGATCATGATGGGCCAAAAAGTGGCGATATCTAAGTGATATGATGCCCCATGTGGTTGACGACTTTTTTTTAACCCAAAATTGATGAAATGAAAAGGCATTTTAAAGGAGATTCTCAAATTTCCACCAATATAAATTATTCTTTACTTTGAATTTAATAAATAATTATTATTCATTTTCTATTTGAATTATAACTAAAGTCCTGATTGATAGGTTGATTGAAAAACATCTATAACTTTCAAACGGTATCACATTTTTTGAATCCGAAACATGTATCACATTCTATGCTTCGCATACTATAGGATTAAAAAAAAAATTGAATATCATGAAGTTTTGACCAAGTTAAGGTAGTTAGACATACAAGTTTTTATATATTTTTTTAAATTTGTAATAAAAAAATCATAATTAATTATTTACTTTGAAAAAAATTACAAAAAAATATTCTTCACATCGGGACATGAGTCCCCTACTTATTTATAAAATTTTATTAAAAAATATTATCATTTTATTGTGGTTAGGGTGGTTAGACAAACACCTACTTCTTATTTTTTCCCTAAAATTTAAGTACTACTACATTGAAATTTCAAATTTTCACCAAAATAGATTTTTTATTTTTTTTAAAACCTCGTAGTTTAGAAACTACATTCAATTTTCTACAGATTCTATTCTTACATATTTTTGAAATAATATAGATAACTTATTCAAATTTTTACGTCAAGTTGCCTAACTCTGATTTTTTGAATTTTATTGCCACTTAAGGGCCTATTTTTTCCATGATGATCCTGCACATACCCCTCTTTGCTTCAATTTCTTCAAGTGTCAATACCTTCCTATCTTTCCTCTTATTATGAGCTTGTGAAATCATGACTATAAAATTCTCAAGCACAAATGAATGTCAACGGTGACAATATTCATCTTTTGTTCCTCCAAACGAGTAGAAAATGAACACAATTCCACTCAAAAAATTGTTCCAATGATCCCTCCTTTCAAAAATTCAATTCAAATTGCAAGTTGAAGACCTGTAAAGACAAAACTTGATAGAAACTAGGTGAAATTGTCGTAGTCGATCGTACATGTCAAGTTGCATAATTGATAGTAACAATTTGCTAGTAGTTTTTTTTTTTAAACGGTCAAAAAAGAAATAGGATCCCATTAATAAAATAGGACCCCATTTCATTTTCAACGGTCTAAATAATAAATAAAAGGAAACAAGATCCCGATTTACAAAATGGGATCCCGTTTTATAAATGGGGTCCCATTTCTTAAAATTTAAATTTTTGGTTGGGTTTTTGGCTTGTTTTTTGGTTTGGGAAAAGGCTTGGGAACCCGAACCTAGGCTTTGGACCTAGTTTGACTTGCAAGTTGAAGGTCCTGACAATGTCACAAGAAAATAGTGACTTTGGACATATGTATGAAGACCTTTTTTACAGAATTTTTTGACAAAATTCAAACCCATTATAGATGAGATAGTGCAAATTCCAAATATGTATTTTTTTTACAATTGGATTATTTTTTATATTTTTCAATTAATTTTTGATGAGACTGGTCCATAAAATTGAAATATCAGGGGTTTTTAGTATTTTAATAACTTTTTATTAAAATATTTTTTTGTAAAACGAATTGCATGAAAACGTACTTTCAAAAATTATTTTCAATTTGAAAAAAAAACAAAAACTGATAAGTTTAGGTCATCTTATACGTGACGTACATGATGATGTTTTAAAATGACAAATATGGCTAATAAAAATTTAACAAAAAATAAAATCAATAAAAAATTACAAAAAAATATTGAAAACGTGCTTTAGTGAGTTACAAATATTTTACCAAAAGGATTTAGAAAAAGTGATTGTTTAGGTCAAAATATGGATGATGTACACGTGCATGGTATGGTAAAAAAAGTAACTTTTAAATAGTGGTTTTTAGAAATTCCTATTGAAAACCAATTTTTATTATCTAGGTATTAAAATAAATTACATATTTGGAAACTAGACTCCGAGTACTACATTTTATGATTAGTGACTTTTTTCAAGATTCCATCTCTAAGTGCTTCAAATTTTAAGGTCAAATGTGTCAAATTCTGAAAATCAGGGAAAACACTTCCACTTTTTGGACAAAAAGTGGACTCAACTTCTTACACACACCCAAAAACATATATTGTGGTGCTCCTACTATTTATATCACATATGTTGGTTTGTTTTTAATTTCCAACTAATTCTTGAAACCATATAAAGAAATGCCAATTCTTATGCTCAAATATTTCAAGATGCTAGCCAACAAATATGAGACTAGTTCTATGATTTTCTCCTTTGCACTTTAGGTTCTGCAAGACCTAGGAGGGCAATCCTTACAATATCAAATGAAACTATACTCAATTCATACTAGGATATTGTCTAAATAGAAATTCTCTCATGAAATGTTTCAAGAATTATAAATAGAACAAACTTAATTGGCTAGATTCTTGGAGACTATTGCATCACCGACTTTGAGAACATATATTAAATTTAAGGGATAAATTACAATATAATTTGGAAATTGATTTGAAATAGAATGACCATGGACATGTAACCAACATTCATACTTAGATTGGTGCCTTTAACCTAGGTTACAAAGTGAAAAATAAATGTAATTATCTTTTGAACAACAAATTAAAACAAATTTTGTGAAAGCTCACATATCACTACCTTACAATGATATTCTTTAGAATTTATAGCAAATTATTCTTAACAATCCTTGAATATGTTATAACTTTCAATATTTTAGATACAATAGTTTAATCTATCACTTTAATAAAAGCTATATGAAAAAAATTCATTTACATAAATGGTGTAGACACATAAAATATATAGATTGATCCTACACATCTGATCTTGATCTTACTAACATCATTTCTTCCTATATCACCCCCTTTACTAATTACTTTAATCGAATGACCTTTATTTGATTAAACTCATCACATTTCATCTCTTAATTAAATAAATCAAATTTATTTGATTAAGTCACCCGCTTCTATTAATTAAATAAATCAAATTTATTTGATTAAGTCACCCGCTTCTATTAATTAAATAAATCATTTTGTTTAATTAAACTCATCACATTTCATCTCTTAATTAAATAAATCAAATTTATTTGATTAAGTCACCCACTTCTATTAATTAAATAAATCATTTTGTTTAATTAATCCTATAGTATCTCTTTTAATTAAGTAATTCACTTTATTTAATTAAATCTCTAAAGTCATCTCTTTAAATCAAATAAATTAATCTTTATTTGATTTAATCTAACATCATCCCCTTTAATTAAATAAATCAATATTTATTTAATTAAATCTAAATCCATTATTCCTCTCAACTTTGATTTAAATAAATCCTAAAATCTAAGTCAAAATTGTCAAATCATCTAATTTCTATTTAATTTGATCAAATCATGATTAAATCTAATCCTAATCACTTGAATTCTCTAGATTTTGCAACTTGACCAATAAATCAATTTAATTGATTTATTAATTCATCTATTTTCCCTTAACTTGACATCAAAAGGGAATATTCTTCAAATTTAAAAATCCCTCCAAAAGGGATGAGTACATCCAATAAGGCATTAAAGGCCTCTTACATGTCTTTTGCCTTGAGCCAAGTAGAATTTACTCCATTTCTTATTCCCTCTCAACTTGTCAACTCAACAAATTCAAATCCACCTAACCATATTTATGTGCACATTCATCCAAATGTGCTCATTCCTCCTCCAATCACATGTGGACAAATGGCCTCCTCTCATTGGTTGGTCTTTTATCCCACATTCATCCATTTTTCTTTTTCTTCCATTCTTCAAATCTATAAATATAGGGCTTCTCCTATTGAATTGATCATCCACAATCCATGCAAGCTTACTCTACTCAATTTCACTTGCAATTTCATCCATTTTTATCATAGTTTCATAATTTTGTATCAATCTTATCAAGGTTTTGTCAAAATTGCCTTAAGGAATCAAGGATCTTCATCAAATCACACAAAGGAGTTGGGAAAGGGCCATTTCCTACACACAAATGGCACCAATTCCCCCATGGGATTGAAGGCTTGCTCATTAGAATAGGATTTCATTGCTTTTATTGTGTTGTTGCAATCTAATTTAATGGGGAATGTTGCTTCTATCTAGCATTTTAATCTAATGTTGTGTTTTTTCTTTGTGTTTATGTAGGTATAGAAAATCCATTCACATTTTTGTTCTAGAAGAGGGTGAATCTGAAGGATTTCATCACATTTTTTGAGGAATTTCATGATTTTTTGTTTTTTTTACAGTCCACAAGAAACTCCACCACTATCAATCAAGCGACGCTATATTGCATCGCTCCAAATTCTGAAATGTGTCGCTGGAGTATTCCCGCCCAAAAAAATTGAATTTCAAACTCAACCGCAGGCTTCCCAAACTCCAAACAGCGCCACTGACAAAATAGAGCCACAATTGCGGTCTCTATTTTCTTGCAAAGTGCTGCTCTCAGTTATCATCGATGCTATATTGTGCTACTGGCCTTTCCAAATAGCGTCGTACCCATGGATTGCGCCGCTGCAGTTGGGTAAAAGGTAGATTTTTGGTTATTTTGACATGTGCTTTTTTTCCATTTTGATTATTTGACCTTCTAACTAGTTTTCAGTCTTTGTTTTTGTAGTATTAACCAGTTTTTACAAGTTGGCTTGATCAAAGTGAAGAAAGGAAACAAAGACCAAAGGTTCTCCATGTCATCATTAACTCATTGTATCTAGTGTTTTTAAACACTTTAGGGAGAAATTATAATCCCTCTTCCAAGGAGTTGCTATATTCTTGCTCTTAGGTTCACTAAATTTCATTTGGGCTTAAAAAGAACAAGATAAAAGGCTAAAAAGAATCATAGGAAAACTCAGTAAATTTTGTTTTGGGACTTAATACATGAAAAAACAACTATCAAACTTCCAAATTGGTGCTTAAAAAGAATTCACATTATTGCTTTGTGGTTAAAATGAACATGTGCTCTACTTGTTTTGTAATCCCTTTCACAAGTTAATATCATCAAGAAGATGTATGCACTTCTCTCTCACTCTATAGCAATCTTGAGAATCATAAGTCATTTTTTTGATATTAGGTTGTATAAGTGATTACCTCCACATTTCAAATTGGGTCCTTAAAATTGAACAAATCTTGCGAGTGTGAGTGGAGCATATCGTGAGTGTTCTCTCTTTGTTTCTCAATAAAGATTGATCGAAATACATGTATGTTTGCTTGCTTTTGTTTATCTTAGAGGGTTTTCCTTGGTGGGAAAAAGTACTCACCCCAAGGAAATGACCCAACCAATAACACGCTAAAGTTAAGCGACTTCCAGCCGGTATATAAGTGTGGGTACTCAAGGAAAGTTTGAGTAATATGAGGATCATTCCAACAAGAAGGGAAACAATGGTCTCTTTCCACATGGATGGTCCCCCATGAATGAAATGTACGCTGTGTGGTTGTAAAATATGTATCCCACAATGTCAATTATAACAAATCAAACACACCTTCATGAAATGCATTACATAAAAGGAAATCTAAAGGATAGAAATAAAACTATAATTATCCTTCTAATTCATTCCATGGTTCTCTAAACCCAAGGAATCCTACAAAATCATGCTCTCAGATATTATTGATCTGCACATGAGCCTACATAAGATTGACAACTTAAGCTATGAGATGCTAAAATAAAAGCCTACATGCCTATGTTTTAGATTTTTGATATTTAATGCTTGAATATAAAAACAATTCTACAATGAGATGATAGTGAAATCTAAATGCTAAAATGAAGGATGAAGTAAACTAGAATATCCAAATGAGAATGCCATTATAACACTAAAATGAGCTAAAATGTAAAACTAAGCTAGATTCCTTCAAATTCTCTCACAAATGCACTAGAATTCAATAGCATAAAATTATCAAAATCTTCATGTTGAAATGTTGTAGCAAAGGGCTCTATTTATAGATTTTCTAAGCCTCAAGGTGATGTGGCAACAACGGACGGTCGGGATTGCGATCCCGCAGCATCAACGACAGAGCATCAAGAGGCTAGAGGGAATCAAGGAGATGGTTCCCTTCAACAAGAAAAATTACCAAGTGTTAAAGGGAATCACAGAGAAGGAGGAGCCATGTGTCTCAGTTAGTTCAATATTGGTTGCAAATTTGTTGAAGATATTTCATATTATCTATAAAAAATCATTTTGTGAGACACATGATGAGGTGGAAGGTGAGTTGGAGGTGGTTAGAGGAAAGTTGTAGAAATGTGCCTAAATTGAATTAAAAATTCAATTTAATAGGAGAGGGTAAATTAGTAAAATGAAAAATAAATTCCTTTATGCATTTTAACCAATTTAAGAAGAATATGCCAATTTGAATTTAAAAATTCAAATTTAAGAGGGAAAGAGAAAACCAATTAAATAACAAATTGATTTAATTTTTCCATTTAATTAATTTCAGAAAGAAGGTGAAGTTTGGAAAATAAGAATTAGAATATGAACAATATAAATAAATTTAACAATTTATTTATAATAATAGAGGAATTATGAATATTAATCAAATATCAAGTATTCAATTAATATGATGCTCAGACCATTTTTGCGTGCATACATTTTTCCCCTCTTTGAAGTGATGTGCACAACCGCATTGCTTCAAAGAATAAATTTTCCTGACCGTGATGATAAAAAATTTCAACATGCGCTAGACTCTGATTTTACAGCGATGATGAAAGGATGCCCCCTCGAGAGGTAAATCAGGGATTTTGATTTTTTGATGATTTTTGAAAAAAAAATGATGATTTAAATGATTTTTCAATGATGTGTTGATGATTGATAGATTTGATAAGGATAACCTGATTTATTTCCCAAAAATCAGAAGAGATTTGCCACAATGTTGATTAGTTGAGGAAAAGGCCCCTTTGAAAAATTAAATAAAATGCCACCATAATTACCCCTTAATTAACCTTTAAAAGGGGTAAAAGGGTAAAATTTAAGTTCATTTGTAACCTTAGTATTCTGAAAACTGAGAGCCTGCAAAGCAAAGATGGATAGGATTTCGTGCCACACACACCAATTCGAGCGAGTTTTCCATCACCAAATTCTGACCAGGTATGGACCTTCGGTATGTACCCCGAAAATTGCCTTTTTGAATTTAAAATCATGATTTTCATGCCTTTATTTACTTTTTAAAATTTGAATTTTTTTGCACGTTTTAGCGCATAGGGTAGGCGAAATAGCATATAGGGCACCTGCTTCAGTTGATAGGTAGGTTGTAATAGTGCATCCCATTAGGTTAGGACCCCAAAATTAGTTTAGTACATGCAGATTCTACTTCAACACATTAGGTCAAAAGATTAGTGCATTTGACAAATAGCGCATGCATATGATTGAGTCGCACATAGGGTTGAATAAGCAACAAATTCAAGAAGCAACGCATAGCGACTCTGTTCTGACACATGGAGTCTATTTTCCAGGGCATAGATGAAATAGCACATCAGGACTCTATTCTTCCACATCTAGCAGTTTGTCCAGCACATCTGGTAATTCGACGCATAGAAACCATGTTTTAGTGCATCCAGCCAAAATTGATGTTTTTGATGAATTCCTCCTAGATTTTGATGATTTTTTATCATGTTAGTCAATGATTGGATGATGTTGATTGATAGGTTGATGATCATCCTCATGATAGGTGAGGAATGATGAATTAGGATAGGTCGATTGATCGATTGATTGATTGATTATCATCCTCATGATAGGCGAGGAATGATGACAAGATAGGTTGATGTTGATCATCCTCATGATAGGAAAGGAATGATGGATAGGATAGGTTGATGTTGATTGATTGATTGATTATCATTCTCATGATAGGCGAGGAATGATGACAAGATAGGATAGGTTGATCATCCTCATGATAGGAAAATAATGATGGATAGGAAAGGTTGATGTTGATTGATTGATTGATTATCGTCCTCATGATAGGTGAGGAATGATGACAAGATAGGATAGGTTGATTGATCGATCTTGTAGTGACCCTCCCGTTGACACTTTTATTTTAGCTGTTTGGTTACACAGTTAGCTGATTGACCTTTGATACTATGTTATTTCGATGTTTTATGTCATGATTTACATGACTAATTGTGAAACTCATTTGATGATACACTATATTATTTGATGCGATGATTACTTTCATGAGATGACATATGATGATTATCTATGTTATTATTTTTTACACATGATGATGTTATGTTAGTTAGATGTTATGTCAGTTGGTGAAGAAGATGATTTAGTAGTACTCATTAGTGAGTGCCCTGCTATGTCACGATTCTTCTTCATGGTGTGCTTTCATATTTATACATGTTGGATTAACCGTGCAGTGTTACACAGCTTTTACGTACATGCATCGACTCCACCTGCTTGTCAAGTCTGAGGGTGCCAAGACCCAATGGAAATATCGATGGGAGATAGACTTTTCCTCTGTCCTTAGCCTTCGTTCTGAAAAGAATGAGTATTCATCATCACCCTTTTTGTCTTATCGTTTGTTTGTCACGTGTTTGTAGTCGTTCGTTTATAATTAAGTCTGCAATGTTTATATTATGTTAATTTTAATTATTCTAACATTTTAATTTAT
Source organism: Sequoiadendron giganteum (assembly GCA_007115665.2). Lineage (NCBI taxonomy): Eukaryota > Viridiplantae > Streptophyta > Pinopsida > Cupressales > Cupressaceae > Sequoiadendron > Sequoiadendron giganteum. Next base: position 236,912,282 of record CM021109.1, on the reverse strand, counting down.
AATTAGTGTTGCATTAATGGATTTAATGATGTAATTAAATTACATAAGTAATTTTTAGTTCATTATGTGATTAAATTAAAATATTAAATTATCTTGTTTCGAAAAGAGCAATGAATTATATATTGATTTCTTTATTCAAAGTTACATTTCGAAAATAGAACATGAGATATGATCTTAAGTTGAATATCTCATTGATTTGTTGTGTCAATTGATTTAATGCATGCGTTGCATGCTGATATAAAAGTGAAAGTTGAAATTTGAGAATATTTATAAAAGGGACAGAATCTGGAAAACACAGGATGTTTTCGAATAGACAGATTTTGGATTTAGAAGAATAGGAAAGATAAAGATTATTTTTTTGAAAGTTATTTTCAAGAATTGTTGGATTCATGGAATTGATCAACAAAGCTAGAAATTTCGTTCAAGTCTATGATTCTGTTCATGGATAGAGAAAAGTTTGAATCTTCGGGTTTTGCTGAGTTTTCGTCTTCGTTCTGCAAGGATACGTGTCCAGGTTCTTTTCTTGTGATCTTCAAAGATTATTTGTGATTAGCATGTTAAATTCTTCCTTGAAAACCTTGTCTTCAAACCTGCATGCACAAATCTTCAATGGAATCATTAGTAAACAATATTATAGGAGTATAAATTGTTGCAATGTATGAGGGGATAAGCTTGCTTGTAGAAAACAATTGTCCAGCCGATCCTACATAGGCAATAAAGAAACAATTAGGTAGAGTTTTCAAAACTAGAAAGGAAATTATTTAATAGAATAATGATTATAGATTTTTGGATCACTCTATGTTTTCTATTGGGATTCTTGGTTGTTTTTTTTTTTTTAAATCCAAATAAAATTGTGGGATTTGTTTATTGTATTCTTGCATCCATGAGCTTTGATCACTGGGTCTGTGTTTGAAACAACTAAATTGGACCTATTTATTGTGTGTCTCTAATTGGTTCTCCTTTCTCTTCCATTTCATATTGATTGTGTTTGCATGTGTTTTATCTCCTCTTTTAGTGAATCATTTAGCATGTGGGATTTTTTATTCCGTCTCAGCCATGATATTGTTGTAGCTTGAATTTGAATTTGAGAATCATTCCCTGCGTGTGTTTTCCTTGCTTAGATATAGTCTATTTCTCTTTGAAGCTGTTGGAAGTTGATTTCTTCAAATTTGATTCCTATTTTCTGCATGTGATTGCCTTTGCTGCAATACAGTTCATTTCATTCTGAATGCATTGAAGTAGATTTCTTTGAAATTGTAGACTATCCCCTGTGCATGGTTGTCTTTGTTGAGATATAGTTTAATTTTCTCTTAATACATTTGTAGTTACCATCCCTGCATAGGTTTGTCTCTGCTGAGTTACAGTTTATTTCTCTCTGCATGTGTTTTTTGTTCATCTATCTACTTTTCCTTTTTGAACAATTCATCTTTTATTCCATTAGAAATGATATCAATTGCATAGGGAGGCCTTGTCCAAATGAAATTGAAATGGTAGGCTACTTTGTTCTGTTTGCAAATTTTTTGTTAGAAGCTCAACATAGCCTTGTAGCCATGTGATCATTGTCCATGGAATCTACCATATTGTCTTGTGATAGAATTTGTTACCACACCCTTTTGGGTAGGTTCGTTAATGTTCAGCTTGGAGAATTCGATTAAACCTTTACCTTTTACGTAGCCACTCTTTTCCTTTTCTCTTGGTTATCTACCTTCTCTGCAACTTACTACTTTTGCATTGGCATCTTCTCTTCTTCCATGCATCTTTGTTAGTTGATTTGTTGCTGGTTTTAGTAAGGCGAATGGTTATGGTCCTTATGTTTCTTCGATCTCTTCACTTGAGCGTCGATAGCATGTCACCTCACTGTCGACTGTAGATTGTCATTGGAATTTTATAAATTTGGTGTGTCTGCATGCATGCAGTCCGCATGCAATCATCCTTTGTTGATTCTAACCAAGTTAAGTAGGGGTCTTTTCATGTATTCGGTCATGATTTTGTGATCCTTTCGCCTTAGATGTATTCGTTGTCGCCATGAATTATTAAACCTTGTTTTGACAAGAAGTGGGTTTTGCTGTTGTAAGTCATAGTTGTTTCATGGGACTTTGTCTTAAGTCTTTGTGTCTTTAAACTATTCAGAAGCTAACCTTTCAGTTTTCTTTCACATTGTGAAGCTTTGGTAACTCCTTATAGGCAATAGGAAGTCAGCAACAAGTAAAAGTCTTATCTTGTTGATTTTTTTGTAATTAAATTAATTTCCCTTAACACCGTTCAGTTAGCAAGAGTCTAAGTCTATTAATTTATGTTTGTAAAAGTTGAGTAGTGTCTGAATTCTAGATAATAGAAGATTAGAATGAGATCTAAATATTTAGTTTTATTCCTTGGAATTACAAGTAAAATTTAGTGATAATATAAAGGTTTTGTTAATTTATAGAGATGAGATGTCATTAGTAAATAAATAAGTAATTATGTTAAATCTTTCTTATATTAAGGGAAATTAGATTTTAAGATATATATATGTTGATATATATATTTTGTTAATTCAACTGTTGAAAAGGATTCTTAACTTCACATTATAAATGCCTTATCATTTTAGTTTTAAATTCGTTAATTTGTAAAAGGTTAATATATATATATGCAATATTTAAAAATTAGATGGATGATATCTAAGTATGATAGTATCCCTCTTTATTCTATGATGAAATTTGCTATTATATAGATATAGGTTTTAATAATAAGAATTATTAACTTGAGTATAATGGCATTAGTTCATATTAGATTAAAAAATTGTTTTAATTATGGGCAATAGTAATAGGGTCATGAATTCTTTGCTATCTTATAAAAGAGTTAAGAATGAAAAAAAACATCCTGTGTAGATAAATATTTGATCTTCTTTTTCAATGAAGTTAAAAGTAGTGTGTAAAATATGTATATGATTTAAAATCTTGAACGGGAGTTGGTCAATTATGAACAAATGGCATCTTTAATTTGTGTCTAAACTCATTTCTTGTATGAGGTATGGTGTTGATATATCATTTCCTAGAAGCTTATGAAGTGGGTTTTGTTCTAAAAACCTAGAATGAAGTTTGAGGTTGATCTCTTGGTAAAATGTATTATCATGGGTTATACAAATTGTGAATACTTATGATTTTGATTTTGGTTATTTTGAATACTCTGAGTGAAGTTGTGTTGTTCAAGTGTTTGGTTACCTAGAGGAGTCGTTTTGTTGTTTTGATATATGCTATGTCTAAATTTTGAAGACCTTGTCTTGATCTTGGAATGGAAACATGGATTTCTCTCATTATGCCTATGTATTACTTTTTGAACAAGTTGTATTTCATGCTTATTGGGTATGTACTTGCAGAAGTTTCACCATGCCAGTTTTGTTGTTATGATTATTACTAGATCAGTGGATTATAGGTCCTTGGTTAAGAAGTTCATGTTGCATGCATGTTGTCTTCTTGATTTATCTATTCTAGAGTTGTACCTTAGGAAGAGTGGCTTCCGTTAGGGTCCGGACCCAGAAGAGGTTGCAGGGGTAACCTATCAAAAGTTTGTTCAACAAGTGATAATTAAAACATATTGTAGGGGTTCGGGTAGTATAATAAACCTTTTAAGATAATGTTTACCTCAACTTGGCTTTTAATGCTCATTTAGGTTAAAGCAATTTGAGAAGGCCTGGAATGGAAACTTGAACACTTCATCTTCTTAAGAAGTGCTTTGAGGCCACATAGTATGTATAAGGGTTGGGAGTCGTAAGAGGTTGCCAGGGTAACTCCAGTAGAGGGCTGATAACCTAGGAAGGCTACCCAGGGTAACTTATCCCGTACATGTGATGACACTCTTATCCTAGTACACCTTGTGAGTTGTCACTTGTGAGTCACCTCTGGGGTGTTTTTGTATTTTTTAGTATGGAGTTATGTTCATGCAATTTATTGTACCAATGTATTGTTGTCTTTGACTAGTTTTGGAGTTGTCTTATGAGCCATCCTTGTAATTGTATTTGATCCCTTGTGAGGTCAATTTGACATGAGGACTTGTTCTATCTCATAGCACGGGGGTTGGGCATTCAAGCACCACACGGTTGGGAGGAATGTGCCACTACTCCATTGGGTCCCCTTTAGGTATTTTTTTATGATAGGTTTTCTTGGCTGGATCTAGATTGCATAGCGATTGCGGAGTTGAGTTCCTTTCATGAATTCGTGGCATGGACATCTTCCTTTTCCTCATCTCATTCTTCTTGGTATCACACTCATTATGTACATGAGATTCCTTGTATATATATTGTTTCAATTAGAGATTTGATATAATCTTGACTATTGTATTTAACTCTTATTATTATTTTATCTGAGCATGACTTCTCTTGTGGTTATTATTACTCGGTTATGGTATTGTATTGTATTGTTGTTATCTGTAGTAACGTAGTTGTGGAACCTTGAAACGTTTATGGATGCTGTTGTCACATGTTATCTCTTTTTTAAAAAAAATTATTCTGTTGTTTATGTGAATGTCATAACATTTTCTGCATTCCACGGCGAGGCGTTACAGATCTCATGACAAATGAGAATCGAATGATTTCCTGAAAGATCAAAATCTGAAAACCAAAGTTCAAAAGTCCTAGTCCAAAAGCTCATGAAGAACGTATTTCAAGGTTTCACGAAGTTAGAGAAAGTTTGGTTTATAATTTTTACAAGAAAGCTTCAAAGAACAATCCTAACTTGTATGAGTTTTATTTCCAACAAAATCCAAGTCTCTTTCAAAGGTTTGCATTTCTTACATAAGAAGTACTAAGCATGTTCTTCAACACCGAGGTCTTCTAGAAAGGAGTTCTATCTAGGTCTAATTTAGGATCAAATTCATCATCTCCATCCATCCATCAAACATAAATCAAATCTCATCTCACCAACAACTCTTAGAAATATTGAAAATATCATTCATGCTAGACCTTTTTGGCAAATCCAAATCATCTTGTTTGGTTAGATATGTGTAGATGAATCCTTCACATATTTGATCAAATTATCAATCCTTGTGAATAAGTCTTCCTCTTGATAACATCCAACATCCTGAGGTTTATAAGTTCATTATCAAAAAGAAAACCAAATCAAAATCATCTTGTTTGGCTAGGAGTGTTTAGATGAATCCTTCTTCACACACTTAGCCAAATTATCATCTTGTGTACAAGTCTACTCTAGGACAACATCCAACATCTTAGATTTTATGAGTTCACTATCCAATGAAAATCCAATCAAGCCAAGGTTCCGATCAAACAAAACCAAATCAAAATCTAATCAAAGCCTTAAAATTCTAGCATCTCCTTCAAGATTTCTCAAAAGAGTTCCATCATTTGTATCACCCACTGTTCGTTTATCTCATTATCACCATCTGATCCTTAATTATCCTAGTTCTTCTCTTTTTCTGACTAAAGTTTGATCAATTTAAAATAATTAGAGGTTCATCTCACATTCTTGAAAATTGATCCCTCTTTTATGGTACAAACTAGATCACAACACAAGAAGAACATGGAAATCAACAAAGAAACATCAACTTCCAATGATCTAAGCCAAACCACTCTTGAAATGAATCTCGTTGGATCAAGAAATCCCATAACTAATCTTCCTCCATCATCAAAAAATCCTCAAGAGGAGGGTCAAGTGGAGGACATCGCCAACAATGTATCAGGGATGACACAAGATGAAATCATTGAAATGGTCCAAAATCCTGAGAATCATATAATTGTCAACGCCATGTTGAGGCTCAATCCCTCTCTATACATACTTGAGTTAGTGAAAGAAGGGGCCAAACTCCCTTTCGACTATGACATAAGCACTATTGTGGAGAGGCCTCTTGGGATCATCCCCCGAAACTCATCCACACCTCCATTTCAAAGTGTCATTCAAAGCATCCCGCAAATCACATCATCCATTGCTCCAACTCAACCGATTGTTAACAAGGGAATCTCATTGCTTCATGCACTACAAATGCATCCCCTTGTGAGCAATCAAGGTTTGGATGCAAACACCATACCAGATCAATCTTTGTAGGTGAATCCTCTACACTCGTATGTTTCACTCAAATTTCATGAGTCCACCAATCCAACTTCTTTTCATGCAACACCGATGTATCCCCTCAACATGAAAACCTCTCTACCCATGATCTCACAAGGAGAGGGTGAATTGCTCAGAGTAGGGGGAATTCTCAATCCCTCCTCATATCACTTCTCTAAGGGAACACACCACCCATCTTTCTATCATTTCCACCCCTTGGGATAGGTCTTCCCCTTTTACCAGCCATCAATCAATCGAATCCGAGCAACCCCCTATCATTAATCAAAATATCATGTCGAATCCTCCCATTTTGCCATTGATATCGCAACAACAAGCGGCAACCATTCAAGGAACCCAATCAATCAACACATCATCTACCATTCCTTAAGCATCTCAAAACATCGTCTCCTGAGGACCAAGCATCTCAATCACACCATCCACCACCCAAGCCCCAATCATCAATACAACGGTTCCTCTCATCACAAGAGTCAACATTATTCCTAATCCACCACCACCACTGCCAAAACCCAACATGGAAAACTCATTCAACATTGTGTTGCAAGCAACTCAATAGGTCGCCTATCAAAAGGCACTTCAACAAAATCAACAAGCTTCACAACTAGTTGCTCAGAAAGCACAAGTGCATTTAGCGACACAACAGGTGCAACAAGCTACCCAAGCCCAAGCTTTACACCAACAACAACAAGTTGCCCAAGCTATGCAAGTAGCTCAAGTCACTTGAGCCACACAAGCTGCTCAGGCTGCACAAGTAGCCCAACAAGCACAGGTTCAAGCTCAATCCCAATATCAAGCTTAGCAGACGCAAGTGCAAGCACAATACCAGACACAATTGCAAGAAATCCATCAACAAGCATATCAACAAGCCCTCCAATATTATCAAGAACAACAAAAAGAAACATGATAAAAATCCCAAGAACAAGCTTTGTTGGCACAACAACAAAAAGACCAACAACAAGCTTTGTTGGCACAACAACAACAGGACCAACAACAAGTGTTGTTAGTGCAACAAAAAATGCAAGCATATCAGCAAGACCTAATCACGCAACAAATTTTACAACAAAATCCCACCAACATTCCACCCACAAATCAAACACTTCTACCATCTCAAAACATGTTCATTCCACCTCTTGATTCACAAGATGATGTGAGAGCACAAATCAAACTGCTCTTGCAACAAGTGCTTGATCTTCAATCAGGAAAGACAACAAGAACACCAATTAATTTGTGCCCCTATCCTTTCGATAGAAGTTTGGAAATGGTACCATTCCCAAAGGGATTTGAAATCCCTAAGTTTGACAAATACTATAGATTAGGAAACCCTGAAGATCACATCAGGGAATTCCAAGTACATTGCATGGAAGTCGCATACAATGATACATATCTGATGCAGTTATTTCCTTGAAGCTTGGTTAGTCCCACCATGGAGTGGTTCTCTCACTTACCTACAGGCATCAAAACATTCCAGAAGATCGTAGACACATTCCTAAAAAACTATGCATTCAACATTGGCATGGATGTTAATCTAGAGGAACTATCTGTGCTCACACAAGGAAAGAGGGAATCATTCAGTTCCTTCCTACAACATTGGAAATCCAAGGCTAACATGAGAAAATGGGCCATGCCAGAGGAACAAAAAATTTGCACCATCATTGCTAATCTTGAGAAAACCTTGGCATTCCATCTAAAAATGCAGTGCATCACCGCGTATGAGCAATTGATCCCCAAGGATCTCAACATTGAACATGCCCTTATTCCAAAAGTGGGTACACCCACATATCCTGAACCTTGGGAAAATCGTCCATCCACCAGCTATAATGACAAACCTCGCAAATGGGTGAAAAATAGGAATGTCACCAACGATGGTGTGGTCGATGCCAAGGTCATGATTAGTGGCCCAAAGAAAAACATCCAAACATATCATCAACCGCATAACAAAAATCATAATAACATGCAAACCAATGTGGTAACTCAACAACCACCCCACAATCAAATCAACAACCTCAATAATCAAGGGGGGCCACCTCTATGAAACAAATATCCCCCCAAGAGAGAGTTTACCACTCTTGGGGAATCAGTCGAATCCATCATGAAGAAATTGGTAGATGAGAATCTCATTAAAATCCCCACTTTTGAGAAGTATCAAGAGCCCATGATGAAACCACCTTGGCACAATAAAAAATTTCTTTGTAATTATCATAAAATCAAGGGGCACACAACAACTAATTGCATGAAACTGAAAAATGTCATCCAAGACCTCATCGATGACAAAATCATAAATGTGGAGCAACCAGTTGGAAATCAAGATCTAAAGATCTACACAAATCTGATGTCAGAACATAACCAAGGAAATAACAAAGAGAGGCAAAAGTATGACAATGTAAACCATGTGTACGAAGGATTTGTGGCATCCCTAGATGAATTGGTCACTGTTGTTAGTATCAAAGGATCCAATGCGAATTGTGGAGTCACCACACGTGGTGGAAAAGTCACCATTGCAGGGTCATCACAAATACCTAGGGAATCTGCCTCCAATCCAAAATCCACTCCCCATGGATACAATGTCTTGGACCAATTGAAAATAACCCCCGCTCAGATCTCCATCATGGAGTTGTTGAAGATTTCATCCACCCACAGAGAAATCCTTGAGGAAGCATTGGCTTCATCCACCGTCTCTACCAATCTTGATACGGAGCAATTCCAAGCTATGGTCGAAAACCTTATCACCCCAAATCTCCTCACATTTTATGATGAGGACTTCCCCACCCAACCATCTCACAGCCGTGCAATTCACCTTGAAGTCTTGGTTCTTAAAAAAAAATTTAAAAGGGTCTTGGTGGATGGGGGTGTAGGCCTCAACATTTGTTCACTCAAGCTCATAAAGAATATGGGATTCTCTGAAGATTCCATTGAAAAAGGCAAGGGTATCAGAATTAGGGCATATGACGATCAAGAATGAGTGTCTCAAGGCACTATTCAACTCCCTATTCAAGTAGGTCTAGTTGTTATGGAAACTACCTGTCAGGTGCTTGACCTTTATCTACCTTATAACATCCTCCTAAGGTACCCATGAATCCATGGGATGCAAGAAGTTGCATCGAATTTCCATCAATGCATTAAGTTTTCATACCAAAATCAATAGGTCACAATCTATGGTGATCTTGAGCCCTTCACCTCTTGAAAGAACTTGAAATCCAAGTACTATAAAATCCCCCAATTCCCAAAGAACAATGAAGGCCCCTCAACTCCATATATGCCATCTCTAACATATCTGACATCAAGCTTATACTCCAAGGTAACAGGTGTGGGGAATACAAAATGAAGAAAGGAGCCTTCGTGGTCGAGGAGTTACCTCAATCCCCCAGATCCCATGGACAACCACAGCCCGCCAATACAACAACTCAAACCTTCAGAGCGGATCCCTCCCGATTCAGGAGGTGGGGTGATCTTGGCCAAGAAGTGGTGGATGAGCGGGACGTATCCAAACTCCTCTATCAATATGATGACTTGTACTAGCCCTTCTGATGGATGATGCGAATAGAGGACTTCAATTAATGTTGGGTATGGGCTATAATAGGAATAGAAGTCTAGGAAAGAACAACAATGGTAGATTGGAACCTATCATTGTTGAGAAACAAATGAAAAATCTTGGCCTTGGGTGTACCCCTTTGAGTGTAACCATACATGGCATAAGTCCCCTAGTTAAAGCATTCAAGACTCCCCCTTAGCTAACGATAGCCACCCTTCAACTACTAGTATCTACAAGGCTTCCCTTAGATAACTTCACCTTTGGTGTAACCAATGTGTGTAGCAGTGATGACAAGGATACCATAACTGACTTACCCATGCTTTTTGAAGATTCCTCCCTACTCATGATTAGCACCCTATCTTTTGAGTCAAACCATCAAAACAACAAAATAAACTTAGTTTATCCCCAACTCATCGATTACGACCAACAAGGACCGTCGATTTTGGACATGTTTGAAAATGATGAGGCACTCTTAGAATTCATGGGATTGTAGGACACGGTACCAAATAGAGATCATAAGGATTGGTTTGACATCATACTAGAAAATCAAGCTTATTATGAGACAAGTGAATCCTTCAGTCGCAAAAGTGAGAAATTGAGAATAATCTCAAGGTCCTTGAGTGAAAACCACACTGTGGCACTCTCTGACTCTAAAACAGTAAAAATAAAGGATGCATCCAATGGTGAAAACCTCTCTGAGGCATTGGAGGATGAAGGATTCAATCTTCCCCTCACTTCACTTCATCAAGAAAAATTAGCGATCTTGGAAGAACAATGCAATCCAGTCAACTTGGGTACAAAAGAATTACCACACATAACATTTTATGTTGAATCACTTCTCACAGAAGAACAAGAACTCCTAGCTATGTTCCTAAAAGAAAGAAATGTAAACTTTGCGTGGACTTATGCTGACATGTCAGGACTTGATCTAGAGGTGGTAGTTCATCTCTTAGCTGTATATCCTAAAGTGAAGCTTGTGAGACAAAAGCTAAGAAAGATACATCCCCAAATAGCCTTGCTAGTCAAAATGGAATTGCAAAAGCTCCTAGATATAGGATTCATACACCCAATCGACTATCCAGAGTGGGTGTCAAACCTAGTACCTATTTCAAAACCTAGTAGGGTCATCTGCATCTACATGGATTTTAGAGAATTGAAAAAAGCGTGTCCCAAGGATGACTTTCCACTACCAAACATAGACATGATAGTGGATATGACAGTCGGACATGAGATTCTATCACTAATGGACGGGTTCTCGAGATATAATCATATCATGATAGCAAAGGAAGACCAGCACAAGACAACGTTCACATGTCCGTGGGGAACCTACTACTAGATTATGATGCTATTTGGGCTAAAGAATGCAAGAGAAACTTATCAGACAGCCATGACATTAATCTTTCATGATATGATCCATAAAACTGTGGAAGATTTTGTGGATGACATATTGGATAGATCAAGGAAAAGACGGGACCACATATCGGCTTTAAGTTCTATTTTTGTTAGGTTGGAAAAATACAAGATCCGACTTAACCCAAAGAAGTGCATCATCGAAGTGCAATTAGGCAAGCTCCTAGGGTATATTGTGTCAATGAGAGGAATCGAGGTAGATCCCGCCAAAGTCAAGGAAAACCTCGAAATGGAAGCACCCAGGACATTGAAACAACTAAGAGGCCTACAGGGGAGACTCCATTCTATCCGCAGATTAATAGTACAACTAGCAGACAAACAAATACCATATTCTCATCTACTCCACAAGGGGGTAGCATGAAAATGGGATGAGAAATGTGACCAGACATTCAACAAAATCAAGGAATACCTACTCATACCACTAGTTCTAATGCTACCAATTCCAGGAAAACCATTAATCTTATACATATCAGCAACAACGGTAGCTCTCGGTGCTCTCTTAGCCCAGCATGATGAAAATGAAAGGCAGAGATCTATATATTACATCAGAAGGACCATAATAGGACATGAGCTAAACTACACACCTATTGAGAAAGCATGTCTAGCAGTCATTTTTTCAGCTCAAAAGTTCAGACATTACATGCTAGCACACCAAATCAAGCTCATTGCAAAAATAGATCCACTCAAATACCTACTCTCCTAAGCAACTCCCACAAGATAGATGGCCAAGTGGGTTATGATCCTAATTGAGCATGACATCGAGTATGTTGAACACAAGGCCATCAAAGGACAATAAATTGCAGACCAATTGGTAGAGGCACCTATATATGCAGAAAATCCACTTGTCTCAAAGTTCCCCGATGAATCCATCTTCAACCTCAACGTAGCGAATCACTGGAAGATGTATTTCAATGGATCCTACACACAACACAGGTCAGAAGACACACAACATAGGTCAGGATCAAGAATTTTGTTCATCACCCCACAAGGGGATTAGATACCCAAATCCTACAAGTTGTCATTCCCATGCACGAACAACACAGTAGAATATGAGGCCCTTGTCAAAGGGCTAAAGATCGTAGTGCAATGGAAAATTATGGCTCTTAAGGTATATGGAGACTCTCAGCTCATAATAAATCAAGTGAACAATGAATATCAAACAAAGGATGATAAACTGACTCCATACAAGAAATTTGTGGAGACCCTTAAGGATTCATTCATTGATATTATATTTGAACAACTACCTAGAGCAAACAACAAAGTAGTAGACACAATGGAAATCATCAGATCACTCCTAGATATCCTGTATAACATCCCAAAATAGGAATTCCTCATAGAGCAGCTTCTCGTACCAACATTCAAGGTACCAGAGTTTGAATTCGTGTGCGAAATAGTTGGTCTCAGTGATCCCTGGTATTATGACATTTACACCTACTTGAGAATAGGAGTCCTTCTCGTTGACATAACCCCAAACCTTAAAAGATATTTTGTCAAAAAATATTCACGTTTTATCATCCTACGAGATACCATGTATCATAGGAGCATCGAAGGAACCCTATTGTGTTGCCTAAACACCGAGGAAGCCCTGACTACTTTAACCGAGGTACATAATGACATTCATGGTTCAAACTCGAGCGGTATGACTTTGGCCAAGAAACTGCTGAGGACAAGGTATTATTGGCCCATAATGGAAAGAGAAGCACATGAATATGTCAGAAGGTGTTTATAGTGTCAGCAACATGGGGAACTCATCCATGCACCAACTTAAGAGCTCAATCCCATTATCACACCATGGCCCTTTTCATAGTTGGGGCTCGATCTCATCAGTAAAATCACCCCCACCTCATCCAATGGCCATAAATTCATCATCACTACCACAGAGTATTTCACAAAGTGGGTCGAGGCCATTCCCATGACCTACATAATAGGAAAGAAGGTATCCAAGTTCATCCTAAATTACCTAAAGGCCAAGCAGAAGGCACCAATAAAACCATTCTAAAAATCCTTAAGAAAACAGTCAATGACACTGGTCGTGACTAGCATATGCAGCTAAATCCTAGCTTATGGGCTTATCGCACAAGAATTCACACACCAATAGGTGCCACCCCCTTTTCGTTGGTCTACAGATTAGAAGCCATCCTCCCCATTGAGATCAAGCTCCCATCACTAAGAATATCACTGCAAAATCTCATAACAGATGAGGAATACTGAGTCTCATGGCTAAATGAGCTAGAGCTACTAGATGAGCGATGCATGGATGCCCTAAACCACATGCAAGTCTATCAGAACCACCTCAAGCACAACTAAAACAGGAAAATCAGGAGGTGGATCTTCCAAATCGGTGAGCTAGTACTGAAGGAAAATCAAAAGAATGTGTCGAATCCAGAGAGCAGGGGCGAGTTTGAGCCCAACTAGTTGAGACCATTCATCATCATGGTGAGCTATAAATTAGGAGCCTATCAGCTATCAATGCTCAAAGGGGAGCCTATGAACATATCCCATCTCAAAAACTTTTACGCCTGATCTTTTAAGGGTAAAACCAAAAATACAAAATATAAAAATATAAAAAAATCAAAAAAAAGGTTGAAAATATTAAAGAAAAAATATCGTCCTCTAGTGAAAACCACTTCGGTGGTGCTTTGGACAAGTACCTTGGTGAAAAATTGGAAAATAGGTGCCAAGTGTAAATAAAGCACTCTCCATCCACCAAGATCTTCACAACTTATTCAGCACATTCCATTGATCCTTCCACCATCTGTTCCCGTTCGCACCATAGCTTGATCTTGTGTTCATATCATGATCCACCCTAGTACTACTTGGCATATTCCTAAGGTCGGTTTGTCCTACCTGTATTGAAGTAGTCTATCAAATCACACTAGGGGCATGTTCCTTTACCTACATTAGATCAGATTCGTGTATATTCTTGTGATCTTCCTTAAAATCAAAAAATTCATGAAAAATCCCAAAAAAAGGTCAAAAATTCAGAAAACATCAAAAAAAAGGTATCTGAACTACGTCATTTCTGATCTTAAACATAGGAAAGGCTAATCCTTGATGGGCCCCTGAGACACAAAATCCAAAAACATTCATAAAATCTCATAAAAATCCAAAAATCAAAACATCTCAAAATTCCAAAAACATCCAAATATTTGAAAAAATCCATCCATCTCATCTTGCTTTTCACCTGAAATAATCTCATTCATAATAAATCAATCATCACCTTCACCCTTTGGGAAACTAGTCAGAATCAAGTCTAGCAGGTTCAAAAGTGAAAGCTCAATCGTCAAAGTCTCAAGTCTAGGTTAGTAAAAAAGCAAGTTAATCAACTTGGAGTATCAATAGCTTATCATCCACTCAATCCCAAATCATCTGATAACATGTCCTAGGATGAATCCTTCCTACAATGGACATCAAAAAAAGGCATCACCACAGTTTACTCTTGGCTAGTGGTATGAAAAACTTTGGCTTGTTTGTTTACTTTATCTTTTTCTTTTTGACTTATCTTATTTTGCGCTCATTCCAATGACCTCTCAATGATCCCTAATCAAAATGGTTTAGAGAGAAAGGAATGGGGCAATGATCACTATCTTTTCATCTACTGTGCTTGTTGGATATTCTTGTAAAATAACTTCATCATGCGTGCTTTGGTTGGTTTGTAGGGAGAATGTTTTAGGTATCTTGTTGACCACATAGGAAGGCTTTGTTTTCTATGATTTGGTCCGAGATTTTTAGAATATCTAAATTGCATTTTGAATAAGGTCTCATATGTCAGGTTTGAACAAGGGTACTCCCATTTGATTGTCGAATCAAATTCCATCACACTAGGTACAATGCCATCATGGTTCTTAATACTTTTATGCATTGTACCTATGTGTATTATCAAAAATAAGGTTAGTGGCCCTTCCAAAATCCCAATCCCTGATAAGAAAATTGTCATCATCATCATCATTAATAATGTAGGCTTGGTGGATCCTCCTTTCATCATCTTTTTTCTTCTTTCTTCTCTCCATGCTAACATGGTACCATGGTAGTTAATCAATAGCATCACCAATGCATCCATATTGAACCTATTTTTCATGAGATTGATCCTCAAATTGAACTTTGTGCTCAATCTCTCGAAGGGGCAATGTACCAGTGTACTTCTTTCCATTGGGGCATCTGAAAAATTAGATTTTTTTTTAAATTTGACTACGGTAAGATTATTCTTTGAACCAATGTGTTGTGTAGTCTTGCACACACACCCCTCTGAAAGTGGGGATCCTTTGTTGGCCTACCTTTTGGCCCATTTCTGTGACTTTCCCCTCTTTTGTGCTTATCTTTGAAAATCTTAGGGTTTTGGTCCTTGGTGCTTGCCTTGGTTGTGGTGAGTTTGTGTTTAGTTCCTGGTGGTTTTGAAGTCTTGCGGATGTCCTCCCTGGGGTGGTCTTCTTTTGCCTTTTATTTTCTCCCCTGGTGTTTTTTTTTGGGTCCTAAGGGTGGTTTTCCCCCTTAGCTTTCCCTTGTTTCCCTTGTTTTCCTTGTTCCCTTTTGTTTTTTCGGAGGCAGAACTGAGATGAGACTAAACTTTGAACTTTAGCTAAGTTCTTGGTTTTGTTTTCATTCCTATTCTGGCTCCACTTCCTTCCCACTCTTTTGCTTCCTTCTTCATTTTTTTTATTTGTGTCCTAAGGGTTGGTTTTCCTCCCTTAGTTTTTTTTCTCCGCTTCGCTTTTTCCTTCACTTGTCAAAGGTGGAACCGAGACAGATCCAAACTTTGAACTTTGGCTAAGTTCTCGGTTTTGTCTTCATTCTTGTTCCAGCTCTGCCTCCCACATTCTGGTTTCTTTTGTTGTCTTGTTTGTCTTTCGCCTTTGGGTTGGCTTCTTTCCCTTAGGTCCGCTTCGGTCTCCCTTTCTTCTGCCAAAACCGAAACTAGGATGGGACTGAATTGTGAACTTTCATAAAGTTCATGTTTTGGTTCCCGTTCCTATTCCGGGTCCACTTTCGCTAGGGTTGGTTTTGTTTCCACCTCTACCTCTGCCTAGTTTCCCTTTGGTTCCCGTTCTGCCTCCGCTTCCACCGGGGTTGGTTTTGTTTCCGCCTGGTTTCCCTTTGGTTCCTGTTTTGGTTCCCATTTTGGCTCCACTTCCATCGGGGTTGGCTTTGTCTTTGCCTCCACCTGTCTTCCTTCCATTTTTTGTTCTCATTCCACCTCCACTTCCTCCTGTCTTGTGTCTCTATTCTTGTTCTTCTCGTCGATCTGCCTCCGCTTGGGTTTATGCTTGATTTTATTGCCTTAGGAACTCTTTTGGATCTGCTTGGATTTTGATGATGTTTTGAGCATTAATGGTGGCCCATTTGATGGTAGGTTGGATTGAGCTAGGATTTAATGGGTGTACTTCGAGGATTTGGCATGATTTGCACGTGCAATCAAGTGCACTTTGTGGCTGCTATCACAAAACACACTCCTGCACACAAGGTCAATTTGGTTGGTGGCCATTAATGGTAGGTAGATGTAATCTGAAGGGGCTCAATTTAGTTTTGTTCAATCTAGGTCATTCGTTTGCCCAGCTCAGATCTGATTGGTGGCTCGTGTTCCACGTGGGTGTTTTTGTGTGCATTGCTCTGCACATAGGGGAAGTCTTTTGGTGGGTTTGGCTTGAGGTGCCTTACCCTAACTTTGTGCAATCCCAGTTTGATCTGATGGGGGTCCTTTCCGCATTCAATTCTTGATGGTGGGTTATTGTTGGCTATTGGGGCCGATTTGATTCATGGTCGAGTTTCTTTGTAACCCTAGCTCCGCTTCACGTAGGCCTGTTATTCTATAAGTATGGCACTCTACCTCATTTGTTCAGGTTGGAATTGATAGAGATGGGAAGACTAATTTAGAAGACTTTTAATCATTAGGTTTAGGAGTAGAGTAGCATGTTAGAAGATTAGAAATTAGTTTTTACATTTCAAGCAAAGTGTTGTAGCAAACTGGAATTGTTGCAAATGTGATGATTTAATACAAAGTGTAGACATTGTGTTATGACCGGTGCCTCCTCTTTGGATAATCTTGCATGGTTCTTGTTCTATCTTTAAATTGCTTGGAAATGTTTGGATGTATCTTAGGTTTAATTAGTAATGTTTGTGATTTAGTGCTTGGAGTGTTGTAGCAATCCCTGGTTCATATTTTGGGCAACTTCTTGATTGTGGGAATGTTGTGCAAGGTCAACCTGTACCTCATATTCATGTCTTAGTTCAACTATTATTGAATGAATGCCTACACCCTGAAAATATTTAACACCTTAGAATATTGCACTACTTTTTGCAATATTGCAGGTATAGCCTGAGTCGACCAGAAACTAGTTTAAGGGATTGGTCCATTCCAAGTATTTCATCATTTGCATGGTTAATCTTAGAAGTAGTGTTAACATCAGGACTTTTGAAACCCTCATCTTTTTTTGTTTCTTTCATTATTTGGTTAGAACTAGAAATTTGAGCATCATCATATCTTAAAATCTTATGATTTTAGAGCTTCCAGCATTTGTACGTAACACCCCTTGTGATTACCAGCATATTCACATTTTATCACTGAGTTTTTTCTACTGCATTATTATAACCTGACACCTGTGAGACCTTGGGGTTATCTCTTTGTTCATAGAGATCAACCTTTCAAGAGAGATAGGATAAATTTTATTCTATCTGAGTTGTTGTTGTGCAGAAACACCAAACAATAGGATTGGTGCTAGAAGGAGGGCCTGAACAAGCAAGCTGGAGCGTTATCTAAACGCCATTTCTCTTGAGAGGCTCAGAAGGAGAATCGGATCTATAGCAGGAGGAGAAGATGAGTTTCAAGAATTGCCACCTTCAACCAGGTCAAGAAGGACCAGAAGAAGGGAGGAATCATCATCCAATACATCATTTCCACCATTCCCACTCCATCCACTTCATCTTCATTCGATTCTGAGATTGGTTCCATTCCACAACCCCAACCAGTCATCCATCGAACATCACCACCTCAACCAATGGATTTCTTGGAAAATAACCCATCACCTCTAACATTCAATAACTACAATGTTATGACCAAGAACCCTGAGCACTTTTTCTCTAAGTTTCACACGAATGACCCAAATAGGACGGCAGAAGAGCACATTAGGATCTTTTGGACTTGTCTGAGAGATAGAGGGATTAATCATGAGGATGTTGCATGCGGGATTTTCCCCTATTCTCTAGGAGAGGAGGCCTTTTATTGGTATAACCATTTACCTATTGCATCCATCTCTAACTAGGTTGAGCTTGAGGCTGCATTCCTACTAAAATTTAAGATTCCCATTAGTGCTAACGAGTTGTATATGAAGTTTACTGGAGTAAAAAGAGAGGTTAATGAGCATATAGGATCATTCAACAATAGGTTCCACCGAGCATACACTAGACTTCAAGCACCTTATGCTGGAAATGAGGACACTGCCCTAGAGGTCTACTTCGAAGCCCTTGACATCCTTACCTCCACCTTTCTTAACTAGAGAACTAATCCACCAACTACCTTGCTCACTGCATATACAGAGGCTGTTAAGGTCAGTACAGACCTAAGACAACACTTGTATGGACCACTACCATCTCTGGGACCAGCTACTCACCGAGATCAAGTCCAATCTCTCACCCAGGCTCTGACCAATCACACGCCTATCATGAATCCTATTCCACAGTTTCCTCTAGTCCCTCACCCAGGCCATCCAATAAACCAGGTCCAACCAATGCCTGGTTATCCCCAGCAAAATGCTAACCATCCCCTCCATTCCCAGTCACAAGTTGGTTTCCCTACATATTTGCAGAACTCGAAAGTTTTGAATTTGTCTACTAGTTCTAGAGGAGTGTTAGGATACCCCCCAAACACTATGAATCCAGTCCCTTACAACAATCCTGATAAAGAAAGGTTAGATGAGATAACTGAACAAGTGAAGAAGCTAAACATGGAGGTAACCTACTTGAGGAACCAAAACAATCAACTCTAAGCTAATCAGAAGAGCATGCAATCAAGTTATAACAGAGGGAAACACTATGATAGAAATTAGAACTTCGAAAGAGGACAAGGTTCTGGTCAGAAATTTGATAGAAATCAACAAGGTGGACAAGGATTTGAAAGAAGATAGCCACCTGGGTAGAATAGGCCATGGAACACTGGGCCTAACAATGGAGTAGTTCCCACTCCATTGGATCAACCTTCTAATTCTGAGAAACCTCCAAGTGGTGTGTACTTAGTAGAAGCCACTTTGTCTAGATGGTGTAGGCTTCATAAGACAAATCAGCACTCTGAGCTTGACTACCCTAAATTTCAAACTACTACTTCCATTTTTTAATGAGGTTGAAAATAACTCCACCGGCCAATAATTGGTGCCCTCAAATCCCTATGACTCCCCAATTTTAGTGTTGAGTCATGCTCCTTTCTTGAGAGATGAGGAGAATGAACAAGAAGAGGAATCAAGTAGCCAGAATGGAGAGGTTGAACAAGTACTCAATGAAGATGAAATCTCTCAGCTATTTGATGAAGAAACTGAGAATGGCAATGGCCCATTGGATGAAGTAGAGGCTGATGTTGAAGAAGTGCAAATGTTTCAACAACCTATCAGAAATTATGATCTGAGGAGCAAGCCCCACATGAATCCATAAATTGGAGGACCATTCACTATATCTGCCCCTCCACACAATTTTACTACTCTGCTGAATCTTACCCTAAGGTTCCAACACAATACCTCACAAAAGAAGGACAACCAGATGTTTCCAAAGGAAGTAATTTTGATGCAGCAAAGGATAAGAAGATTGGTCATTCCAAGGAGCTCCACACTGACATGAATGTGGAATAGCTAGGAGAATATGTCATTGAGGAACTCAGAAAAGTAAAGGTGAGTCTTTCTACTTTTGAGTTATTAAGAATTCCTAAAATAAGAAATGTACTCCTTGGGTCCTTTAATTCAAGTATAGAAAAACTAGGAGTAGCAACCAATGAGGCAATTGCAAGGCCTCATATTTCACAAACACCCAAAGGTCCTAGTTGATCACAACCCAAGGACAGGTGTAAAGAAAAAGATAAGAGTCGGGTTGCACAATATGATTCACAGTTGAGTTTATTCCAAGGAAAAATGGAAAGCCCTCCTTTTCAGATTTCCATTCGTATATTTCGTAAAAATTTGCACAATTGCCTGCTGGATTCAGAGGCATCCACAAATGTTATGCCATTTTCTATCTATAGGGCTCTTGGTATTACCCCTGAAGCCTCTCAAAAGAAAGTCACCCAATTAGATAAAACAAAGGTGAACATTGTAGGAGAACTAAATATGATTCCCATGCAAGTTGCCTCAGATCCTAGAGTGCAACAAGTGCTTAATATTCAGGTTGCGGAAATTCCTGACACTTATGGTCTGATCTTGGGTAGAGATTTTACCAAGGCACTAAATGGATACACATCCACCGATCATTCTCACATGTGGCTACCTTGGAAAGGAGTCCCAAATCAGATCAAAATTGAGAGAGAAACTAGAATGAATTATGTCATTACTGAGTATTAGAATACTTCAAATGAGATATTGGTATCAGAAGTCAGTATGGGGAGCTATGTCCTAGCCTCCCCTGCTTCAGACACAAAAGAAATCTTGATGTTGCGAAGCTCTTTTGGTGAACCCACATCAGAAGCCAGCAGCTCTGAAGTGAAATTTGAACAAATGGAAGAACCTAGTGATTAGGTAGAAAGACAACTTAGTTTGTTGGATAACTTCCAAGAGTTTATCCATAAATGTGTAGAAGATCAGATTCGGCTAGGTAGAAATATGAAATTTGAAGAATTGTTTCTCGCTAATTGGTGTAGAGTTCACGATGCTCCTCATTCTAAACCGGAATGTCGCTTGTGTCAAACTATAGTAGAACAGATACAAAGGCACATTAACATAGCCCCAACTGTTGAGTCAAACATATGGAGTATTCAAAATAGTCAAAAGAGGAAGGATCCAAAACCTCCTAAAGAACCTCTGGGTGACAGTAAGGACAGAGGTATCCCAAGAAGAGCAGGAGCTAATGACTATTGGACATTAAGGTTTGATGGATCCAAATCCAAGCAAGGTGCTAGAGTAGGGCTGGAGCTGATCAGTCCTAAAGGTAAAACTTACTTTGCTACGTACAGGCTCCAATTCCAATGCACTAACAATGTAGCTAAGTATGAAGCTCTAGTTCATGGGCTACTAATGGTGTTGAGAAAGAAAGTTAAAATTCTGCAAGTGTTTGGAGATTCTAAGCTAGTGGTCAAGCAAGTCAGAAAACAATACTCATGTCATGACAGAAGGATGGCCAATTATAGACACATAATTTGGGATCTTATTAAAGGATTTGATGCCTTCAACATTCAACTGATACCTCATAGTAAGAATTAGACTGCTGATTCTCTGGAACAAGTAGCAAGTACATTGCAACCTTATCACTTTCAGGCTTAAAGAAGTTCATTGTGGAACTTGTTCCAATACCCTCGGTGCCTGAAAATGTCACCAATTTTCAAATATTTGAAGATGATAAGCATATTCTTGATTTTATCACTAGCTATGATGTGTTTGCTTCTCCAGTAATTGATAAGGTTGAGCCTCAAGAGGCCAAAATTGACCTAGAAGGAGTCCTTAATTTGAAAACTAATACCATCCCAAGAGGCATGGTGCAATTGGAAAGGATATTTGATTTGGATAGGATAAGAGATCAAGAGTAGAAAATGAAAAGGGAATCCCTCAACTGTTAATGTGAAATGTACATGGGGAGCCAAAGTGATGTCAGGAATGTCTTTATTGGTAAGGTGTGTACTCCAGAGGAGAGGAAAGGAATTATTGATTCCTTGCACACATATCAGGAAGTGATAGCTTGGAGCTATGATGACTTGAAGACATATGACACTTCAATCATTACACATACTATCCCCCTCAAGTCAAATGTTAAGCCATTCAGGCAAAGACAAAGACCAATCAATACTTTGCTGGAACCCATTATTCACAAGGAAGTATAGAAGTTACTCTTAGCACAAATCATATTCCAAGTAAGACATTCAACATGGGTTGCAAACTTGGTTCTAATCAGGAAGAAAAATGGAGAAATCAGACTATGTGTCGATTTCAGGAACCTAAATAGAGCATCATAAAAGGATAATTATCTAGTCCCTTCGCTGGATGAGGTGCTTCAGGTTGTCAATGGATCTCATATGATGTCCTTTCTGGATGGGTACTCTGGATACAATCAGGTCATGGTCCAATATGAGGATAGGCACAAGACCGCCTTCACTACAAAATTGGGAACTTTTGCTTATTAGAGAATGCCCTTTGGATTAATCAATGTTTGAGCTACATTTCAAAGAGAAATGGATATTTCCTTCAAGGACATCACTGGAAAGTGCATAATCATCTACATGGATGATTTGACAGTCTTTTCCAAGAAGAGAAGTGATCATGTTGTAGATTTATGCAAAGTATTCTAGAAGTGCAGGGAATTTGGTATTTCACTTAATCCAAAGAAGTGCATCTTTGGAGTCACTGAGGGAAGACTGTTAGGACATGTTATTTCAGAACAAGGTATTGCCATTGATCCTGAATGAGTGGAGGCAATACTAAAAATTGAAACCCCTGCAAGCAAGAAAGAAATGAAGTCATTTTTTGGCAAGATTAACTTTGAAAAGGAAATTTATCACTAGATTTGTAGAAATAATCAAGCCATTAAATGTCATGTTGAAGAAAGAAGCAAAGGTTGAATGGAATACAGAGGCTAAGGAAGCATTTGCAGAGATCAAGAGAGCTATTGTTGAGGCCCCTATTTTGGTGAGTCATGATTATGCTAAGCCATTCTACATCTATTCATTTGCTTTTGATCACTCTTGTGCAGGCTTGTTGACACAAAATTCTAATCAAGGTAATGAGCATCCCATAGCATTCATGAGTGCACCTTTGAAGGATGCCGAATTGAGGTATCCTAATGTTGAAAAGCAGGCTTATGCCTTGATCTGAACTGTGAAGAATTTCAGGCACTATATACTGAGAAACAAGGTCTTTGCAATAGTCCATGATCCTGCAATCAAGCTGTTGTTGATGCAAAGTGAGTTGGGTGAACACAGAGCCAAGTGGGTAACTATGTTACAAGAATATGATATTGAAATTGAACCGATGAAGTTGGTAAGAGGGTAGGGACTGACCAAGACAATGGCATAAATGGGTCCTGACCTTATTGCCCAACATTATAATCTTGAAGATGTTTCTTCGGGGTTCTAGTATGATGACATTATCTACTCTTTATTGAATTAGGAATGTCCCAAACACCTTAATTCAGTACAAAGGAGAGATCTACATTTGAAGAGTGATGATTTAATGATGGAGTTGTCCTATACAAGAGAAATCATGAAGGTGTCTACCTGAGATTCCTAGGGAAATAAGAGACAGGGAGAGTAATGACTGAATTTCTAAATATGGCACAGGTCATGGTTCAACACCTTCCGCTGCAAATCAGATTCTGAGGGTAGGCTATTATTGTCCTACCTTGTTCAAGGACACACATCACCACATGAGAACTTGCCATGTGTGTCAAACTGCAACAATCAGGGAGACGTGTGTTGCTCTTCCACTTCAGCCTGTCATAGAGGTAAAACCATTTGCACAATGGGGAATGGACTTCATAGTTCCAATAAGCCCATCTTCATCTGCAGGCCACAGGTATATTCTTACCATAACTGATTATTTTACTAGGTGGACTGAAGCTCTTGCTTGCAAACAATGCACTTCTGATGTGGTAATTAATTTCATGGAATCAAGTATCATCAATCGCTTTGGTTGTCCATTAGTTGTAGTTTATGACAATGGTTTTGCATTTGCATCATTAAAGTTTTCTAACTAGGCTTATGACCATGGAATTGCCATAAAATTTGCATCCAATTACTATCCATAGGGGAATGGTTTGGCTGAGTCTTCCAATAAAATCCTATTGACAGTCATCTAGAAACTACTAGAAAAGAATCCCCAGGATTGGCATACCCAGCTCAGATTTTCTCTTTGGGCGGACCGCACTAGACAGAAAAAATCCCTAGGAACCTCCCCTTATGACTTAGTGTATGGCTTGGAACCTGTCTTTCCCATCTAGCCGAAGATCCCTACCTTGCAATTCATCAATGAATATTATGGTGGAGAGGATAAGCGTGAATCCCTCTTAATTGAATTTTTGCACCTTGAGGAGAGAAGAGATGATGCCCTAGAAAACTTTTCCAAACATCAAGGTATAGTGAAAATATGGTTTGATAGGAGAGCCAAGGTGAAAGCTTTTAGAATCTCTGACTTGGTTCTCTACTAGGATAAAGCCCATGACAAAAGGGGGGAGCATTGGAAAATTTGAAAAAAATTGGCTTGGACCTTATCAGATTACAGAGATTCTAGGAGATAATGCCTTCCATTTGAAAACCCTCACTGGAGGAGATATCCCACTGTCTATCAATGGGTAGTATTTAAAGCATTATTTTTAGTCTTGAGTTGTTCTCAGATCTTTCCTTGTACATAAGTAGATTAGGTTTCCTTTCTTTTGTTTTGCTTGCTGCTTTTGGTTTTGGGTTTCCTTTGGTTTTGCTCTGCTCTGCTTCTATGTTGCTCCGATTTTGGTTTGCTTTGGTCTATTTGGGTTGGGTTTTTCCTACTGCTTTGCTTCATGGGGTTTTCCTACTTTATTTTGGGCTTTTATCATTTGTGCAACCGGCTTCTTGTCTGGGTTTGCTCTGGGATTTCTTATACAAACTCTTATCATATTTTCAGAGTCATTCAAACTGGTGGATTTCCTTCATCTGATGTTGCATGGGCTGGAAGTTAGTGTCACTTGACTAAGTTAAATTCTGGAATATATTTGGGTCTTATAACTTCACACAAATCTTAAGAATTTTGAGGTTGCATATGGTCTTTAGGAGGTCTGACAGGGTGAAAAATATTATATGTTGCTCCAGTGCCACTGTGGTCCTCATCCTTGAGTGTGGGCTTCATTGCCTGCAAGGTGAAAACAAAAGCTTTAAAATCAAATCTCAAAAGAGAATATCAAAAGAAAATAAAATGTTGAAATTAAAAACGTTCACCTTTTCAAGGGTATCCTAGTATCTCTACTAGGGCTATGGATGCCTGGCTGGCAGTAGATCTATGCTAGGGAGGGTCACAGTGATAACCTCGCCGAGGGTACGGACGTCTAACTGGCAGTGAGGCTCTATCCAAGTTTCTTTTGGAGTTAGAATCCTTAGGTAGTCCTATCATACTGAGTTTGGACCTTGTTGCAACTTAGGAAAGGAAAATGAATGCATATGCACACACTTCAACCCTGGTATAGGAAAGGTTGGCTTGTTAGTAATTTTTGAAACCTTGTCTATTTGTAACCTGATGCTTGGATTTAAACCAATGATTCTGAGTTCTTGATGCCAATTTGTCATCGAAATTCTCTGGAGCATTTCCCCAACAGATTCACCATTTGTTGTGTAGTTTTGCACAAACGCCCCTCTAAAAGTGGGGACCCTCTGTTGGCCTACCTTTTGGCCCATTTTTGTGAATTCCTCTTTTGTGCTTATCTTTGAAAATCTTGGGGTTTTGGTCCTTGGTGCTTGCCTTGGTTGTTGGCGAGTTTGTGTTGAGTTCTTGGTGGTTTTGAAGTCTTGCGGATGTCCTCCTTGGGGTGGTCTTCTTTTTCCTTTTGTTTTCTCCCTTGGTGTTTTTGTTTGGGTCCTAAGGGTGGTTTTCTCCCTTAGCTTTCCCTTGTTTTCCTTGTTCCCTTTCATTCTACCGAAGGTGGAACCAGGATGAGACCGAACTTTGAAATTTGGCTAAGTTCTAGGTTCTATTTTCATTCCCATTTCGGCTCCGCTTCCTTCCCACTCTTTTGCTTCCTTCTTCATTTTATTTTTTTTCATCCTAAGGGTTGGTTATCCTCCCTTAGTTTTTTTTCTCTGCCTCACTTTTTCCTTCGCTTTTCAGAGGTGGAACCGGGATGGATCCGAACTTTGAACTTTGGCTAAGTTCTCGATACCGTCTTCATTCCTATTCTGTCTCTACCTCCCGCATTCTGGTTACTTTCATTGTCGTGTTTGTCTTTCGCCTTTAGGTTGGCTTCTTTCCCTTGGGTCCACTTTGGTCTCCCTTTCTTCTGCCAGAACTAGAACTGGGATGGGATTGAATTGCAAACTTTCATAAAGTTCATGTTTCAATTCCCATTCCTGTTCTGGCTCCACTTCCATCAGGGTTGGTTTTGTTTTCGCCTCCGCCTCCACCTAGTTTCCCTTTGGTTCCCATTTTGCCTCCTCTTCCATCGGGGTTGGTTTTGTTTCCACCTGGTTTCCCTTTGGTTCCCGTACTACCTCCACTTCCGCCAGGGTTGGCTTTGTCTCTACCTCTACCTATCTTTGGTTCCACCTATCTTCCTTCCATTTTTGTTCCTGTTCCGTCTCTACCTCCGCCTGTCTTATGTCTCTGTTCTTGTTCCGCTCATGGCTCTGCCTCTGCCTATCTTTGGTTCCACCTACACCTGGGTTTATGCTTGATTTTCTTGCCTTAGGAACTCTTTTGGATCTGTTTGGATTTTGATGATGTTTTGAGCATTAATGGTGGCTCGTTTGATGGTAGGTTGGATCGAGCTGGGATTTAATGGGTGTACTTTGAGGATTTGGAGTGATTTGTGGGTGCAATCAAGTGCACTTTGTTGCTGCTATCACGAAACCCACTCCTGCACCCAAGTTCAATTTGGATGGTGGCCATTAATGGTGAGCATACATGATCTAAAGGGGCTCAACCTGGTTTTGTTCAATCTGGGTCATTCATTTTCCCAGCTCGGATCTGATCGGTGGCTTGTGTTCCATGCGAGTATTTTCATGTGTGTTGCTCTGCGCGCGCGGGAAGTCTTTTGGTGGGTGTGGCTCGAGGTGCCTTACCCTGACTTTGTGCAATCCTAGTTCGATCTAATGGTGGTTCTTGCTACATTCAATGCTTGATGATGGGTTATTGCTGGCTGTCAGGGCTGATTTGATTAGTGGTCAAGTTTCTTTGTAACCCTAGCTTTGATTTGCATAGGCCTATTGTTTTATAAGTATGGTGCTCTACCTCATTTGTTCTCGTTGGAATTGGTAGAGATTGGAAGACTAATTCAGAAGACTTTTAATCATTAGGTTTAACAGTAGAGTAGCATGTTGGAAGATTAGAAATTAGTTTTTACATTTCAAGCAAAGTGTTGTAGCAGACTGGAATTGTTGCAAATGTGATGATTTAATACAAAGTGCAGACATTGTGTTATGACTAGTGCCTCCTCTTGCATTAGATACTATTGCATGGTTCTTGTTCTATCTTTAAATCGCTTGGAAATGTTTGGATGTATCTTAGGTTTAATTAGTAATGTTTGTGATTTAATGCTTGAAGTGTTGTAGCAATCTCTAGTTCATATTTTGGGAAGCTTCTTGATTGTGGGAATGTTGTGCAAGGTCAACCTATACCTCATATTCATGTGCTTAGTTCAACTGTATAGATTCATTCAGTCTTATTAAATGAATGCCTACAGCCTAAAAATATTTAACACCTTAGAATATTGCACTACTTTCTACAAGATTGCAGGTATAGCTTGAGTCGACCAAAAACTAGTTTAAGGGATTAGTTCATTCCAAGTATTTCATCATTTG
The DNA here is from genome assembly GCA_007115665.2 of Sequoiadendron giganteum. Lineage (NCBI taxonomy): Eukaryota > Viridiplantae > Streptophyta > Pinopsida > Cupressales > Cupressaceae > Sequoiadendron > Sequoiadendron giganteum. The sequence goes on along the minus strand of CM021109.1, from coordinate 236,884,642 downwards.
CATGGTTAATCTTAGAAGTAGTGTTAACATTAGGACTTCTGAAACCCTCATCTTTTGTTGTTTCTTTCATTATTTGGTTAGAACTAGAAATTTGAGCATCATCATATCTTAAAATCTGATGATTTTAGAGCTTCCAGCATTTGTACGTAACACCCCTTGTGATTACCAGCATATTCACATTTTATCACTAAGTTTTTCTACTGCATTATCATAACCTAACACCCATGAGACCTTAGGGTTATCTCTTTGTTCATAGAGATCAACCTTTCAAGAGAGATAGGATAACGTTTATTCTATCTGAGTTGTTGTTATGCAAAAACACCAAACAACACAACTTAGCAAGTACATTTCTTCAAAGGGGGGACAAATGTAGACATGTAAAATATATAGATTGATCCTACACATCTGATCCTGATCTTACTAACATCATTTCTTCCTAAATCACCCCCTCTACTAATTAATTTAATCGAATGATCTTTATTTGATTAAATTCATAACATTTCATCTCTTAATTAAATAAATCAAATTTATCTGATTAAGTCATCTGCTTCTATTAATTAAATAAATTATTATATTTAATTAATCCTATAGTCTCTCTTTTAATTAAATAATTCACTTTATTTAATTAAATCTCTAAACTCATCTCTTTAAATCAAATAAATTAATCTTTATTTGATTTAATCTAACATCATCCCCTTTATTTAAATAAATCAATATTTATTTAATTAAATCTAAATCCATTATTCCTCTCAACTTTTATTTAAATAAATCTTAAAATCTAAGTCAAAATAGTCAAATCATCTAATTTCTACTTAATTTGATCTAATCATGATTAAATCTAATCCTAATCACTTCAATCCTCTAGATTTTGCAACTTGCACCAATAAATCAATTTAATTGATTTATTAATTCATCTATTTTCCCTCAACTTGGCATCAAAAGGGAATATTCTTCAAATTTGAAAATCCCTCCAAAAGGGATGAGTACATCCAACAAGATATTAAAGGCCTCTTACATGTCCTTTGCCTTGATTCAAGTGAAATTTACTCCATTTCTTATTCCCTCTAAACTTGTCAACTCAACAAATTCAAATCCACCTTGTTGGAGTGAAAAGACACTGAGAGGGGGGGGGTGAATAAGTGTTATTAACTTCTTTACCAAATTCAATTGAAACTGAAATAAACTAGATGTATGCTCTCATTTATCAATGATAAATTCATTCATGTATTGAATGCAATCACATAAACTGAAATGAGAATAGTAAACCATAGCAATTTAAAGCATTAAAGCACTGAATCAAATGAACCACAGATACTCAAATAGACACAAGATATGTCGAGTGGAAAACCCTCTTGGGGTAGAAAAACCACTCCTGAACCTATTGCCTTTTTCAGGCTTTCATTTCAATAATCATTTTTTCATAATGCCTCATAGGCTGATTTCTGAGCACCAACCCCTCTTTTTAGAGACACCAATCTCAAGGAGCACCAACCCCTTTTTTGTTTTTCAATAGAACATACAATGATATAGAGGATCTATCTATTTCCCTCATTTCTGTCAAGTGCCTCTTGACAGATAATGTGTAGGATTCTCAAATGTCAATGGTGACACTTTAGAGTTCCATCCATTATCAAGCTTTAAGATAGCTTGAGGAAAATCTTATTACAATCTCAATACAACTTCTCATCAAACTGTATTACCAGTGGCATGTACAAATTTCTTTTTCTCACACTCTATTTCATAAATTTTTCATGATACTGCTCAAAACAATTAACTCACTGTATTTTCCTATTTTTAGCTAAAGAAAGAATCAAACCCTATATCTCATACAAAGCTCTTATATTTTTCACTGCTGTTATCTTTTCTCTTTTCAAGTTTTTCAGTAATGATCAAGCCCTAATCTCTTTGTTTTCCTCTTTTTACATTTTACATCATTACATTGCATGAAAGGTTACAACAGTTGCTTGTTTTTCACTTTCAAAGAATTACTCAAAGATGATTATCAGGTTACCATGCTACTTGTGAGCAATAGTCCTAGATGTTACCATGATCATTAGGGAAGGATCAATCTGAATAAAGTCTTCTGACAAGAATAATCAAGTATTGTGCAAATTTAGAAGGAAAACTGGAAAACTGTCCTCTCAAGCAGCCTGCACAAACAATGCTTTAACCAAACAACATCAAGGCATGCATGTAATTTTCAAATAATGGCCACTGAAAAACTACTGCCAAAAGAAGTAACTGAAAGAACAATCCTTCCATAACCGAAATCATGCATTTAAGAGCAGTTACCAAAGATTTAGCTAAGGATCTGAAGAGTTTCAAAGATTTTATCATTACCCACAAATTGAAATCACTATCCCTTTAAAAATGTCATGATAACCTTCAATAAAATGTAGTCACATTTTAGAGCAATCATTTGAGGTTTTTCCATGAAAGGAATACTCATTTTTCACTTTTCTTTTTGGATAGAAAACTTAACTCGAAATAACCTTTCTTGAGATGTAACGGATCTGTAAAGAAAAATGAAAGAATACCTAAGAATAGTGATGGAGTTGTTGTCACAAAATATTTTACTAGATTTGTAGCTAAGCAGAGCAACCCGTGCCACTTCGCTATTTCAAGCATTCACCCGATTCCAAGAACCTGACAAGAGAAATGACCATGGTGATGGTCTTTCAAGCTTCCCCATTCGTTGTCCAAGAGTTGTAGAAAACCAATCGATTACATAGTGAAACGGCTGTGAGTAAGATACCATGGTGGCGCCTAGAATAGGTTTCCAAACCCTTCATGCAAGAGAAGCAAAAATATGACCTAAACTTCCAAAACAATCAATCGAATTCCTATACATAAAATGATAATCATTTGGAGTCCTAAAGGACAATGATTAATAAATCAAAAACTCATTATATCATTTGACATCCGCTTCCTTACCGCTCAACTGTGTGCTCCCTTCTAACTACCTATGGTATAGCGGTAGCTGCCTTGCATGCTGCTAACCACTTCCACCACAGTACTATAGTTACCCTTCTGTCTACCCGCGGTATAGCAGCAGCTGCCTTGCATGTCGCTAACCGCTTTCACCGCACTACCATGGTCACTAGATTAATTGCCAGCGATACCGCGGTAAGACCTTGATAATGTATGAACTCATAATGCCCTTTGAAGTCCATGGCTTTCCCAAAGACCAACTTTATACCTGCTATCTACTTTTAAGCCTTGTGCATTTTCCATCATTAACCCAAATGCAATATAATATGCATTCCCATAGTGTGCCTACCATAATTTCCAATGCCAAAAGATATCCAAAAAACATCAAAGCCGATTTCTAACTTATTATGTCCATTGCTATATAATGTGCCAATGCCAAATAATGTCCAATGACATATGAGGTAATGAAGACTAATTTTGCATGTTAAATTTACAATGTCATTTCACATACCATAAACCATTATCAGTTGATTAAGGAAACCCAATAGGATTTTCTTAAAACTGAAAAGAAACCTGCATCTCATAAACCTAAGCATCAAGAACCAAAGATCATTACCCGTAGAGGATGGAGCATGATGACTCTAAATATGATCAGAACATTAACAATTTCATGAAGCTAGAAATTGATCAAGTCACAACATATCAACCTGTAGAACACTGATTCATGCCAAGGTCATATAATTAAGTGCATCACTAAAATACTGATTGATAAACTAGAAACATATCACTTGATTAATAGAACAAAGAACCTGTAACCAGAATACCTCAACCAAGATCAAGATGCCAGACTATAATACAAATTGTCATCAAGGACAAATTAGCACAATAGAGATTCAACAAACTCCCCATTTGTCCTTAATGGCAAAATTTGAGCCACCAAGCCAAAATATAGTACTAGAATCGAATGCTCGTAATTCTCCCCCTTTTTGTCACAATGATAACGGGAAGTCAACACAGATAAACTAGAATCAATAGTGGAATTCCATGAGGCTGCAGATGTAACAATTGAGCAACAAAGTATGAGTTGCAGGAAGAGCTAACTAGGTCCCCCTATCCCCAGGATAGACTGATTAAGATAACAAAGATTGAGAGACAACTCCCAATCTAGACCTAAGTCTTTCAAAAACATCTTTAGCCAACGGTTTTGTAAAAATGTCAGCAACCTGTGCTTGTGTAGGAACATATTGCACAAAAACCTCATTAGCCAACACCTTTTCATGAAGAAAATGAAACTTAATAGCAATGTGTTTAGTGTGAGAGTGCATTACAATATTTTTTGAGATATTGATTGCACTAGTATTATCACACATAATAGAAATAGGTTTAGGAATTTCAATATCCATGTCAAATAATCTCTGTGACATCCATATTACCTAAGTATAGCAAGAAGTGGGAGCAATATATCCTGCTTCAGCAGTAGAGAGTGAAACAAATTCTTTTTTTTTGTTGTGCCAAGCCACTAAACGATCACCAAGAAAGAAAGCAGAACCACTAGTGCTTTTCCTATCATCTAGACAACCAGCCCAGTCAGAATCAGTATAAGACACTAATGAAAAGTCATTGCTTCTGGGACACTAGAGTCCATAGTCAATTGTGCCTTGTAAATATTTAGGAATCCTTCTAACAACATTAATGTGAGATTCCTTAGGAGATGACTGAAATCGAGCAACCATGCAAACAACTTGCATAATGTCAGGTCTTGAGGCTATTGGATACAATAGGCTTCCTATCATTGACCTATAATCAGTTGGGTTGACAACAGGAGAATCATCAACCTTGTTGAGTTTACAGTCGGTAGCCATTGGAGTGCTAATTGGATGACATTCATCCATTTGAAATTTCTATAACATTTCTCTAGCATATCTTGTTTGAGAGAGAAAGATACCTAATTCAAGTTGAGATATTTGAAGACCTAAGAAGAAGGATGGTTCTCCCAACATAGACATTTTGAACTCAGATTCCATAATTTGTGAGAATTTTTGACTCAAATCAATGTTTTTGCAGCCAAAGATAGTATCATCAACATAAATTTTAACAACTAGAATATCAGACCCTTCAATTTTAACATAAAGATTTTTGTCTACTCCTCCTCTAATAGAACCTTTTGACAGCAAGTGACTATCCAATCTGGAGTACCAAGCTCTAGGAGCTTGTTTTAGGCCATATAGAGCCTTTTTCAACCTGTAGACATGATTGGGTTTGTTTTTACAAGTAAACCCTTCAAGCTGTTCTATGTAAACTTCTTCATCCAAATACCCATTCAAAAAGGTAGTTTTAACATCCATTTGATATACAGTAAAATTCTTGAAAATAGAATATGCCAAGAAAATTCTAATTGATTCAAGTCTAGCTACTGGTGCAAATATTTCACCGAAGTCAATACATTCTTTCTGAGAATATCCATTGCAAACATATCTAGCCTTGTTGCAACCAACATGGCCATTTTCATCATGTTTATTTCTGAAAAATCCACTTACCTCCCATGACATTTTTGCCATCTGGTCTTGGGACTAGCTCCCAAGTCTAATTTTTCTCAATTTCATCAATTTCATCCTTCATTGCATTAAGCCAACATTCATCAGTTAGAGCTTCATCAAATTTTTTTTGCTCAAACTGAGTGATTAAACAAAAGGTAGTAAGCTCAGATATCTGAGCTTTTTCATCATAGTTAAATATTATTTTCCTTGTTTGAAATCTTGCTGATTTATCTCCTATAATTAGATCTTTAGGATGGTTTCTAGTAAGAGATTTTGAATGAGTTTTAGTTACACATTTTTCAGAGATGGTTTCAACATCTTCGGATTTTGCTTCAGCAAGTTTAGGACTTACTTATTTTGTTTCAGGCTTTGAAGTTTCAAAGCCTTTAGTATTTATATCAAGTTCAAACTCTTCCTCCTCATCATCCTGCATAGGTTCAGCATCTAAAAGCATATTTTCATCAAATTTGATATTGACAAATTCAACAATTTTATTCAGCCTATTGTTAAAGCATTTAAAGGCTTTGCTGTGAGTAGAATATCCTAAAAAGATACCTTCATCTATCTTAGATTGAAAATTGCCTAAGTTATCATCGTCTCTCTTGATAAAACATTTGCAGCCAAAAAATCTAGAAATATTTAATTGAGGCAGATTTACCATACCACAACTCATATGGAGTGAAATTGGATTTCACTCTGATCTGGACTCTATTCAAAATGTAGATAGCTATATGAACAGCTTCTTTCTAGTACATGTTTGGCAGATTTTCTTCATCAATATAGTGCTTGCCATCTCTTTTACAGTACTATTCTTTCTCTCAACTACCCCATTCTATTGAGGGGTTCTGGTAGCAGCATACTGTATTTTTATGCCATGTCTTTCACAGTAATCAATGAATTCTTGTGAGGTGAATTCACCACCTTTGTCAGATCTTAGACATTTCAATTTTAAAACTAACTCTCTTTCTACCATTTTTCTAAAAACTTTAAAATGTTCAAAAGCTTCTGATTTATTCTTGAGAAAGGTAATCCATACCATATGAGAGTATTCATCAACAAATAGCATGAAATATTTCTCACCATTAATGGTTCTAGTCCTTGTAGGACCACATAAGTCAGTATGAACAATTTGTAGAGTTTTAGTAGAGGAATGTTCCTTGGATTTAAAGCTTACCTTAGTTTGCTTTCCTTTGAGACATTCTTTACATACTGCATTATCAGGCCTTTTCAAAATAGGTAGACCTCTTACATTTTTATTTTTACTAATTCTAACCATATTTTCAAAATTGATATGACCTAGTCTCTTGTGCCACAACTAGCTTTCTTCAACATGACTCATTAAGCACATACCTTGATTATTTTCATTTCCAGAAGTGTCAAGTAAATTGTAGACATTTCCCTTAGTCCTTCTTCCATGAGCAATAGCTTTTCCAATCTTATTTTTTATTTCACACCCCTGTGAAGTGAACAAGACTTGATAGGAATTGTCATGGATTTGATTGACACTTAGAAGGTTATGTTTTAATCCTTCTACATAATACACATTGTAAATAGGAGTGTCTTCATTCAAAAAAAGAGAACCTCTACCTTTGATTTGAATTCCAGAGTTGTCTCCAAACTTTACATATCCACCTACATAATCTTCCAGATTAGTAAATTTTTCTTTGTCACCTATCATGCGGTTTGAACAACCATTGTCCAGGACCCATAAGTCCCTTTTCTTTGAGTGGAAGATAGTTTGAACTAACATAGTATGTTCTATGTTGTTGACAGCTTTGGGTTTCCAGACCTTGATAGTTTTCAGTTGTTTATTCTGCTGATCAACATTACATTTCTTAGTAGAATGACCCAAAGGCTTGCATGTGAAGCATCTAATCTATCTTGCAAAGCCATGATTCTACCTAAAACCAAATCTAGGAGTTCTAGACTTCATAAATCTGCCAGAGTTCACCGTGTGCCTAAATTTGTTGCAGAAATAACAATACCCATAAAAGAAATGGTGGGAATTATAAGCCATTTTGTTGCTCCTAAAAGGATGAACATGATCCTTATCAAAGTCAAGATGTTTGAGTTCAGGACTTTTGTTTCCAGCAACAACATTGTTCTTATCACTGTTATTTGAACATTCACCTTTCACAAAACCAATACCAATTTTGTCATTGTTCATTTTTTGTTTACATAGCATGTCATTCAGTTTAAGAGTGCTCTCATATTTCTCAATGGTCTTTCTGAGATCTACAATCTCATGTTCAAGTTTTTGAATTTCTTGATCTTTAAAGCTTATGCCAATATGAAGATAGTCTTCAACTCTCTTGGATTCTTCAAGTTGAGTTTTTAATGAGACTATCTCAAGATTTATGATTTTCTCCTGTGAAATATCTTGAGCAGTATTTTGTTCTTGAGCATGCAATTGTTTTTTAAGTTTCCTTAGCTCTTTTAGAGCACATTTCAGTTCCCCTTCATAATCCACTTCTCCATCTTCAGCATCATTGTTGTTAGTTTCATCTTGCTGAATAATTTCAGCCATGAATAGATTTTCATCCTCTTCATCTAATGAATCTTCAAATTCAGAGTTTGTTTCATTTTTTCTAAACAAACTTTTCTTCTTTTTGAAATTGAATTTATGTTTGGGTCTATAAGCCGTTTCCTTGGCCAGTTTTTCAGATTTTTCGTTATCACTATTTGTGTCACCAAAGGGGCACTTTGCAAAAAAGTGGCCTATTTTTCCACAGTTAAAGCATTTGAAGGGAAGTTTTCCCTTATACTTTCCAGAACCCTTTTTTAGTTTCCTCACAAAGTGGGATTCTTTGGAATTAGAAAGTTCTAATTCAGTGGGCTCATCCTTATCTTTCCTTTCATTATTAATAGCAGTTTCTTTTGCAAAGGTATTGTTTTTACTAATCCTCATTTCATAGGCAATCAGGGTGCCTTGTAGGCTATCAAGGGTAAGTTGGGAAAAATGTTTCTTCTCTTCTAGAGTAGAAACCTTAGCTTCAAATTTTTTTGGAAAGGTTCTAATGACCTTAGTTACAACATCAAATTCCTTAACTTCTTCTCCCAGACCCTTCATGGCATTGACTATTTCATCAACTCTCAAAAAGTAGTCAACTACTTTCTCATCATCCCTCATTTTTAGATCTTCAAACTGGTGTTTTAAAGTGAGGACTTTAGACTATTTTACCTTTTCATTTCCTTAATAGATAGTTTCAAGTTTAACCTAGATTTCCCTACCAGAGCTGCAATGCATGACTTTTATAAAGACATATTTAGTTAGAGCACATAGAAGAGCATGTTTTGCTCTTGCATTGGTTTCATATCTTTTCTTTTCATCAGAAGTAGTAGGCAAAGTAGCCGGTACAATGTACCCAGATAATACTATGCTCTAGAAATCGAGGTCAATAGAAGTTAAATAAGCCTCCATTCTGATTTTCCAGAATACATAATCAGTTCCATCAAATAATGGAGCTCTAGTCAAGGAAGTACCTTCATGGGCTTGAGACATTTTGAATAGACTCCAAGGCCAGAATCAATCCTAGGTTGGAAAGACCTATCAGAGGACCCTATGCTCTGATACCAATTGTTGGAGTGAAAAGACACTAAGAGGGGGGGGGTGAATCAGTGTTATTAACTTCTTTACCAAATTCATCTGAAACTGAAATAAACCAAATGTATGCTCTCATTTATCAATGATAAACTCATTCATGTATTGAATGCAATCACATAAACTGAAATGAGAATAGTAAACCATAGCAATTTAAAGCATTAAATCACTTAATCAAATAAACCAAAGATACTCAAATAGATACAAGATATGTCGAGTGGAAAACCCTCCTGGGGTAGAAAAACCACTCCTGAATTTGTTTCCTTTTTTAGGCTTTCATTTCAATAATCATTTTTTGACAATGCCTCATAGGCTGATTTTTTAGCACCAACTCAAGGAGCACCAACCCCTCTTTTTAGAGACACCAATCTCAAGGAGCACCAACCCATTTTCTATTATTCATTAGAACATACAATGATACAAAGGATCTCTCTGTTTCCCTGATTTCTGTCAAGTGCCTCTTGACAGACAATGTATAGAATTCTCAAATGTCAATGGTGACACTTCAGTTCCCCCCATTATCAAGCCTTAAGATAGCTTGAGGAAAATCTTGTTACAATCTCAATACAACTTCTCATCAAACTATATTAATAGTGGTGTGTACAACTTTCTTTTTCTCACACTCTATTTCATACATTTTTCTTAATACTGTTCAAAACAATTAACTCACTGTATTTTCCTATGTTTTAGCTAAAGAAAGAATCAAAGCCTATATCTCATACAAAGCTCTTATATTTTGCATTGCTGTTATCTTTTGTCTTTTCAGGTTTTTCAGTAATGATCAAGCCCTAATCTCTCTATTTTCCTCTTTTTACATTTTACATCATTACATTCCATGAAAGGTTACAACAGTTGCTCGTTTTTCACTTTCAAAGAATTACTCAAAGATGATTATTAGGTTACCATGCTACTTGTGAGCAACAGTGTCAGATGTTACCATGATCATGAGGGAAGGATCAATCTGAATAAGGTCCTCTAACAGGAATACTCAAGTATTGTGAAATTTAGAAGGCAGACTGGAAAATTGTCCTCTCAAGCAGCCTGCACAAACAATGCTTTAACCAAACAACATCAAGGCATGCATGTAATTTTCAAATAATGTCCACTGAAAAACTGCTGCAAAAAGAAGTAACTGAAAGAACAATCCTTCCATAACCGAAATCATGCATTTAAGAGCAGTTACCAAAGATTTAGCTAAGGATCTGAAGAGTTTTGAAGATTTTATCATTACCCACAAACTAAAATCACTATCCCTTTAAAACTATCATGATAATCTTCAATAAAAATGTAGTCATGTTTTAGAGCAATCATTTCAGATTTTTCCATGAAAGGAATACTCATTTTTCACTTTTCTTTTTGGATAGAAAACTTAACTCGAAATAACCTTGCCTGAGATGTAATGGATCTGTAAAGCAAACTAAAAGAATACCTGAGAATAGTGATGGATTTTCTGTCACAAAATAGTTTACCAGATTTGCAGCTAAGTTGAGCAACCCGTGTCACTTTGCTATTTTGAGTATTCACCCGATTCCAAGAACCTGACAAGAGAAATGACCATGGTGATGGTCTTTCAAGATTCCCCATTCATTGTCCAAGAGTTGTAGAAAACAAGTCGATTACATAGTGAAATGGCTATGAGTAAGATACCATGGTGGTGGCCAGAATAGGGTTCCAAACCCTTCATGCAAGAGAAGCGAAAATATGACCTAAACTTCCAAAAAAATTAATCGAATTCCTTTACACAAAATGATAATCATTTGGAGTCCTAGAGGAAAGTGATTAATAAATCAAAAACTCATTATACCATTTGACATCCGCTTCCTTACCGCTCAACCACGGGCTCCCTTCTGACTACCATTAGTATAGCGATAGCTACCTTACATGCCGCTAACCGCTTCCACTGCACTACTGCGGTTACCCTTCTGACTACCCACGGTATAGCAATAGCTGCCTTGCATGCCGCTAACCACTTCCACCGCACTACTGTGGTTACCCTTCTGACTACCCGTGTTATAGCGGTAGCTGCCTTGCATGCCACTAACCGCTTTCACCGCACTATCGTGGTCACTGGCTTAACTGCCAGTAGTGCCGCAGTAAGACCTTGATAATGTATGAACTCATAATGCCATTTGAATTATGTGGCCTTACCAAAGACTAGCTTTATACCTTTTTTCAACTTTTAAGCCTTGTGCATTTGCCATCATTAACCCAAATGCAATATAATATGCATACCCATAGTGTGCCTACCATAATTTTTAATGCCAAAAGATATCCAAAAAACATCAAAGCCGATTTCCACCTTATTATGTCCATTGCTATATAATGTGCCAATGCCAAATAATATCTAATGGCATATGAGGTAATGAAGACTATTTTTGCATGTTAAATTTACAATGCCATTTCACATACCATAAACCATTATCAGTTGATTAAGGAAACCCAATAGGGTTTTCTTAAAACTAAAAAGCAACCTGCATCTCATAAACCCAAGCATCAAGAACTAGAGACCATTACCTATAGAGGATGGAGCATGATGACTTTGAATATGATCAGAACATTAACAATTTCATGAAGCTAGAAACTGATCAAGTCACAACATATCAACCTATAGAACACTGATTCATGCCAAGGTCATATAATTAAGTGCATCACTGAAATACTAATTGATAAACTAGAAACATATCACCTGATTAATAGAGCAAAGAACCTCTAACCAGAATACCTCAACCAAGATCAAGATGCCAGACTGTAATACAAATTGTCATCAAGGACAAATTAGCACAATAGATATTCAACACACCTAACCATATTTATGTGCACATTCATCCAAATGTGTTCATTCCTCCTCCAATCACATGTGGACAAGTGGCCTCCTCTCATTGGTTGGTCTTTTATACCACATTCATCCATTTTTCTCATTCTTCCATTCTTCAAATCTATAAATATAGGGCTTCTCCTATTGAATTGATCATCCACAATCCATGCAAGCTTACTCTACTCAATTTCACTTGCAATTTCATCCATTTTTATCATAGTTTCATAATTTTGTATCAATCTTATCAAGGTTTTGTCAAAATTGCATCAAGGAATCAAGGATCTTCATCAAATCACACAAAGGAGTTGAGAAAGGACCATTTCCTACACACAAATGGCACCAATTCCCCCATGGGATTGAAGGCTTTCTCATTAGAATAGGATTTCATTGCTTTTATTGTGATGTTCTTCATCTCTTTCCTATTTTGATGTTGCAATCTAATTTCATGTGGAATGTTGCTTCTATCTTGCATTTGAATCTAATGTTGTGTTTGTTCTTCGTGTTTGTGTAGGTATAGAAACTCCATTCACAAATGGTAACGATGAGCATAAATGATCCTTGATCAATTTCATCCAAAAGAGTAATAAGATATACATTTGGAGAGAATTTATTGTGAATTTGTCACAATGCATTCATATATTTTATAATTTTTATTGATGTACAAAAAATTACAATAGCATCTACATTGCTTCCTTGGAAGACCTAGACTAGACAAGTACAAACCTAAAAAAAAATCCCTTGCTTACAATGTCCAAGATTCTCTCAAAATGGCTCAAAATTCCTTTTATAAAAATAAGGGAGAAACAAGCTAAAAGCCATGGACATATATCACATTTTAATTTGACAATATTATCCTAAGGATTAAACAAAATGATACAACTTCCTTGGAAGAGACAAAAATACAACACTAGAAGATAAGACTGTTGTAGAAGTCGTTGAAGAAGATATGTTGACATTCATTATGAGTCAAAATGGAAGGAGCATGTGATTTCTTAGTTATACTTTTCTATCCATGCTACAAATACATCTTTTGATGGCCAAGGAGATGCTAAAATTATTTTGATGTGAAACAAATGAGAGTAATATTCTTCCTCATTCCACCATCTTGCATCATCAACAAACTTTATTAAACATGTCTCCAATTTTATCAAATTATCTAAAGTTGCATTCACTTTATCTATATCTATATCATCTTCTACAAAATAAGAATTTAAGATGAGAGATAATATATTACTAAACTTTGTCGTCCACACCATGTACTCCTTTAACCTTCCATACTTAGACAAAATTGTAGAAATGATTCCATGTTTAAGATCATCAAAAAACTTCAAGGATTTCTCTATGGAAAGCTGATATCTCTCATACAATATCATACTATCCTCAATGGAGCTTGAATTCTCATATATGGCCTTTAACTCTATTGGATCATGGATATCAAATTTTTCTCTTTCCATTATCTTCTCCATTAACTACCTTCTTGGACGCCAAGTATCTTGGATAATTTGGAGTCTATCTCTTAAGGCAATATTAACAGTGTGAGCATTATTAATTGAATAATACCCATTTCATGCATTTTCTAAATGACTTAAAATGTATGATACCCTATACCCAAAAAGCTATCAACAATTTTTGTGAGCTTTTCCCTTTTCTTTGCCTTAACTTTCTTGTTTGCCTCTTTACTCTCAATCAACTATTTTAGGTTATTCAATTCCATAGTAAGGGCTATTTTTTCTTACTAATCTTTATTTCCAACCCCATACTTAGGTGGTGGTAGCAATCCAATAACAATATTCACTTGCTCTTGCAACTTCAAAATTTGAGCATTCACCTTAACTTCAATATTCTCTTTGATAAAATATAATGATTTATGCATCCCATATGATATAAACACTACATAGTTATAAGATTTGTTTACATCCCTACTTTGGATGTCAACTACTATCACCATCATACTAATTGACATCTAGGTTTTGCAATCCATACCCAAAATTTGGCACAAATCCTTGACAAAATAATCTTTGAATATATCATAATTGATGAGCTCAAATTCTCCACTAGAAAACCTCTTCAATTCCCTATTTGGCCTAAAACTGTGCATCCATTTCACTTTGTAACTATCCATTAATCTTTGATATTCCCTAGTTAATGTCCCTAAATCAACAGGAAATTGAGAATTACTATCGAGGTTGAAAACATCACATATATCTATGGGGACTTTGCATGCAACCCCCTTAGCTCTACTAATTTTCTTTTGATTAAAATCTTATGAATAGATCCTGAAATTTTATCTCAATTGTTTCCAATTTAGTAAGCCATTATACCCCTAAAACAATATCTGATACACCCATGGAGAAATAAAAGAATTGGGCCATCAAGATGATAATATCCCATGAATAATTTAATGTTATAGAATTTCCTAGAACAACTAAAGGTACCACCATCTACAATCAAACCTTGAAACTCTTGAGTTGTATATATAAAATAGTTTAGATGAGTAGCCAAATTTTTTTGATGAAATTATTAGTACTACCCATGTCTATTAACAATGTTACTCTTTGCTTCTTTAAGAAACCCACGACCTTGAGAGTTTGTGGTACGGTAAAACCTAAGAGTGCATGACAATAAATGATTGGTTTGGAATATTGTGATTCCTCATTTGATTCCGTATCACCCTCTAATATTGGTTCCTGCTCTTCTTCCTCACTCAAACCTTGAATATAATATAATTTATTTTTATTGCATTTATTTCTCGACTATATTTTCTATCACAAATGAAATATTTCCTTTTTCTCACTTCTCAATTTTTTGTGGTGTTAATCTAGTAGGTTGAGGAAGAGAAGGCATTAAATATCCTTTCTCTTATTCCATTAACCCCTTGCTTTCTATGAATCAAATAATTCTCTTCTACCTTGCATGCTAAGATAAAATACTTAAATATAGAGCTAGGACTAAACATGTGTACCTCCTGTTGAATGTGATCCTTGAGACCGCCCAAAAATAAATCACTAAATTTCCCCTCTATAATTGTATCCACTCTTAATGATAATTTTGGAATTGTTGAATATAATCCTTGACTGATCTTATTTGATGAAGTTTAGCTAGCTAGATGAAGAAGTTGTCTATCATACTATTGTTATTCTATAATTGTAGCTCCTCTATAAAAATTGACCATGAGATAGTGAGACCCTTTTTTAAATGATGATTACAAAGCCATCAATACCAAATGAATTGATTTGGATCTAGATATATAGAATTCATTATGACCCTTTTTCCACTTGGTTCATGATTAACATCAAAAAATTCCCCATTTGGTTTATCCATGTTAGTGGGTCCTTACCATCAAACTTGTGCATATCCACCTTTGATACCAAATTCATTATCCCATATGAGTATTAAAATTTGGATCAATGTTAGTTGACCTAGATGATTCACCTTGGTTGCTTGAGACATCCTTTCTTGATCTAGATTTATATAAGCATTCAACATGCTTTATATGTATGATATATCTCCTCTTAGGCAAAATATTTATCCTTGTAGTTAATCCAAACCCCTATCTCCATCTTTACTGATGAAATGTCTTCCTTTACCTTGTTGATTTTTGCATTAGGAGTAATATTGTCAATTATTACCTCATCCTTATTAGGATATTTTTCCAATGTGATGAAATATTTTTTCCTCTTGTTTGAGTCCCTAGGGTAAGTGCAAAAAGATGGGTCCCAAAAAGGGGGCTTAAGTGGCCACTTTTTTTTTGAAATCTAGAAATACTGACCTTGGATGTGAAATTGACGATAGTTACACTCAAAAATTTGAGATGGAACAAAAACAAGGATTGAAGTGCTCTGAGTCTACTTTCTAAAGTACTAATTTATTTTGAAAATGGTTGAGATTAAGGGATTCAAAAGAGGGACGTACGAAAATTGGTGTTGTTTTTGTTAGAAAAACATAACATAGCAACTCTTGTACGTCCCTAGCACAGTGAACTTTTTTTAAGTATTTTTAAAATCCCTCCAGTGAGAAATTAGCTAATAGTATGTAGTTGATGTACGATTTTTCTTATAATTTTTAATGAATTTTTTATTTTTTACTAATTTTCTAAGTGGACAATTTTTGAAAATAGAATTTTGGTCGTGCTACCCCTACAAATTTTGGAAACTAATTGAATTTTTTTTATTTTTTTTAAATTTGTAGAATGGAGTCTAGTTTCTAAAAATATAATTTATTTGAAATTTTGATGAACGATTAATTTATAATGAAAAAAACACCAAACACTGCTTTTTGCCAAAAAAGAGACACACGAACGAAAGAAATTATAGATGAAAGGCTTAACACTATCAAAAATTGAAACTAATTACATCATTGGATAGCTAAGAGAGAACCTAACATTACCCAAGTTTTCAATTTGTTCGACATTAAACCACGTGCAATCTCGATGATGAGCACGAACCTTATTATCTGAAATATTGTAGAATTTGCAACAACACGTCTCTAGTCGTTGGGAATGCCTTCCAAACCTTTGGGTTGGTATTCCAAGGAAACTACCTAGCCCAAGGCTTGGGGATTCCCAAAGCAAGATATAATATGTGTGCATTATAACGTGAGCATGTTATATCTTAGTTTTGACATGGTTTTTATGTTTGTGAGGTACATGTCTAGCAAGACATAACACAAGTGTGTTATATCGCGCTGGTGTTATGTTAAATGCTACTCTATTGAATGTATGTTTATATATTTGTATGTTTCTATGTACATGTATGCTTGTATGTCATGTATGTATGTATGTATGCATGCTTGTATGTATGTATCAATACATGTATATTATATGTATGCCTATATGTATGTAATATTGTATCCACACATGTACATGTATGCTTGTATATATGTCTTTAGAGGGAGGGATAATTTTAGGAGAGAGAGAGAGAGAGAGAGAGTTGTTTAGGTAGGATGGGAGGGAGAGAGAGAGAGGGGTAGTGAGAGAGATTTTGGAGAGAGGGAGAGGGGGTGGAAGTGAGAGTTTAAGAGAGAGGGAGTGGGAGAGAAGGGGTTGGAGTGAGAGGGACTTAGCTAGGGAGGGTGGGAGGGAGAGAGAGAGGGGGGGGTGGGAGAGAGATAGGGGGAGAGACAGAGGGAGAGAAAGAGAGAGTTATGTAGGTAGGGTGCCAAAGGGAGAGACTTGAGAATGTGAGGGTGGGTGAGAGGGAGAGACTTGAGAGATAGGTAGTGAGAGAGAGTGAGAAAGAGAGGGAGTGGGATAGAGAGGGAGTGTGAGTGAGAGACCTGAGAGAGGGAGAGGGTGTGGGAGGGAGTGACCTAAGAGATGGAGAGATAGATGGGGGTGGAGTGAGAGGGACTTATCTAGGTAGGGTGGGAGGTATAGATAGAGAGAGGGGGGAGAGAGAGAGAGAATTACCTATGTATGTTTCCAGAGAGAGAGGGGGTGGGTGGGAGAGACTTGAGAGAAAGGGAGAGAGGGAGTGGGAGAGAGTGGGAGGGAGATAGAGAGAGATATATAGAGGGAGTGAGAGAGGGTGGTAGGGATTGATTGTGCGAGAGGTACATAGAAAGATGGAGAGGGTAGATAGAGACAATTAGAGAGGGCAAGAGAGAGAGAGGGAGAGAGAGGTTGGATGTATAGATAGACAGAAATGGATAGGGGTTGAGGGTATAGGGTTGAGGTATTAGGGTGGAGGACCTATAGGGTTTAAGGGTTGAGGGTTGAGGGATTAGGGTTGAGGGTATAGGTTATAAGGTTTAAGGGTTTAGGGTTAAAGGGTTTAGGGTTTAGGGTTTAGGGTTGAGGGTAGAGGATTTAGGGTATAGGTTTTAGGGTATATGGTTGCATGA